>JAQMYK010000037.1:26620470-26631463 GCA_030014345.1 Clarias buthupogon
CTTACAAAACCCACAAACGGAGGTCCTGGGTACTCCGATGAGCTGGCTCTCCGAGGTGGGTGGGAGGGTGGGCGAGCTTAGATTGCTGCTGAAGCCAGGCGCCGGATGCAGCAGCGGGCTGCACCCGAAGCTGGGTGGCGGAGGCAGCAATGGCTCGTCCTCTGGGCTGAGCGGGGGTGGAGTCACGACGTCGTCGGGTGGCGGAGGCAGCACTGGATCGAAGCCGTAGGCCGTGTGGCGGAGGCAGTGCCGGATCGATGGTGTAGGCCGGGCGTTGGAGGTAGCGCTGCGTCGCTCTTGCAGGTAGAGTGATGCTTGCAGCACTGAGTCGCCCTCAAAGTCGAGCGGCCGATGCAGCACTGTGATGTCATCACGCCGGGCGGCCGATGCAGTACTGTTACTCCTACGACACCAGGTAGTGACGGAAGCATGCTCTTGTTCCGCCCTCGAAGTCCGGCGGTGGCGGTTCGCTGTCACCGCTGCCGAGCGGCTGCGAACGAAGCTGGAGAGCGTGGTGAGGGTTTTCCCTGTCGGGGTCCTGGCTGGGCTCTGGGGACACGGAGCCTCCCCTGAGGCCCGCTGGCGAACTGGAGCCTTCCCTGAGGCCCGCTGGCGAACTGGAGCCTCCCCTGAGGCCCGCTGGCGAACTGGAGCCTCCCCTGAGGCCCGCTTTTTTTTTTTCAAAATTTTGTATTTTGCCAAAAACATGTAAATTTTTGGCTTCTAGAAGGAGCATATTCAATGTTTTTCAAATTAAAAGTTTTGTGCCTGAGGAAAATCATTTGTCAGTCTGAATAATAGTATTTATTGTGTTTTGCAATAAAACCCTTCATTTATGTTGTTTTCATTTCCCCAAAATGTTCACATAAATAAAACAACTTAATCGCCAGGTGTAAAAAAAAAAAAAAAATCCTTGCAGCCTCCTTTTTAGATTTTAATACCTAATGACATTTTTCATTGCCTATTGCCTTAGCCTTAGCTCTTTGGATAATGCAGGTGGGAAACATGGCGGTGCAATGGGTAATGTTGCCACCTCATAGCTCCAGGTTTCCCTGTTTGACCTTCTGTCTGGAATTTTACATGGTCTGTGTTCACATGAGTTTACTCTGGGTTCTCTGGTTCCTGCCCACTATCCAGTACACTCTACAGTAGGTACTGTAGACTGGCTATTATAAAATTGTAACCTCTGTGTGTGAAACCCTTCAAGGGTGAATTCCATAGAGGGGGGTCGACTCTGAATTTACATTGACTCTAACCGGAATAAAGCACTTACTACAGTATAACTGAACAAACGAATAATAGATTATAGTCCTAAAAACTTTCATTTTGAAAGCAATGTGAGAGGTTTCCATTTCCGAAATATTCCATTCCCTAGTTCCGAAATCCCATATCTCTTGCTTACAATGTACAAGAGAGAAACTAGGTGAAAATATGACCATGGCAAGGAGAACCTACACTGTTGTTTCGTCTCAGGGAACATTGAAATTGATTTTTTTTTTATGTGTGACAAATGGTCACAGGAGAACTCGGCTAAACAGAAAGAGGCATGGGGATGCACGAATCATCAGAAGTCTGGATCAAACAGAGAACGGTCCACTCTTTGAAAAAATAAAATAAAAAAGGCTTATGACTGTAAATTGTGTTAGTCAGCAGATATCTTGTCTGACACTAACCGCCCCAATCACACACACACCCACACAAAAAAATCTTCTTTTTTCATATTTAAAATCACAGCTATATCATAAGGAAAAATAAATGAAAGATGTTTTATTAAAAGGAAAGCATTACACATCACCATTTATGGGGCAATCCCGGCAAAATTCTATTTCAAAGGAGATCAAATGAAGCACAACTTTGACTGATGTCATTTAGACTGATAATCAGATTTTCCTAGTTTTATTTTTCCCATGAATATTTAACAGTGAATATTTAGCAGTGAACAGCAAGAAAAGTAATTTAAATCTGATTGTTTTCCCACTGTTGTAAGGGGAAAAAAAGAGCTGCCATGCTGTTTTAAACTGGATTATGCTGGTTAGGATTGCACTGCTTTTGGTTATATGATTGCTTATTAAAACTTTGCTGGTAAACTTGGTGGAATGGATTGGATTATGTCAGGTATCATAGAAAGAAATGTCAAACAGTGTTTAGAGGGATATCTGTTCCCTTGTGTAAATTCATTTAAATCCTTTTCCTAATCCTTACCACACAAGCAAACGCTGCCATTAGTGATTCAAACCCTCATCACATCGATTGCTAAGACTGAGGTGTTTAAGGAAGAAACCTGACTAGAATACTGATGCTACTATAACTGTAACTGTTATAATTACACATATGCTCCAAAAGATTGCTTCGTGTTTTTGCTGTTTTTCTGTTCAGGTGTATTTATCGGAAATATTTATGGCATGAAACATGAAGGTATGGTTGCATGGTCAATCGTCTTGCCACATTATACTGTAGCTATGGGTAGAGTTGCGTGACATTTCCCATGTTCTCTGCTCTCACTGGTATAGACACTCTTTAAAGTCATACTGTAAGTCTACATTTTGTGAATTTTGTAGCCATGCAATGAAACCTTGCATTCTAACATCCAGGACATGTCCCTGTCTCGCATCCTATAGTCCTGGGATAGGTTATGGATTCCCCAAGGCTCTGTCCAAAATAAACTGGGATATGAATTAAAATTGTAGCTTTTTGAAGTTTCATAGCATGAATGAAAACTCAACCCCTCCCTCCCTCCCAATAGTGCTTATTGCATACCGGGTCTCGAGTCTGACCAAATCTGCAAATCATTGAACTGCGTGAGGAAACCGGAGTAACCAACATGAAAACTCCATGCACACAGATCAGAGACAGTAATCGAACCCTTGATCGTGAAGGTGCAAGGGCACAGTACTAACCACTATGCCACCATCCCGACAAGGTACAAAAACTGCATTATTATTATTATTATTATTATTATTATTATTTAGGTACCCTAATAGGATTGTCTCTCTTATCATCACTAGGCAACAGAAACCAAAATAGTACATCGCTTGCTCTGTGCACATAAAATCAATAGAAATTGAATGTATGTTGTCCTATAATCAATTGAAACTGTCAAACAATCCTACAATTTGCCTAATGTTTTGTTACAGATCTCGCCCAGACCAAATATCGATTTGCCTTTGATAATAATGTCTACCTGTGTGTTGACACAATACATAGAACGTATAATTTGTGGAATAGCCCCTAAAAAACAGTGCATACACTGACATGAAATTGCTTTTGACTCATTTCCGCATTACATAATGTGTCATAATGATCATCATTTGTAAAACCCTTGGAATAATACCCCCCTACACACATTTCCTCCTTCATGTTCTCACCCACTATCCAGATCTTCTATATCCTACAGCAACCACAAATTAGAGATACACAAATAAAGTGCTTTCTTTAAAACATGTGAAACCAGCCAACTTCAAAATGGCCTTTTTTTGCAGGTGACATGCTGATGCTGGCTTAGTGGTTAGCACTTTTGGGTCGCACTTCCAGGACGAAGAGGGGGCTAAGGTTTAATCTTTGGAATTTGATGTTCTCCGTGTGTTTGATGGGCTTCCTTCTAGTACTCTTGTTTCTTCCTATAGTCCAAAGACATGCAGTGTCTTTAGCATCACATCTAAATGCTACCTAGATTTACTAGATTTAGTAGACACCCTTATTCAGACATGTATCTCACCATATGATACATCTGAGCAGTTGTGGTTTCAGGACCTTGATCAAGGGCCCAACAGTGGGAGTTTAGTGGTGCCGTGGTTTGAACCTGTAATGTTCAGAGCAGTATTCCAAGATCTTAACCTTATGGCCCTAAAAATAAGTTTATATGGGTATCCAATCCAAAAGTCGCTGTGTTCATTGTTACTATAGAAACAACAGCATTTTTAGTAATTTATGCAGTTGCACTACTGTTATAGAAAATTAATCTCCCGACCAATCAGACACAAGAATTCAACAATGCTGTGGTATAAAATTCTATAATTTGCTGTGCTTATTGTGTAATCATTACTGCCGCACAAAGAACTGGCTCAAGGCTGTGTTTGTATTTGCCAAGTATAAGGGTGATTGTGTTGAAGCCCCACAGTGATCTAATCATTGGAGTGACTCAAGCATACATTCAATCTCTCCTGCCTCACCATGCCAACAGCTCAGTGCCTATCATCATACAGCTGATTGATGAAGGAAGTAAGTGAGTGAGTAAGTGTATGTGTGTCGATGTCTCTCAATGTGTTTAAAGTGATAAAGAATGGACGGGGCCATGAGGAAAGACTGATAACTGTGCAAGTGAGGGATCTAAGAACTGGCATCAAGGCAATTATATGCAATATTTATGATCGAGCAGTGTGAGACCAGCAGCACGATAATGCTTAGATCTAACATAAGATGCAAAAAAGAAGAAAATATACAAAAAAGGGTCCAGTGTCTTTCAGAAATACTGTATTAGCGATGGCGATTCAATGTGTCAAACCATGATTAACATACAAAGCTTGCTTAGCTGAGATCCTCAGCAGCACTTACACTAACATCAACCCCCAGCATGCACCACTGCATCCGGGATAAAAAATTCATGCGGATCCTTTCACAGGGAATACATCAAGTGCTGAATTACAGAGCAGAGCAATGAGACACCAACAACACAGCTCTCTCTCTCTCTCTTTCTCTCTCTCTGGCACAAACACAAGAGTTATCTGGCTCTGTCCACTGTCCAGTGTTCCCAGCGACGTGTAAAATAACTCTCTTCAGTCCTAATAGAAAGAACACAAAATTAAGCCTTTGGTCCATTTAGAGTGCAACTTTTCATTAGACCTGGGGGCCAGTGAAACGTCATTCTTAATTACTTTCAGCATATTAGGCTGAGCAGGCAATCGGAGGGTTATTCACAGTTATTAACCGAATGTGTAAATTGATATGAAAGATAATGAAACCAATAATAATTTCCTACATGGTGCATTAGAGGTGTAATAACTGTATTATGTAGCGGCTAAATTAAAACCAATTTTATGTGCAAAGGATATGGGATAAAGTTTGGGGTACTCTTTTTTAACGATGATAAAAGCAGAAAAAAACTTTAATGAAGGCTCAAAGAACTGGGAAAGAAATAGGGCATCTCATTGTTTTTTTTTTGTTTTGTTTTTTTGGTCCAGGCTTCCACTTGATTTAGTGTTGAAGTGCGAATTATCAAATGGTTATAAAAACTGGAGCTATCTCAAGGCGCCTTCCAGTGAGTACTCTGGAACTAAGAAATGAATGAAGAGACATGAAAGGATGATGGTGGTGATAACTAGGCGAGGAGCGGGAGAAAAATGAGAACCTCCTTTGTGTGATAAACATTAATCCAATAGCAATACATAAAACATAATCTCATATACAGTACTGTGCAAAAGTCTTAGGCACCATATTATACGCTGTAGCAATTTTGTTATATACAGTATGTTTATCATGTCTGCATAATTATGTACAAAATCATTCAGTATTTCCATATATAACTTAAAAATTAATAATTAAATAACATTACAGGAGAATATATGCATTGCTGTAAAGAAAAAAAAAATAGTACAAGACGACCAGTTTTCAGATGGAAACAAAAAACCTAATGTACGCTCCTGGGATTTACATAAAAATAGAAAGGAGCGAGTGTGACAAAGTTACCAGAAGAACTCAAATTCTCCAGCAAGCTCAGTAAAACCTAACACTTTTAAGCAATGAGTTTTCACTCCAAATATTGACTGCCTATTTCTGTAAACCTGCATTAAGTGTTACAGTAAGTCACTACGAAGAAACGGGTTCAGCACTACAAGTTTTAGAATAAGAATGAATGCAGGCATGCCAAACAAACTCAAAAAGAAAAAGCTAGCAATTTCACTACAATACAATTCTCAAGATACACTAATTAAATTCATTTCCCCCAAAATGTTTTTATGGAACAGTAAAGCACCCACAAAGGAAAAGTTTAATGTGAACACTAATAGGCATAACTACCTTGTTCTGTTTTTTTTTTTTTTAAACCACTGAAATATTCTACTTCCCTATTGAACCCCTAAAGGGATATAATGTAAAAATATGCAATATAATAAATAAATATATAAATAAACACAACATGAGATAGAAATATACAAAGTATATTGTATATAATAAAATCAAATCTTTATTTATTTATGTATTCATCCATTCTTTTGTTCACTCATTCATTTTGCTGATATGGGTGACTATACCAGGTCAATATAAAAAGAGTCACTGCTGGACAAGTGATCTTTTTACATTTTAATTACTGTATATATGTGAAGTTAAGAAATCCCACATTTTGCATTATGATTGGATGGGGATTAGAGCTGGTAGGTGATACTTAATGTATGTTTTAGACCAGTTTAGCTTGATAGTTTTTAATGAATAAATTTAAGTATTAGTCGAAATCAATTGAATGTATAATTACGGGGTGGCATGCTGGCTTAGTGGTTAGCACTGTCCCCTTGCACCTCCAGGGTCTGAATTCGGTTCCCACCTCGGGGTCTATGTGCATGGAGTTTGCATGTTCTCCCCATGTTAATTTTTTTATTTTTTGGTGGGTTAGTCTGATTTCCTCCAACAGCTTTAAGACATGCAGGTTAGGTTAATTGGCATTCCGAAATTGTCCCGTGTAAATATTTTATGTGTGTGCCCTGCGATGGATTGGCACCCTGTCCAGGGTTCTGACACCCCAAGAATTGGTTAAAACCTAGAGAATGAAGGCAGGAATTAACTTATGTTTTTAAGTACAGTTCCAAAAGATCTGGAAGTACTATATAAGAGTCACTTGGGGTTTTGCTCCATATTTTAAACAGACCTTTTCCTTTCATGTATTTTTTTTTCTTACATTTCCCTTGAAACTTATTGTTTTATACTGACTGTGGATTGCAAATAAATGGCACAGAGCAAACACTATAAGATGCAATTAGTTGTCACATGCACCTTTTCCCCACATATTTCAGTTAGCAGGCTGGGGTCAGAGCGAACGGTGGGCCAGGATTTAATACCCCTGGGGCAATTAGGGTTAAGCGCCTTGCTCAAGGACTGAACAGTAACAGCTTGGCAATGCTGGCTTGAAACTCTGACTGTTAGAGCTACCACTGCCTGTAGACCATGGATTGGTGTCTTTTACCTCGCACATAATTTTAATTTCAGAGAATGGGTTTACTGGCCATGAGTATTTAACTTTTACATCTACAGTAGCTGATTAAGCAGAAAAGTGTAGTGCTCCGAAATCATAAACGCTCCTTCCGAACTGTAGACGTTGATGCCTGTGTTAATTGAATAATTGTTAATAATTGAACACATCAGATCAATAGTTTATTCACTTCTGTACATACAGTATTTATTCTACATAAGTCAAGAGTGGAAGCGTACATTTTCTGCAAAGTCATGGACAGCTGCTATTCTGTCATGGGTAACTTCAAAGTTAAAGCGGACACATGACATCCAAATATTTATTTTAAAAAGTACATACTGGATTGAGGGCTATTTTATGATCTGTAAATCAATCAACAAGAAAGAATCTAAAATGCATTAAATGTGCAGAAATTAATTAATGAGATAATTACAGCTAAGGCTATTCATGCACCAATATAGCAGGCTCTGTTAAGACACTAATTGTAGTTTTGGCATCTCATTTATAGCTTATAGTTTTAGTCCTTTCATTTTTTTGCGTCATGATTTATGTCACATCCTATTCCAATTTTGCAGTAAAGAAACCCAAGTAAACATACACCAAAACCCCACTCTTTAGTCTTTATCTTTCTTCCCATGAATCATGTATTTATTTATGCTTAAAAGTAAGTGCTTATATTTTAAGGCAGGGCTACTCTGACACTTCTACTCAAGACAAGTCTGGCAACCATGGAAGCATAAACAACATGCAGGTGATTGCATAATATAAATGTTGAATCCAGAAATTCTTAAGCAAGTACTTAGCCTAGATCTGTATATGCTTAAATTTTACAGAGTAAATCCTGACATCATTTTAAACCTAATTCCCCGGCGCTGGATATGACTCTGGGCATCACAAAGAATATGTAATAAATACGTAAATAAATACTATAAATAAGTTGGGTTATTTCTAAATGGTAAGAGGTAATTAAGCCCAGAAGGTGTTTATTCAGAACTAAGAATTGGATCACTTACTCATTCACTCATCGTCTAACTTGCTGTATCCCGTATACACGGTCGCAGGAGGCCTGGAGCCTATCCCTGGAGACTTAGGGCACTAAGCGGGGTACACCCTGGATAGGTTGCCAATCTTCATTCAAACACTACGAGCAATTGGGAATTCCAGTTAGTCTAATCTGCATGTCTTTGGACTGTGGGAGGAAACTGGTGCACATGGAGGAAACCCACCAAGCATGGGGAGAACATGCAATGTCCAAGAACATGAACCCCGAGGCAGTAATCAAACCCGGACCCTGGAGGTGCAAGCTGACAGTGCCAACCACTAAGCCAGCATGCCACCTAGAATTGGATCAGTCCTGTATTATTTTTATGGTTAAAAGTACATTTAATTGTTTAACACTTTTCAGCAGAGATACTCCTTCAGAACTAATAATATTGCCATGCAGCATTTGCTAAACAATAGAGAATGCCATTAGCTTGTGCAGCCACATTGGAGTTAAGCAAATCAGCAGATTTACTGCTTGGGAATTTTTACTGCTCTGAATCAGCAAACACTGAAGCCACCTGTGTAATCCGTACAGCTCCTGGAGAAAATACCCATTGTTCTGCACAGTTTCAAATTTTCCCTATTATCCATATTTCCTCTCCTAACTCATCTCATCGAGAACATTATCCAGGTCTTTGTAAGCAGGGACAATTTGGATCTTTTCCTTACAATAATAATAATGATAATAATAATGATAATAATAATAATAATAAGAAGAAGAAGAATATGGTAGGGAAATACACATTGGTCTGGAAAGCGTATCAAAGTGGCTGTTCAAGTGTGCCGAATTCTGTGAAATGTTACGCTGAGCTAACCTTATATTATATAATATGAAAGTCAGCTCTGGCTACCAGGCTGAAGGCTTCAGTATAGTTCTTTAGGATTTTTAGTCAATCCGGTTTGTGAAGTCAGCCTTGTAGCATGGTGGTGACATTAGGATTAGGAAAGAACAATCCACTCAGTCCAGAGCACTCATTACAGATAAAATGTCCGGCTTTGACTGCATTAAACCACAGAGACATTAAACCAACATAAGCCAATCCAGCTTAATGCACAATGGGAAAACTTGTAAATATGCAGTAGTCACAATTCTTAGAGGATGTAATAGAATTACGGCTGCTATTACATGCATGACAAGCTATTTAAAATCCATTAAAATTTCGAATAATAATAATAAGGATTATTGTAAAATGAGTAAAAATGCATCTGATACAGTGAATGTTCCAAACCGCAGCCTATAACTGGATCATTATTATAAGCATTTACAAAATTTTTCCTGCTAATGATTTTAATGAACAGGCTGTCTGGCCAGGTTATGACTCTACAAAATGGTGGCAAGATAAAAAAAAATAAAAAATTTTTTAAAAGCCTAATATTGCCATGAGGCTATTTTAAAGCTGCAGAGCATTGTGGGTATTTAACCTCAGGACAGGTGGTGACTGGAACATGACCAGGTTGTGCAACATCATTAACATTTTAACCTCGACCATAAAACAGTTTTCCTGCCATATTGCACAGATTTAACAATCAGCAATAAACTAATTGGGATAAACAATAAAATAAGCGAGTAAATACTGTATATTATCAAAGACTACACATGCAGTGAATCCATTTTAAAAATATAGTCCAAGCCATTTTCCATTTTTATTCATATTAATGATGTACAGAATATTCTAAAGCGTACACAATACTATATTTTATATGTAATGCCTATTTGTACACAAGCCTTCGTACGTGTAGTGGATTAAAAAAAAAAATTATTCAATAATAATAAATACAGTGACGTTGCTCCGGTGAAGTTTTCTGTGAAAGGAAATAAAACATTTATGAAAGAACATTTCAGTCAATGTCAGGACTTTAAGGTAAAGATATTCCTTTAAGCCTCTGTTGCTGGGAAAGGCTTTAGGACAGAGGACTTTACACTTTGAGGTTTTTTCAATTATCTGACAAGCCATATTTAAAAATATAGAATTATTATCTTCAAGAGAGTGAGAGAGAGAGAGAAAAAAAGAGTGGCTAGAGACTGAATATTACAACTAATAGGAATCGACTTGGCTCATGGACAAGCCAAAAAGATACTATAAACAGCTGATTCCCAATCCGTGCTTTAAACCAGCAGGGGTGGGAATCAGCAGGGACAACTCGATGCAATATTATCGCAATATCTAGGTGCCGATTCAATTTATATTGCAATTCCGTAAATCTCACGATTTTATAAATATCCTGATTCATTATTACATTTTTTCTGATTTTGCAATTTAAAGTCCTTGAACCTTTTAAAAAACTTTTATACCGTGAGTTTAATCAACAGCTTCACAACTGACTTCAACATGAGCTATTAAATGTAGCCTGTTCCTTAAGTCCATAACTCAGCTTAAAGTTTTCTCACTTTATACTGTACAATACAAAATAACTTTCATTACACTAGTTTAACATTACACTTTAAATTTAAAAAAATAATAAATACATTTCTAAGCAGCACATATCTACAGTGGCAAGAAAATGTACTGTATGTGATCCTATTTGAGATTTCTTCACAAAACATCTACAGGATCATGTGAGAATCTCTGTATGTCAGCTGAAACTTTGTGGAAGTGATGCAACAGGACAATGATCCAAAACACCAGAGCAAGTCCACAACAGAATGGCTTCGGAATAACAAAATCCGCTAAAATTCCTCCAGGTATGATACCCAGCTATTGGAAGTGCCTGGTTGAGGTTATTGCTGCAAAGGTTGGAGTGGGGGGGGGGAGGAGAGGAGGCGGGGGGAGGGGG
>JAQMYK010000037.1:26654853-26680050 GCA_030014345.1 Clarias buthupogon
TGATTACTTTTTAATGACAGTAATTTTGTAATGTAATTAGTTACTTTAAAAAGTAACGTCCCCCAACACTGCTCATCACATAGATGGGTTAAAATAGCAGGGAGCTCCAAGAAAAAAAAATCTGAAATTTCAAAAGGGCGCACCCCCCAAAAAAACTAATAATAAATAAATAAACTCAACAAAATGGTTGAAGAGACTTTTTAAACAAAGTGCAGTGTCAGGATGACCATGCAGAGGAAAGAATAATAAAACTGGACTGCTGAAGGCCACTTTATATTGACAAGGTGGAGCCCTGAGATAAGAGCTTTCCCAGAGGTTAAGTGGAGGTTAGCATCAGTCCGATTCCAAGCTGAACGAGTGCAGCTGTTGCCGAAATTCCGAATATTTGTGCCAGGTGACTTTGTGAGAATTGACAGATGGGAGGAAGAGCAGGGAGTTAATGGGGACAGCAGCCTGGCACTCTCTTTAAACGAGACAGCCAGAGTCTGAGGAGGTGCTGCTACAGATGCTACAAGTGCCAAATTGCCTCTTGGTCAATCTCTGGTTGGAGGACACACCCACAGGGGCATTACTGTAAATACTTATTTAACTGCTGCATTAAGCCTTAGTGCCGGAGGCAATCTTGCATAGTAAGTGTTGTTAGAAATGCCAAACTGCATTTTCACGAGCAGAGAAAGCATGTGGCATTTAGAGTGCAATTAGAGTAGAAGGTAAGATAACACAGAAAGAATGGTACATTGCATTCAATTAAATTTTTCACAGCACATCTTCCATGTAATAATATGGTAATTTTATTTTATTGTATTAATATTTTTTATGAAAAAATTCATTTTACTGCCCCAAACTGGGTGACAGTAAAATATGGCGTAGTGGTTAGCACTGTCGACTTGCACCTCCAGGGCCCGGGTTCAATTCCTGTCTTGGGTCTGTGTGCATTAAGTTTAAATGTTCTTCGCGTGCTTAGTGTGTTTCCTCCCACAGTCGATGCAGATTAGCATTCCCAAATTACACATAGTGTGTGAATGAGCATGTACGTAAGTGGGTGTGTATGCCTGTAATGGCCCATTTGACCAAGAGCCTTGCTAATACAATGAAATACACTCCAAATCCAAGTTATATATCCATATCTACATATAAAAGCTTTGCTTTGCAGTCATTCAGTAAATTAAATAACCCAATTATATTAATATACCCGAAATAAACATTTAGGTTACATTTATCTATGTACTTGTACTGTACTGTATATAACCATATTAGTGGTATTTTCCATCTCTCTGATGCTAAGTACATGGCGAACCTGTCAGGTCACAGGTGCTGCGCTGAGTGTTTTCCAGGCCTCAGTGTGGCAAAAAGCAGGATTGGCTTTGTTTAATGCACCTGAGATTGGATGTTGAATGCAGGGCTGTATTTTGAAGGGAAAATGTTTGTCGGATAAATGGATTTTTGTAGGGAGCTCAAGGTTCACCTGGTCGATACACGGCGAAATCCCCAAGGCTGCTTATCACCTATGGTGTTGAATTAACTCTTACCTGGGTGCTATGAAAGAAAAGGGGATATATATAGGACTCTGAATCATGAGTGCTTGAGTGGGGGAACTGGTGTAAACTTAAATGAAATTTCCTCAGGATTTCTAGCTTCACCTCTGACCCTTACAGCATTGATTTCACTCTCACAGTTTTAAATTATGTCCGACTTCAGATAAACACTGTAAGCGTTCATTTGACACATAAGTTGTTTGTTTGTAGGAGATTGTTTCCAAGAGAGTAAGAAAGGTAGCTTCTCTATATCTTGTGCCTGTAATGTAAAGGCAACAATACAATCAGTAATTCGTCCTCTACACTGTTTATCTTGTACAGGGTCACGGGAGGCCTGGAGAGTTGAAAATTTGGAAATGCCAATTAGCATAATATACATGTCTTTGATCTTGGTCTTTGTCCAAGCATGGCGAGAAAATGCCACCTCCATGTACACAGACCCGAAAACGGGAACCGATCCCTCGCACTTGGAGGTGTGAGGCCACAGTGTTTTGCCACTGTTACACTTGGAAAAAAGACAATATATTTTTTTATCATTAAAATGCTAGAATTTTATACACATTTATAATCATTAAAATACTTTTAAACATATTCCCGTATGTTTAAATATTATTCCCGTAAAATGCATAAATCCACGTTTGCTTAAAACATTCCTTTATGGAAAATGGTGCAGTTTAGATTTAAATACGCAAGTATTCCAGAACATTGGATGCCGTCCCATAAATTATTAAAGCCTAGAAGTATAGTGCTGAAATCTAGTTGGAACCACACTTGTAATGGGAATGGGACTAAACAGCTGTGTGGCAATAAGAAAACAATTTGTTAGTAAGATTAATCAGGAAAAAAGCTTTAATTTGCTAGAAAGCATAAATATTAGACTATGGAGTAATGGAAAAAAGGTCTTGTGGTCTGATGAGTCCAGATTGACCCTATTTCAGAGAGATAGACATGTCAGTTTAAGAAAGGAAGTGATGTACCCACAGTACAAGCCAGTTGATCAGGTCTAGGCTCAGGAACATTATGTGGCAATAAAATGAAGTCAGTTGATGACCTGGATGTATAAAGTGACCAGATAATCACATAAATGGATAAACTTTGGGATGTGCTGGAGAAGACAGTTTAACTCTCTTGCCATCAATACGAGCTCTTGGCAAAAAATGGAATGCAACTCTGGATAGAAATCATTTATTTGATTCTGCATAAGGTCGTCGAAACAATGCCACATCAAATGGCATGCTGTAATTGAACAACAGAAATAACTAAGTAATTTTCAAAATAAATAATAATAATAATAATAATAATAATAAAAACACAGTTAATCCCACCTTGTGTATTTGCTAATTGTATGATAAATATCTCAACCCTGATACTCAATTAAGATCAAACTTCAGTTGTTGTCAGTAAGGATGCTACAGTATAAGGTATTCTTGGTTTCAGGAACATATTTGTATTATAAATACATAAATAAAGTTATATATAAAGTAAGGACCAAATGGTTCCACAATATACCTTCCTGCTATAATACTTTCCGCCCATCATTTGGAGCTTTTCCGCTCACTACTTACTTTAGGGATGATTCTCAGCCTGCCTTGTTTGTATCCCCAGGAGCAAATCCCTTGCTTCAAGTTTTCTCACATAAACTCTCCTAACATCCCAAACATTCAACCATGGTGTTGAAGCATGCTATCCAAACCGTTTTGCTGTATTTTTTACTTGAAAGGTTGTGTTTAAATGTGAGGTAATGGCACATTGTATACTGTAGTAGTAGAGCTGTATGACATCTTTGAGCCTTCTGTATCTCTATAACGTACATATTGCTTTTTCAAAATGCCACTGTTTACTTTCAAAGCCAGTATCTCAGTGGATGTACAGACCTAGAACACTGTGCTCCAACATTTCAAACTAAAACTTTAAAATGAGTGGTTGTAGTGTTTTCAGTGTCACTAAACGGTCTATGAAATATATAGTATAAACTGCAGTCTGATTCAGTCGATCACTGATCGGTGCCTGGGGCATCCATGACATTGTGTGCTGGTAGGTATTATACGCTGCGTATTGGGAGCACCCCACAAGACCTGGCATTTTAGAGATGCTCAGAGCCAGTCATCTACAGTATAGTTATCTCATTTTAGCCAGTGTCAAAGTTGCTTAAATCTTGATACTTGCCCATTTTTTTCTGCTTGGAACACATCAACTTCAAGAAGTCATTGGTGAAATCCCACTCCACGAAAGGTGCCAGTGTAGTGAGTCAATTTCAACAGTCAATGGACAGCTTATTTAGAGGGATTTGAACCCTATAATCATTTTACTGCTTTATCATGTGTACAGGGTCGCGGTGGACCTGGAGACTATCCCAGGAGCCTTAGGGAACGAGGTGGAGTACACCCTGGATGGGTTGCCAATCCATCACAGGGCATATACATACACACCAATTAGCCTAATCTGCATATCTTTGGACTGAGGAAAGAAAACTGGAATACCCGGAGGAAAACCACCATACACGGGGAGAACATGCAAACTCCATGCACACAGACCTGAGGTGGTAATCAAACCCGGACCCTGAAGGTGTACGTAAGTTGACAGTGCTAACCACTAATCCACTAAGCTGCCAATGTTATGCTTTGTTTTTCTTTTTTTACATTTTCTTTTATATATTTATTTATTTAGACAAGGAGTCTCTAGTCTTAGAGCCTTGCAACAGTCAGGAAGTTTTCCAAAACTGGAAAGGACGTTTAAAAAAATTTTTTTTTGGAGTAACTAACCTGTCTCATGGCTCTTTTATAACATTGAACATAATTAGAAAATATTTTAAAATGTAATTTATTTTCTTGATAACAAATTAAAATTGCATCTGTTGGCAAATCTCTGTGGTATGAATTGAATAACAAGATTTGGACCTTGCTGTTAAAGGGAAATTATCCACTTTGGTACTCCCACGCTCATGCCCACTCCAAGTCCACTTTTATTAAGATATTAAAACAGGTCATTTGACTCAAATAGAACATATTAAAGGTTGAAGACAACCTTGCAGAAGGCCTGACCTGGGAGGATTCGGAGAGATGATTGGACAGGCTTGGACAAGAGGAGCTACTGAAGTGGAGATAAAACGTAAGAGCACTGTGAGGATTACAGGGCAGGATGAGAAGAAGAGAGGGATGATCCTTTTGCTGTCTTATCTAAATCTTGCTTGCTTTTCTCTCCACAATGGTCATGGAACTATTGCAATGCTGTGTACTATGATCAACATATAATTCTAAAACTGTTGCATTTAGTGTATACCAGTCATTATGTCTCTAACACATTTAGCATTAACATAAATATAGTATCACACCAGACCAAACGTAATTCTATAGCTTTATACTGTATACCAATTTGTATATACAGTAAGAGGCACTTTAGTGTATTTTTGATACACTAAAGTAGATTTAACAGATTGACATTTACAGAAGACTTCAAACACAGTGGAGTGATGAGACTCTTAGCTGTAGTAAAACATTTGAATGGTGTAAACTCTTTAAAGAAGGCCTTAGATCTGTGAATGTCAATTCCAGCTGCACTGGCTCAAAGACCATTTCATTCATTCCCATCAACATTCAACATTCAGCAAGTGGAACACCTGATCCACGACAGTCGATGGATAACTTGTTGCCGACTTGGAGAAAAGATACATCTGTCTGTGGGAACTGTACATACAATCATTTATCAACACCACTTGCACATTATGGGAACTAGTCTTGGAACTATTACCATATACCCCTTACAGTCCTGGCTTTGCCCTTTATAGGTGTTCCTGGGAGACCAGCATTTCCGACGTGAAGCAGGCAGTCTGATCATGGTTCAGGCATACTGAGAAAATGTTTTATATTAATGGTATCTAAGCACTATGGAAGTGAAACAGGGGATTATATAAAGAAACGAAGATAGTTTTTTTTTTCTCACTCTTCAATCAAAAGTCACGGTTTGACTTGAACACCACTCATACTTTCATTTCAAGGTCTAGGTCATTAATTTTTTTTTTTTTTTTTTTTGAGAAATCAAGTATTCCCTACTCTTTTGCTTATCAGAAAAAAAAAAGTATTTGGTCATGAGTTGTCTTAGAATTTTAGTGCAAGACTTTATTGAAAGACTTCATTTCACACAATGTTAAAAAATAATCTTAAAGGTCTTTGTAATTGTACAATGTTTGTTCAATGTCTTGTTGTGATCTGGTGGATCCTTAATAAAAACTGGCGTGTGACTGATCCGGTCACTACAGTATGTAAAATTGGCCCTGCTTTGTTATATAATTGCTTTCAGTGATAAGCGCTTCTTATAATGAATTAATTATAAGAATTGCTCACTCCAGGCCAGTGTTGGACCTGATAAGATAATGGCATTAAGCACGCCCTGTATATTATATCACAAATTATTCTGGAATCGTTTTTTTATTTATTTTTTTATTTAAGTCTGAATATAAATGTTGTATCAAAAGTCAGTTTTATTCCATTTCATTACTTTTATTTTAATTTTTGAGCTTCTTGACCGTAGTGAACATTATACTCATTGTGTAAATTCCTCACTCTTAGTTGTTGCTTTTCTGCAGCAGATGTTTCATTGGCATCTGCAGAGCTGCTCTCGCAAATGCCGACCACTGGGATGTACCAATCAAAGACCATCGTACCTGCGGGCCGTATTCAAGTTTCAGTGTGCAGTAGATCAGTTACATTCAATTTCAGGTTTAGAGCAGACTTTGATCATATTGTAGGGTTTAGAAAAGCACAGGGGGCTTTACAAATATGATCGAGTATCATCTAATTGGATGTTCATGTACTGTATGTATAGCTTCATATGCTGCAAAAGTTTAGCTCTTTTCTTTGTACGCTTACTTCCTGTAATATTAATTTCAAAAATGCAGAAGAGGAAAGAGTCACATCATTGCCTTTAAGTTTCCTCGGTGGAAGCTGGAGTAGAGCTTCGAAATGGCACCTCATTAACTTTAGAGAGCAATTAAGTCACGAAAAATTAAATTCCTGCTTTGCTTGTTTTATGATTCAAGGTACACTTTGGTATTCATTTGATTAAATGTGAGGTCATTAATAAGAATGTGCCCACCTTTGTTTTAACATGCTGGTGCCAGGAAATCATTAAAGCATCTATCTCTGTGACTGATCCACAATGCTCCCCTTAGATGGGTTAATTACACCATCCTTTAGCTCAGCCTTGGGGACCAGTTGAAATTACTACAGAACTGGGAAAAATGCATCAACTGTCCAAAGCTGACCAGACAAGACAAACCATTTCCACTAAGCATTTGCCCTTGGTCCTTTTATATATATACAATTTCCTCAACACCCTTGATAATGCATCTTAGTTACATTATTGTGTATCTAGACTTGCTTACAGAGTCATCAGCTTTCCATTTGGTGAAGTCATTTAAGGCTGTAGTTTCCATTAAGTACTGCTTAAGCATGCCTTATGGAAAGGGGAAAAACAGTAAAGATTGATTGAAAATTCCGGTGCATTTCCCCCCGAAGGAAGTGCTGCCCTTTTGTACTAATAATGCACTACTTAAATATAGTTATGGAGTTTAATTGGTTCTGTGTGTCTCTACAAATAGTATGGTGAGGGAAAAAATGAAGAAGAAAACATTCTCCAGTGATAGACCTTGCGCTTGACAAGTCACAGCTGTTGTGGGACTCAGTTATCCAAGCATCTGGTTGCAGCTGCTGTATTCTGCAGACATCCACCATCTTGACTGCATGACTTCGAAATAAATTGGAACTCAGCAGTCACAGGTAAGCACAGCAATGCTGACTGGCAGATTGGCCACATATGATCAAACCTTTCTTAATTGAATCTCGCTTTAATTAGGTTGACAAGCCTCGGCAACAGGTGAGAAAGTGACATGAGTGTTTTTTTTCCCATCTACTAGTAAGGCGCAGTGTGCAGCGTTCAAGCAAGTTTCAAATAAATCTATTTCTTTCCATATAGTGCATGTATACAGCTGTAAGAAGGACAGAAATCATTATATAGTGTACACCTACAGTATAGTATTGGCCATAACATTACACCCGTATTGTGTATGTAGGTTCCCCGTGGGCCACTAGAGTGGCTTTGGTCTCTCGAGCGTGGGCCTGCAGGGCCATTACGGGTGTGCCGTGGTGCCTGGCATCAGGAAGTTGTCAGTAGGTTGTGGAGGTGGGAATATTTCTGACATTTGACCTTGCTGCCATGGTCAAAATCACTGATCTTACACTTGTCCCCATTCTGATATATGAACAAACAATACCTGAAGCTCTCTTGATTGGCTGATCGGATAACTGCATGAATGTGGCCACACATAGCTACACTCTCACCCACTCACCCACACCCACATAATCACACACTCAATTAAAGCACTCCCACCCCCACAGACAGAAAGAGAGCTATGTTTGCTATAAATTTTCCAGCTCTGCCAACGCAGCAGCAGCAGCTTAATGCTGGCTATGCATTTTCATACGAGTGTTAAAATAACACAATTTCCCATGTGCCCAATAGTTTGTCAAAAACATTTTATCATATAAAAGCTGTCTAGGATGCAGTGGTGTAGTGGCAACATGACTGCTCTGCAAGAATGTTTCTGTAATTAAGTATAGGTTAGAAATATCTCAACTCCAACTTTTTCACCTTAAACTTCTCTAGATATTGAACCACCAAATGCAGGATTTACTCCAACACACCATTACTTGCTTTAATCTTTACACAGTCCAAATCAACAAGGTCAACAAGCACGAACACACTGCTGCACTCATTCATGGACTAGCTCCCTCTCTACTGTATATGTATGTGTTATGCCAAGTATGTAAGCATATTTTGAACAAGTTGTGCTGCATTGATCCTGTATTTTAGCCAAAAGATTTGCTTTTTTTTTTTCTTTTTTCTTGACAATAATATACAGCAAATTTTATTACTGTTTTATATGGGCTTCCCTCCAGCTTCTCTGATTACTGTCCAAAAAGAAATGCAGGTAGGAAAATTGGCTAGGCTGAACTGAATCTTGGCGTGACAAAGTCTGGGATGAATTTCCTCTATCCTGTCCTCAGTCGGTGCATTGACATGACGTGTTAGTCTGACTTATTGTGTTAGTTTGATTAAGCAAAACCACTTTGAAAATACAAGTAAACAGATTATTGTGATGGAAATCATACTACTGTAAATTGAACTTCACCAAGTCAGAATAGCATTCCCAGATGATGCAGGGAAAAGGTCTAATACTAACTTGGTAAAAGGGGGCATATCACCACTTATAGTAGCTGAGTTGGATATACAATACTTCGGTCAATAAATCAATTTGGTATAGACAGCAGTCCAGTCCATGGCCCTTATAGGTCTTCATTATCTACAACGTCTACTTTTGATACTTACAATATCAAACAAGGTGAGTTTTGGTCTTGCTCTCCTGGGATGGTCTTCATCAGAGCCAGCTTCATTATGCTGCTTGATGTGCTTTGCAAATGCATTTTACAATACTGCACTTGCAAGAACTATTTCAAAACTGCCGATCTTGTGTTATATGTCATCATTTTCAAAAATCTAGTCTTGTTCTAGAATGTAGAACATAAATCTAAACTTGTGTCCAGATTTTTGACTGGTACTGTACTTCAGAACTCAACTGAACTTCATTGTCTAACATTTTCATTATGTCTTTACTTTTTAATTAACCGTTACTATTTTTATACAGCGCTGATATCCTGCTGTATCTAGCATTCTCTGTTCTAATAGTCTGTTAGACGACTTTACATAAAAAGGGGATTCATAACGATAGAAGGAAATGTATAATAAAGGCTTTTTGTTACCTTCTGAGCTTACTGACCCCAGGAGAATTCTTTCGCTTCTCATTACCTGGACTCAACACTTTTTACTGCAAGTTTTCATTTTTTTTTTTTCTCTACTTTTCCATCATCTTTACTGATGAAGGTGCATGCTTTAAACCAAAGAACTTTTAATCAGGCTCCAAAGCAAACATTTACAACTACTTGCACAAATTTATTTCCTATTCAAAGTTGGCATTAAAACATAATAATTTAGTCCTGCCAAGTGTTGTGCTTCCTACATTGGCTTGCTTTCAGCACAATTTACTGCCTTCCTCTTAAAAAAAAAAAAGAAAAAAAAAAAACCTGCAATGCACTGTTCTGATTTTTTTTTTTTTTTCAGAGCAGCTTTCCATCCATATTCTATTGTATAAAAGAACAGATGGTGAAAATCCTGTCAGGATCATTATCAATCAGTTTGGAGAAAGTTGTCATGAATAAACACTGTTCTGACTGACCATTTTGAATGACATTTATAACAACATCTTTCACAAGCCTGGGAGTCTTTAGGGTAACTTTTAACAACAGCACATACTGTACGTGTGATTGTGGTTATAAAGGATGAGAATATATTTCCCATTAATAAGAAACATAATCTCTGCAGTGCATAACATGTTTTCTTTTTTCTTTAAACAACCTCGATATACAGCAACTAACTCAGCAGAAACCCTGAAAACAGATACTAATTAGAGTGAAACTGGGAGAACTGATGTTTGTACACACACTTTATACCCAGCACACATGACAAATTGTAGCACTGAATATAATTATTGCAGTATCCGCAATATACAAAAGTATTTGAGCAAACCTACGTAACATTGTATTATAATGCATATTTTTCTATATAGCATCTGCAATACTGTATTAATTTATATACATTCAAAATTTTTCCCCCCTTACTACAGTTTGCTCGGTGGGTTTCCTTTGGGTACTCCGGTTTTCTCCCACAGTCCAAAGGCATTCGGCATTCCCAAATTGCCCGAAATGTATAAATGAGCATGTGAGTGTGTGTGTACATTTAAGGTGCACCACATCTCGTGCCCTAAGGGCCCCAGGCCCCCATGACCCTAATGACAGGATAAAGCGGCACAGGGGGTTTTATAGTATAGTCTGTATAGTATTTCAATCGTTCATAAATACTACTTGTGTGCGTAGATTACACATGAGAATGTTTTAAGAAAGCTGAGCTCTACAGCTCTAGGACAGTCCCTGGTTGAAGATGCAGTCCTCAGGAACAGTCTGGGAAGTAGAAGGATGATAAACTAGATAATGAGTGAGTGATTGAGTTATAACTGAGCAATCTGATTGGACAACAGGCAGTCCATGTGGTGGTAATGGACGGTAATACCACTGGAATGTGTAACAATATGTATCACTCCATGTCTCAGGTGACATTCCATTGGTAATTATACTTTTTGCAGCATAGGCATGGAATACAGTACTGAAGATAGAGCAATTAGCTTTCCAAATCCCCCTGTAACCCCCAGTTTGGTGTGTGGCACAATGGTTGTACAGCCTAGCGCATTAGCTTTCTGTTTAACACTATTTGGGATTTAATCCAGGATCCAGAAAGTTAACAGAGCTGACATTATAAAGATGATAAAGTAAATATATAAAGAGAAACTAAGAAGATTTACAGAACTGTACAGCACCTACAGTACAGTACATGGTTTATTCTCCTCATCAATTGGCTACATACTGTAGTGCCGATAATAATTTAACAAATTAACTGTTGTGTTTGCGGAACTGTTGTATAAAAGTAATATCACACTCAAGGTGGTACTGTATTGCTGGATATATCACAGCTGTGATGCGGTCGTAGGGACATGGATGCAGCCTATAGCCTGCAATGCAGCACAACCTAGTTAACGATTATTAGTTTTTGTTAGAGACTGTGCTACAGTATATCCAGCCGTACAGCACCCCCTCTCATGTAATACTGCTTGATATTACTTTAGTGATTTCACTAATTCATTCGAGCCTTTCTGGTTGAGAAGTGGTTGAGGAGCTGGTTTAGTTAATGGATGGAAAAATATTGTGGGAGGACTTTTACTTTCTAAGGCGGGGTTGTCCACTGCTGCAACAAAATGAATAAAACAAAGGATAAAAATGAATAATGTTAAGATATTAAGTGCATTGCGAACTTCTGTGGCAAATTTCTGTATATGATCTTCAGGAAGCAATCCAGCAGGCATGGATTGAGCAAGAGACAGGTTTTGAAAAATAAATGACTTCACACTAAATATTGATTGTTATATAGCAATTTCATTACATAAAATAACAAGCTATTTGTATTATGTTGATTTGAGGACATTTTTTAAACAATGAATTATGTTTGGCTACCTTAATGTAACATTATCAAGTGGAGAAATAAAATGCATGACTAATATCTTTCATTAAGTGCTACTCTGATTGGAAGCTTAAAAATGAATAACAGAGTCAAATGAAATTAGTATACCAATCATTTTATTAAATGACATTATAAATAACCAAGGACAAAACTGAGGCAAGACACTCGTCAATCTAAAAAAGATAGTACTGTATGCCAACATAATTTAGAAACCTTAATTAAATGATTTAGGACTTGAAACAGAAACTGTCTTGTTCACTACAGCTCTGTGCATGTCTTCTTATCAGCAAGTGATCAGTGCAGCAGATTGTTGTCAAAGTTGTATAATTTCTGGTTTTAATTCTAGTGACATCTTGTCACTTCCGAACAGAATTTGTGGCGTGACATGTGAGTGTAGAGAGGAAATTTGATTGCCATGAAAAAAAAAATAAATAAGGCAACATTTGTTTGGGATTCATACCATTTGGTGAGGTGTGAAAAAAAGCCTGCTGATGGCGTATGGGATAGTTCTTGTGAATGGAAGTTGCCAGCTAGAAGCGAGAGAATAGATAGAAGAGAATTTTTAGATTCTGGGTCATTAGTCTATTATTAGACTTTTTGTAAGTCGATCTGGATAAGAGCATCTGCCAAATGCCTAAATGTAAATTTGATTTTCCCCCCCCTTTTAGCATACCAGTTTTCTTGATAGATTCAAGCAAGTAACTCAGCTAAGTTAACAAGGCTGGCTGTACTCTTATGCATGATGGATGCTTTCACCCAAACCAGTTTTCATCAAGTGTTGCCAATCTTTTGTCTCAGATGCCTGCATTAATAGAACAAAACTAATGAGTTGCACTAATATGCTGCCAATTATGCTATTAGGGACTAGCAGAAAAAAATCCCTCCCAGAAGTTTTGTTCATATAGAGACGGCCAACAACACATGTTTCATGGCCATACACCTTTCCCAAAGTCTTCCTCATCTCATTACTCAAAGCAATGTTGCTCACCTGTTTCAACGGTCCACTGGGGCAATTATGGTCATTCATTAGCAGGTTAGCATGGCAGCTGTGTTGTCTTTTTCTGCAGTTGCTTTCACATTTAATTACATTCACCAAGGAAGGAACCTCTCCTGCTGATTAGAGAAGCCTTGAACTCCTTGGAGCTGTAATTGTAGATTGTATTACGTATCATTGAGGGGCCTAGTATACTGACCCCAGAGAGATCAACCTTAAATGAGTATAAATGTGTTGTTCATGGGTTAAATCAGGAACAGTCAGGGTGGAAAGGGGGGATGGATACACAAGATGGAGTATGTGAAAGCTTTTTATTTGAACTGATGTCCTTTAAATCAGGTTGTATAGTTTCATGAGTGTTTCAGTGTTGATGGTGGCTTTTACACATTTAAAGATCCTTTAATTGCACCAATGTAGCCATGTTTTATTTGGTAATCATTACCAGGTCCATATGGATCAGTACCAGTAAAGAAGGCACTCCTAGGGACATTATTGAATGGGAGGGCTTTATTCTACTTTTATTGTCAAGCATTTTAGTAAGGGGTCATATCATAGACATGCAATTATAATACACATAAATATAGAAAACACACTCAATGCAGAGCAAATAGGCAACATCTTTAGCCATTGACATTTTTTAGTCATGTGTTTTAAGGTAGCGGCATGGTGGCTTAGTGGTTAGCATTGTGGCCTTGCACCTCCAAGGTGAACTTGGTGAGTTTTCTCCCACAGTCCAAAGACATGCAGTAGTAATTTCCAGTAGTGTGGAATGAGCATGCGAGTGTGTGTATCTGTGTGCCTTGTTATAGATTGGCACTCTGTCCAGGGTGTACCCTGCCTCATGCCCTAAGTCTCCTGGTATAGGCTCCAGATCCCCTACAACACTGTACACAGTATGAAACCGTAAAGGTTTCAGTCAGTGCAATGAGTCAATGCATGTTCTAAGGGTGTAGTCATTCCTTGCTCTTTAATATATACTGTAGCTCTACCTATACTGTATCTATATGTCTCGATGTATTGTGTGATTTCTACTTTAATTGGACTATTTCATTATCATTGTACAGTGCAAGCAATTGTATTGCATGTGTCTTCTCAATCACAGCCTACAGTATGATGTCCTATGGATTGGTTGGTAAATAATTTAGCCTCACTGGATATGAAATTTATGGAGAGTTTACCAAGTTCAGGTCTTTGACACAGATGTTAACAGCAGTTCACGTGACTCTACCACAATCTGCACTAGAAAGAAACCAGCCCCAAGTACACATCTTCATCCCATTCTTTGCATTTTTACTCATGACCATTCATGGTGCTGTCTTGGTACCATCACACTAACAAAATAATCCACTTTAAGCTATTTGTTAACAGCATATGTGATGCAAATGCCAAAAACCGAGTCTTACTTTTATGCATTTATTTTCTTAAAAGAGCAGAAGGATATAGCACAGTTACACCATCTGTTACATCTGTTCCTGTACCTGGCCCTCCCGGTAAAAGAGACATAGAAGTTTAAAGAGAATTAGAGTACTATCAGTGATAGTACAATAAAAATAAAAATATTTATTAACAAAACATAATAAATCACTAATCTACACAAAATACACAGATCAGTCATAGCATTAAAAACAAACCTAATGCCAAATATTGTAAAGGTTACTCTTGGCCAGCTTTGGCCCACTGGGGCATGACCTCATAAGACGTGTGCTGGCACCAGGGCTTTATAGGTGGATTCTTTGAGTGCTGTGGGTTGCAGGGTGGGGTTTGCATGTATCGAACTTGTTGTCCAGCGGATTCTGTGTATGCACAATCAAATCTGAGATTGAGGAAATTTGGAGGCCTGATGAACAACCTTAAACACTTTACTGGCCAAGCCTGATTTATGGCAGGCTGTGATGCATTGGGTATTGATGATACCTTTCTATTGTGGGCAGCATTGGCCTTTGGTCCCCACAGGTACAGTATAGATGAGCCTTGGGTGCCTATGATCCTGTCACCAGTTTATTGATATATACAGTAATTGATAATCAATGTTATTCAGTTCACATGGTGGTGTTGTGAGTGTTGTGACTGATCGGTGTATATGAGTATATTTAATGAATTTTTAATGCATAATGCATGAGCTGAAAATGTCATAACCTCTAGCTTGGGCAAAGATTTGCACTTTCTTTTTCTTATCACTGTGTGCTTACTTTAGGAAATATAGAAGAGATTTCATTAAGATGTACTGCATGCTGTTCACATATTGAGGGACATTACACTGGGCATGGCAATAGCAAAATATCATATTTGTAATTTTATAGAAGTAAAGAATAAAACCTTTAGTTGTTTAAAATGTGTCCTCCAATTCGTCTTAGAGGCAAAGATACACAAATCTATTTTTTTTTTTTTTTAGGTATGATCACTATGACATTGCACAATGTACCAAATAAATGGAATTTTTTCTTTTTGTTTTTTTGGGGTGTCTGACCAGTTACTATTTTCAGCAGTCGTAATAGAATTCCCCAAACCTTACTGATCTTCGAAAATCAACGGATGACTTGTCACCAACTTGCAGAAAGATGCATCTGTCTTTGGGAACTGCACACACATTCATTCACGACCACCACTTGCACATTACAGGAACTTGGCTGAGAGTTATTTCCTCATCTCTCGTACAGTCCTGACCTTGCTCCAAGCCATTTCCACATGTCTGGGCTATTAAAGGAGGTCCTGGGAGGCCAGCATTTCAGAATTGATGTAGGCAGTCTGTTCACGGCTTCAGCATTTACATCCAACACTGGGATAAGTGCTTTAGTGTAGCAGAGGATTATATGGAGAAATAATGCAGTTTTTCCTCTCATACTGTAACTGTGTTATTATATTTTGTACAATCAGTCCCGGTTTTACTTGAACACCTATTGTACATGCCTAAATATTATGTTAAGCTTTTTATTCATTTCTGTTTTGCTTATCCTTTGCGTTTTGCATTTTCTGTCTCTTGATGCTTTTCAAGCTTAAATGCAAGTGCTTTAAAAGTAATCATCTTGATAGACATAAATATTGACATGTCATTTTAACCAAATTAAGCCAGCAACACTGAATAGCAGAAATGCTTGAACATATACTGTATACATGTTGCTCTATTTCAGTGTAATCATAAGAAGTGGTGTCCTTTTCTGAGCTTGAACACAAAAAAAGACCCATTAAAACACTTGTATACCCACACTGTATCTCTTTAAGGCATGCAGAAATGTACTTTTGTCTCCCCTCTCTCGGGACAGCATTAGAAGCAATAATGTCCATTGTCTCCAGGCTGCGACTTGAGAGCACTCTCTGTGTACGATAAGAGCCATGTGCTCAGGCTGGCTTTGCTGCTTTGTCTTTCGTGTATTCACCGTATGACTCATCAAAGAGCCTGTGCAGGTCTGATAGAGCTGCACTCCTGCATCCAACAATCCTCCCTCACTACACTGCCCACTCGTCTGCCTCTGTCTCTAGACCATGTCTTTTCTTCTAATCGCTACACGATTTGCTGGGCCTTCAGTGGTACGCCTGGAGGAAGCTGAATGTTGCCGGACAAAGCCATTGTGTCCCTAAACAAAGACATTTGATCTCTGTATCTCACTGTTCTGCCCAAATCCTCATATTTTCCAATGATCCTGAAAGGGATTTGGGACACACTGCTGGGTCTGGGGGAAAAAAAAGCTTAGAAAGGCAAAGCTGCAAAATTAATATTTCCTTTTTTTTTTTTGGCCTCAATCTGTTCTACTGCTACTACTACTACTACTACTACTACTACTACTAATATAGCTGCTAAATAAATCAGCAGCAGATTCATTATTTAATTGATTATACTAATTGTGGTTTAAGACAGCGTGAGTTACTAGGCAAGGTATTATTTATTTAATTGTGTCTGGTGCACTATATCACAAGCTTCTAATTAAGTATGTTGTAACTGTTTGTTCAATTGCATGTATTGCTTTGAAGTACAATTAAGTTCATATGCATGTATAAATATGCATTTGAAAGATACAGTTAAAGTTAGATGTGTTAACAATAATGGCTTATACTGTAATGTACAACTTAACTTAAATCACAGTCAATATTAATAATGCGATAAAATCCAGGACCCTCAATGTTCTAAACAAGTTCAACAGCACTGAGGGTCTGTATAGTTGAATCCAATAAATAACTTTTTGCCAACTTGTGAAAGAGACACATCTGTCTGAGAGAACTGAACATAAAATCATTCACCAACACTGCTTGCATATTACTGGAACCCAGCTGGGAGTTATTGCCACATCCCTCGTACAGTCCTGACCTCACTCTATGCCATTTCCACATGTTCGGGTCATTAAATGAGGTCCTGGGAGGCCAGCAGTTCAGACGTGAAACAGGTTGTCGTTTCAAGGCTCCAGCCTCCTGAGAAAACTTTCTACCTTGAGGGTATGCAAGCACCAGTGAAACACAAGTGCATTAGTGTAGCAGTGGATTATAAAGAAAAATTAAGGTTTGAACTCTCATTACTGCGTTATTCTGAACAATCAAAAGGCCTAGTTTGATTTGAACTGTCCTTATATTAATCCTACTGGTTCAAAATATAGTATTATTATTATTAGTAGTAGTAGTAGTAGTAAAACTACTGGTTTGTTTGCCATTGCGCATAACCAAATGAGCCAACAAACAGGAAATGCTTGCTCAAAGATCTCTATTAAGGGTTCATGCACTCTTATTTTGTGTTTCGAAATATGACAACATAAAATGTAAATATTTCAGTAAGTGGGTGTAGACATGCAGCAGTCATCCAAGCATAATTTTTTACAATTATTTGAATTATTCATAATTTTACAAATATTCTGTAAATGCTTAGGGGAGGAGTTCCTCATACTGTACAAACTATCTTGCATGGTCTTTTCAGTCCACTTTAAAACGGACTGTGGTTCTAGTTTCAGAGGTAGCAGGTGACCATTCACCCCTACCTTACTTTGTGAGAGGGCGGACTCAGCCTTCTGTGTAACAAGCCACCTGGTGCAAGAATATGCCACTATTGCGGTGTCCAGCAACCATGATAGGTTACAAGGTATATAAAACTTGTATTCCAGGCAAGGCTGGTTCAATAAATGAGATGAGAGGGAGGAAAGAATGGAAAGACTCATCGTACAGAAGCATTTAATCAAGTTTCAACATTAAGCTACATGTGATGTCCTGTCAACTCCCAAAAAACTCAGACATTTGAAACACATTCTAATCTGCTGAAAGTCCATTCTGAAACAAGGCTGATACACCTGGTGGCACATCATGCCTATGAACCGTGTCAGAAATATGATAGATGATGATGATTAAACCTGGTCACTTAACATTTATCAAGGAACGGCAGAACTATTCCAAACTTCACTTGCCTAGGGTAAAGACTGGGCTGTTGGGTGTGGAATAGGAGTGAAAGAAAATAGCAGACAGCAGATCCAACAGTAAACTTCAGAGAAGAGTGTTCCAGCCTGTGTTTCAGAATGTACAGGAAATACCCCTGCTTTGCTCCAGTCTTCATTTGGAGTAAACCTGGGATACAAAGTCGCACTCCAGAGACCTCTGAAAATGTGATGGGCTCATTGGAAAAGCTTTGAGAAAGACCACCTAAATCATCCTAAATCCAAATTGAAGTGAATTTAAGTGCATTACCATAGGTCTTGAGTGTTATACATTTTCCTTCTCTGCACGCCGACTGTGAAAAGTGTCACCCAGAATGTAAGTACAATATATCAGGACAATAATCACGGCCAAATCCCACCACACTTGTTCCATGCAAAAATGGAGACCTTTTTGCAGTCCTACTGAGCTAAATCAAGCTGATATCTTTAAAAGTAAGTTTTCTGGTTAGTTACTTTGAAAGATTCCAAGTCAGTGGGACTGTAAAGGCTTCATATGAACTTCGGAATGCATTTTTGCATGGAACAAGGGTTGTGGAATGTGACCTTGATTACGCACATTGTACTTGTGATTTGGGACACACACTTCACAAATTATATATATGACAAAGACCTATAATAATGTACTTGCTTACACCAAAATTTTTATTTTACACAAAGTTTTACAAAATCTGAACTATCCCTTTAAGGCAGTAGTTCTCGGGTACGTGTTATTATTTTTATGTATTTATTTTTTTGGGCTGTGGAATGAATAGTTTGAGTTTCCATTATTTCTTATGGGGAAATTCGCTTTGATATACGAACCTGCTTGCAGAAAGAATTATACTCGCAATCCAAGGTTCCACTGTACTTGCATGCTCCTTAATTTTTATTTTAGACAAAATTAAAAAAATCTGAATTATACTTTTAAGGCAGTAGTTCTCAGGTACATGTGAACACAGCTGGGATCGTAAGAACTACTGTATTCTTATACTGTAGCTGACTTGAAACCTGTAAAAACAAGAGCTTAAAAGAAAAGAATTCTAAAACTTAGCATAAACTAAGTGTGCTTTCATCACAGAGTGAACAAGAGACTTTGATCAAGTTTTTGGTTAGCTGCATGCCACGGAGTAACAGTAATAAGCTTGATCAGTTGAATTTGTAATTAGATCAAGGCTGTCAAAATATCTGTGCTGGGTCTGCATTGCAGTTGGAAAGGAATATTTTAATGTAATTCTCTCTCTCTCCCCTTCTGTTACTGGATATACCCAGTGTTTAACTTAAAGTTAAATATGTGAAAAAGAATTTTCATTTCAGGTCAAATATAAAGGTTTTCCCAGGCCACCAGGTGTACACTAAATAGATATGCATGCTGGATCAGCGAGTAAAACGATCTCGGTTTCAGGATGTATGGCTTCATATTAATATGGTATTAAATCACAAAGTAAGGTGTTTGGGGAGGAAACTGAACTCAGAACAGCAGGGTGAAACACAAATCTTAAAATATAAGTTTCTGCAATCAACATTAAATATACTGTGATAACTTGGGAAGCAGAGAGCAGGATGAAATTTGCTAGAACAGCAGATCTTACAACCAGAAATATATCCTGAAAGTTGTTTTGTTAAATTCAAACAGTTTGGGTTTCTTTCTTCATCATGAATCCTTTTTTTTTTTTTTTTTTTTCCTGCTTGTCTGCTCTGTGCTTTTTTTTTTTTTTTTTTTTTAAAAACACACCACCCTGGTGATATGCTATAAAGTTTTGTGATTGCACTTGCAGTGTGTACTGAGGCATATCAGGACACTCACATTTCTCATTACACCTCCACTTTTAAGACTGTCCTTGCTGTCATGGCTGCAGTTTCCCGTCTGGAAGCCCTATTCCTCTTGATAAAGGCCCGTCTCTTGCACATCACATTCAATTTAACTCACATAACGGATTCACCACATTAACTGTCCCTGTGTTGCTGTAAGCTAATGCTGCTCTTTGAACGCCAAGTCATTGAGGAGTTTACCTATTCCAGAGAGAGGTAAAAAAAGAAGATGAAGAGAGCACGAGAAAGATAATGAATGAGAGCGAAACGATGAATTCTAATATAGGGAGATTTTTTTTTTTTTGGATGAATAAGAAGCAAAGATAGGAGATGAAAGTAAGGGAGAGCCTCTTTAGAAAGCACCAGACAGGAAAATAAAAAGATATAATGGATGTAGAGGATGAAGAAAGATGTGTCCCATCTGCTTTGAGGCCACAGCACAACTGTAAATGTCAAGAAATTCTTTAAATACGGCAAAGCCATGACAGCTATATAAGGCTGTTCTACTCTGCACTGTCAGTCATTTCTGCCTCTATAAATACCATGACATTTTTCCACCCCACCTACAGTGTCCAGTGTGCCGAATAATAAGAGAAGAACTACAGGGCAAGGAAGTCAAAACGGCTGATTATAAAAAGGTCGCTGACTTTTCATCCGCACACATAAATGTTATGTATTGTTAGCTAAATGTTTAAGTGAAAGTTCTAGAGTAATAACAGCCTCTCTATTTTATGTCCTTGTTCTAAATAAGGGAATATATTTCGAGAGGACACGGGTTCTGGTTCTACACAAGCTGCCAGTTTTAAGATTTTTTTTTTTTTTTGTAAACTGTGGAGTGGAGTTGCAGGTCTTGAAAGAAATTATGTAGGTCTGACCCCTGCCTGTTGTCACAGCTGAAGTATTCATGAGATTCCAAGGTACAGTGACTTGAATTTGCCTGCAATGGTTGCCTGCATTGTATCCAACCTCAGGGTCAGCTCTTGCTAGAAAAACCTTTGGCAGCAATCACAGCTCTGAGTAATCTGGTACTGTATATGTCCCTATAAGTTTTGCAAATCTTTAAGGCTGTTCAAGTCAACCCAGACTTGTGATAAAATCTTTTGTGAATGATGACATAAAACCGGTTGACATTTACAGAACACATTACAGTGATGAGACACTTAGCAAAGTGTTTGAATAGTGCAAAAAATGTTTAAGGCTGTATATCCGTGAATGACGATCTCAGATGCATGAACATTCAGCTGAACATAATGTCATGATTCTATGGATAACCTGTGCCGAACTTACAGAACTGATGCATCTGTCTGTGAGGACTGGACGCATGATCATTCACGAACACGATTTGCATATTAAAGGAACTCGGTTGAATTATTGCCATGTCCCTGTACGTTCCTTACCTTGCTCCAAGCTATTAAGTCATGTTTGGGCCAGTAAAGGGGTTTCTGGAATGACGATATTTTAAACATGAAGCAGGCAGTAAGATCAAGGCTCTGAGGTACTGAGGAAAAAAGAAAGTGCATTAATGTAGCATGGGATTTTACAGAGAAATAAATGTATTTTTTATTCTTATAACTGTGACCTGTTATTCGGCACAATCAAAGTCCCAGATTGAGTTGAACTGCCTTCCTATATCATGGGATTTTTTTCTTCCAAAATTACGCAGCATTTGTTAAATTTGATTGGACCACTGGGGAACATGAATTCCACAGGTTCTTGAACAGATTTAAGTCTGGGTTGCTGTCCATGGTAACTCTTCATCAGCTATAATTCAGTTTATACTGTAATACTGTTGCGCTCTGCAATCTGGTTAGCAAGTAGAACTATTCACGTCTGTAAAATTCTATCTGAAATACTGTGGAAATACAGCCAAATATGGTGATTGGACTCATACACAATAACAAAGAGACTGGTTAAAGTGTGGAGATAAGCAGTCTGGTTGTATGGTGTGTAAACAACAGCTGCACCCTGAATGTCAACAGGACCACAGAGCACATAGTGGACACATAGTGGACAAAAAAAAGCAAACAAAAAAATGAAAACAAAAAAACAAAAACTCACATGCGCATGGTCTTATCCATATCAATGGATCAGCCATTGAAATAATCAACCGATTTATGTTCCTGCACATGCAGCTCTCAAACTTTGCTGCTCTTTGTATAGCAGCAGTACAGTATTAACAGAAAAGTACAACAATATCTGATCTTTCTTCTTTCTGAGGCTTTGTAATAAACACAGCTTCTCTGATCTTGGTGTGATCTGGCACCCTGACTGTGTAAGACTTGACAAAAAAAAAAGAAAAAATGCCTACTGAGCTTCCAACACTTCACCACATCTTCACTATGAGATGCTAGACAAAGGCTCAGTCCATCGTTTTGGATGCGTTGCACTCATTTTCTGTCCTCTTCTCTCACCAGAGACAAACACTTTCACATTATCATGGCAAACACCACTTGCTGCAGTACAGCCTTTCCCCCCCCCACAGGCCATGCCACCTCTTTCCACTACCATATAGTACATTATTATTATGCGTGCTTTGAAGTTGCTCTAGCTTGGATTGTTGGTCGAGTGGTAAGGTAGGATTCTGTCATTTGTATTATCGACTTGATTCAGTTAGATATAGATTCTTGCAACTAGTATTTCTGGTTATTTGAAGTGTCTCCTAGACTATGCTAATTATTTTTCTCTAATCGTGAGAAGTTTCAATCTTTATTGAGCATTGACTATAGAAGGGATATTCCCTTATATTGATACCAATATCAAGGGAAGGGATATGTTAGGCAACAAGTGAACAGGTAGTTCTTGAAGTCGATGTAAGCATAGGGATCTGAGAGACTTTATCAAGCGCTACATTGGTATGACAAAAAAAGCTGGGTAATACTGTAGCATCTCCAAAACAGCAGGTTGTCTGGGGTGTTCGTGGTATACAGTGGTTAGTACCTAAAAGAATTCCAAGGAAGGACAACCAGGGAAACCTAGAGACATAGAGTTATAGAGGTGTTAAAGGCTCATTAATCTGCATGGAGGGCAAAGGCTAGCCTGTCTGGGACAATCCAACAGAAGAGCTACTGTAGTATAGCACAATTGACTGAAAAAGATATTTCTGGCTATGATAAGAAGGTGTCACACAGTGCATCGCTGTTCGCTGTGTAGCCACAGACTGGTCCAAGTGCCCATGCTGGGCAGGTGAATGTCAGAATTGAACCATGGAGCAATTGAAGAATGTGGCCTGGTTTGCTGTATCAGTCTTTCTCAATGCGCTTGGTGGGTTTCTTCCGGGTACTCCAGTTTCCTCCTACAGTCCAAGGACATGCAGATCAGGCTAGTTGGCATTTCATGTGTGAATGAGTGTGTGTACAGTATGTGTGTGTGCCCTGCGATGGATTGGAACCCTGTCCAGGGTGTATCCCGCCTCGTGTCCTTAGTCTCCAGGCCCACTGCGACCCTGAATACAGGATTAAGGAGTATAGATGATGAGTGTTGTTGTTGTTGCTGTTACTGCTACTTTTTTAAATTCAAAAGTGCATTCATAGCTTTGCTCTGTGTTCATTGTTTAACATTTTGTTTTGTTTTTTTGTACCAGTTTAAAGTTTTTGCATTTTCTGCGCTAGTCTTTGCAGCGGAGTGCAACTCTAGCACAAGAATTTCACCGTAATGCTTTATGCACACGATAAAACTTGGAACTTTCTTTCTATATAATAATGGACTTCGTGGTGCTCTGTGGTATGTGTTTAGGATATCCACCGTTTTGCCACAGACTTGTTTTGATAGCTAGGTTTTAAAGTGACAGCATGAATACATAATTTAATCTCCAGGACACCAACATGATGTGGAAAAGTACAAGATTGTGTAGAAACTGTCACTGTTGTGTAATGGAAACTTATATATATATATTTATTTTTTTGCATTTTGTTTGCACTATCATAAAGAATACATTGGCATTAAAACCTTACTGTTGGGATGCATTTAACAGGAGTGAGATCTTTTTTATTGCTGTTGCTTTGTAAAAAATTTATTTTTAGAAAAGAATTTCGAAATACTGTGTGGGTTATGTTCTAATTATATATTATATATTCAGATTTTTTTAATGGAAAAATGTTGCACTGCTTGCGAAGTCACATTATTATTATGCTTTTGTTGGAGGAAATAAAAACACTTTAAAGCCCCATGGTGAAAAGAAATCTTAGCCACACTCCACTTTCTTGCCTCAGGTCCTTTTCAGGGTACAGTTACATGAACAACACAGTCAGCATCCTCTTTTGCACAGTATGTACTTCCGAAGTCACTTCTGCAGTGAGTTTAGAAACACATACAGGTCCCAAATGAGATGGATACAGGTAATGAAATTAAATGCAATTTTTCCAGATTTACACGGTGTGATAGGTGCATCTCATACCAGCCAAACAAGAAGCACATTCATGCTTTAAATGTTCAGGTGGCTTGCTGTCCAAACAATCTCAATAATCAATTTGGTCACAACAATGCACATGTTTAATTGTTTTCCCAACAGAATGTAAAAAAATTAATAATAAAAAAAAAAAACTTCATATAGTGCTGGCTATATGTTTATTAGCTAAGGTATTATTGTGATGAACATAGACTATGTTCACGTTACAAGCCACATTGTCCAATTAGAATTTTTTGGTCAGATCAGATTTGCTCATGACAGTTCATATTCATAATTAATTATTCATAGGTGAATTTTATCTGAACGAGTCTGTCCTCTAAAACGGCTTGCAAGCTGAGAATGATACGTCTTTGCTTGCGCCACCTGGGTAAAAAAAAAAAACCCATGAGGTCATGTGACCACTCAAAATAATTGTCAAAAAATGGATGCAATTTTGGCAAAATATTTATTTGCGATTTTGCACTGGAGGATGGACAGCTGTTAATCACTTTATTTGTTAAGATCCAGAAGAAAAGTCTGGTTTAGCAGCTTTTGCTAGCACTGCTATGAAATCCCTACACTGCCAATGATGATTGGTATCAACAAGTGCCCTATGCATGTGCAGAGGCAAAACACATGTCACATGTATTCCGATCTGCCCGTTCTCATTCGAGTTATCACCATGTTAAGAAAACAAACTAGACTCTCTAGTGAGTGGTTGCAAATCTCGAAGTTTGGTTTGTCAAACCAGGGAAGAGGTTCTTGTTTATACCATACTATACAATTTAAAACATTCAACCTCATATCCTCATTCATTAATTTTTACACATGATCCTCATTCATTCATTTTCTGTACCGCTTTATCCTGTATTTCGGGTCGCGGGGACCTGGAGCCTATCCCAGGAGACTTAG
>JAQMYK010000037.1:26690128-26714063 GCA_030014345.1 Clarias buthupogon
ACATATCAAAGAATATGATCATCGCTTTCAGGTTTGTTTCAGGTTTTTATACATGTCTGTAACTGCATGTGTTGTACAGTATACGTTCTGAAATAAATTAGTTGCTACTATATGTTTAGCCTCGCTGCTAATAATCAGAAAAGCATAACTTCATCTGCACCCTGACCCGTTTAACCTAAATCAAATGAATTTAGGAAATCTATCTATAATTTCTTAAAATAAGAAATAACAAACCAAATATAAGATTATAAGTTTAAGGTTTTCACTTGCACTTTTATTTAATTTGCATTGGACACAATTGGTTACATAGTTACACTAGTCTAGAAGTAACTCACCTAATATTTGGTTTGTTGTGAACTTATTTTAAGAAATCATATTTAAGTTTAACTAGATTCAAGAATATTTCACTCGATAAGATGTCATTTTTGGGGGGAATGGAAGGAAGGTGACCTAAGGTTTTTTTTTTTTTTTTATCTTTTTGACGTCACTGGAAAAGCAGAATAAGTGTAGCATGCTCAGTGATGTCAGTAGCTTACTGACTTTTTGTGTTATTTATTCTTCAAGCTTCAAGCAGATCGGTATGTCTTTTTTTTTTTTTTTCCCCCCGATTTTTTCCCCCCGATTTTCTCCCCTAATTTAATCGTGTCCAATTCCTCCCAGTCACTAGGGGGCTCCAACATTAAGCTCCTACCGCCACTCAGTCGGGAAGGCCGTAGACCGCCCACGTGTTTCCTCCGACCCATGTGTCGTCACCGACCATTTTTTTCGAACTGCTTGCTCACGCACCGTTGGGGGGCGCTCACACACTCGGAGGAACTGATCGGTATGTCTTTATCCGCTCCCTCCGCTTACGCGGGCTCACAGACGCCCCTGATTGGCTTGTAGAGCCGTCGTTAATGTGGGAGCACCAAGTTCCTCTCATCCCTCCCCTCTGAGAGAGCTCGGCTAATCAGCTCTCTCTAGACCTCCGGCTGTAAGAGGTAACAGCATCACCCGGGGTTCGAACCAGCGATCTCCGGATGATAGGGCGAGCACTTTACCACTGCGCCACTCGGAGGCCCCCCAGATTGGTATGTCTTAATCCTTTCAAAGATGAGTTAATAAACTCTAGTTATCCAGTGTTTTTTTCTGCACAAGCTCTGTTTTGTATTTCAAAGATGTCATGAGAAAATGTTGTTAAAACCAGCGTCCCATATCAATAATACTGCTTCACGTTACACACTAACAACAAACATCTCCATTTAATTACTTCTGGACGAGCAAATTGATGGAATTTAAGAAAACTAATTTTTGGCGCAGAGAACACAATTATATCATGAAATGTACTAATCAGCCGAGTTAATCAAGCTAACAATCACCATCACACTCGGATGATTTTGGGATGACTGCAATTAGAAATTTTGCCTCAATCACATTTTGGTAATCGAATGAAGAGGATCAGTAGATCAGTACACATAATCTCCAAAATACAGTCGTCTCATAGCTGTGACATTCAAGGAGTTCACATTTACCAAAATGTATATATAATTTTTTTTCTTAATTTATTATTGCATTAGAATTTATTGTAAATTTGTACAACCGTGGTAGGGCCTCCAGCCAACATTTACACTTTATGGGCAATTTGGAAATGCCAATTAGCCTCATCTGCATGTTTTTGGACTGTGGGAGGAATCCCACCAAGCATGGCAAGTCCATGCACACGGAGCTGAAGTGGGAATCAAACCCAGGACCTGGAGGTGCAAGGCGACCATGTTAATCACTAAGCCACCGTGGTACCCATAATATATACTGTACAATACCCAAATATATTTACATATTTAGAGTAGCCATATTTTTTAAAATAGTTGCATGTAGAGTGGCCAAACAAACTGCATGCTAAGAAAAAATGCTCTAAGTTATATAGATATTTTATCAGGGGCGTTCAAGTGAAAGTGGGACAAAATCACAGAACACATTTATGAGAGAATAAACTCTCTTTATTTTTCTCCTCTGCTGCACTAATGGACTTTTTTTTTTACTAGTGCTTAAATATCATCAAGGAAGAAAGGTTGCTTAGAATGCTGGAGCAATAATGAGACTGTCTGCTTCATGTCTGAACTTCTGGCCTCCCAGGACCTCCTTTATTAGCCCAAACATGTGGAAATGGCTTGGAGCGAGGTCAGTTCTGTACAGGGGATGTGGCAATAACTCCCAGCCGAGTTCCTGTAATGTGCATGTGGTGTTGGTGAATGATTGTATGTACAGTTACCACAGGCAGATGCATCTCTTCCTAAGTTATTCATCTATTTTATAGGATTAGGCATTCCACTCACTTTATGTTCATGGGAGCAACTGCAGCAGGCTCCATGCCACCTCAGCCGGGATTGTCATTTACAGACATACAGCACAGTTTTCTTTAAGATGTTGCAACATTGAAATGTTTAATCAGCTTTACACCTTCATTCATTTAAGAAATTTCCCAGTTTGACTTAGTCCCAGTTTGACTTAGAACGCCCCTTGCCTATTATTTGAAACATGCACATATATTATCATAAAGTATTTTACACTTACATTATGGAAAGATGGTGTTTGCATTTGTTTAGTTCTCAAAATATTTGTATCTGTATTTAGATTTAAGCCTTTAGTTCCTCAATCTCATTTTCACAATAATATGAGTATGCTAGAGAACTACCTTTCAGGGAACTACCTTTCTATTTTTTCCCAAACCGAGGAGTTTTTATTCATAGTTGGCACCAATAACCACTTAAAAATATTTCAGCCACTTTACTGTAGTTTTGAGTTTGTTTCTGGAAAGATTAAAAAAGGCAGACATAGTAATTTTACTAGTCAAAATGGCGTTCTTTAAGCAGCATTTTACTGCATAACTAATGTAATTTTCAGGGAAGATTTTATTTTAATAGCAAGGAATAATGTTCATTCAAAACAATAGAAAACAATATGACCTTAACAAATTTAAATTGACATGAACTGTTATTTTGCGGAGACCCCAAGAGAACATGTGGGCTGCATTGGTTTTAATGGAGTAGTGACGCTATAAATAAAGGAATATAGCTTTTTACATACTGTACTGTATGTTGGTCTAGTATTTACACATGAAAGAAATCTGAATTTATATGGGAGTTGCATAAGCAAACCACTGATGGCAGACAGATTCTGTACCACTGATTTCTCCCATTCGTATCATGTTAAGCTCCAAATCTGAGGGTATGATATCAAAAGCTTTCTGCTCACACAGATTCTTTGTTGAGTTTCACAGGGTCCAAGTTTTAACAGATAAATTCCCTTTGAAAAGAAAAGGTCCTTATTTGTAACCGCACATAGAAGTCGTTATTTGGTCAGTCACCACTTTTTCACATTTACATTTGTAAATATAATAACATGATCATTAGGATGCAGATGGTGCTCAGAACACATCGCCCAGCTAAATGAACTGGAAATAGTTGATGAAAAGTCATACACAAAATATATTAGGCTGACCAGTACGTTGAAAATACGTCTAAAAAGACTGTGTGTGAAGCATCCTAGAAATTGCCTGAGGTTGGGAGAGTAAGTTCTATAATCCGAGATGTTGTCACTCTTATAGATCTTAAACGAAGAAAAGAAAGCTCATGCTGTGAGCTACACACCGAATATCTGACAGTGATGAGTGAGCAGTCAGGGCCCTGGGGAAGAGGATAGTCTTTCAGTGTTGAGTCTGAGGAAACACCAGGAGATTTTCTACTGCTTTCCTGTGCTGACATCGGCCCTGAGGCGGCAACCCCTCCGTGCTCACGCCCATGAGTGAGTCACGCTGAAAAACCCAGCTGCATCCTCACTCACGCAGCATTAAATTCAACTGCCATCAGTTCCACAACAGCGCTGAAAATGACACTGTCTCAATTTGCGAACAAAGTGATATATGATTGGGTGTGTAGTAGTCCTGTAGCAAAAAAAAGTACTTGCCACATCTTCTAAGGCTGATAAATGTATGAGATTGTCTAAGGATTTTGGCACACACTTTTTCAAACTTTCTATATACCCCATGAACAGGCATACAGCTATTCCTTTTTTAGTCTTAACCATGTGTTATATGAATCTGTTTTACCATTTTTTTTTGGAATAACATTTGCACCGTTCATCATCATCATCATCATCATCATCTCCGCACTGTGCTTGAAGCCTTCTGTACATGTCTGTTTAACTAGACTGTCCCTCGTATATAGAGCTGTATAGTATGTTGTGCATGTTCATCCAAGTTGTTGAAGAACAACTTGTTACAAGAAGGTTTAAAATGATTTAGTCTTGCTTTTTGTAAAAATCGATCTCTGAAATAACAGGAAATTACACATAGGTATAATTTTTGCCATGCACCCAAGGAAAAGTAAATGTACTAGGAGCACTCTGACTCAATCATCAACAACTCTGTCCATTTAGAACTGAAAAGTGTGATGTTAGGTAACTGACCTTAGAGTATACAGTATTACAACGCCGATTGAGGAAATTCTTCTAACCCAACTCAACTAGTACTCAACTAGTACTCAACTAGTAACCCAAAATAACAACCAGAGCCTCACGACAGTAATACAGCAGTAAAATGGACAATCATCCATAGATCTCCAAAGTAAGGCAATGGTTCCAAAACATTTTGGGCAAAAAAATCCCAAATGAATTGTATACATTTATAGCAAACTCAAGCACTGAACATTCTGCATTGGTTAAACTTTAAAGATAGTAATATTCTAATATTTAATTAATTTATTTTTTATTAGTGTGGTACAATAATAGGATGGATGTAAAATCATAGTTAGTAAACATTTCGGCATTTTTTATGTTCATTTTTTTTTTACTTCTAAAGTTGCACTGAATGGACTCTGTCCATTTTCCAAAGTAGATGGATGGAGAAATATTTCCATTTTTATTGCTTAACTTCTGAGCTAGTGCAGCATGCCAGAATAGGGAAAAATACTAAAATAGCACATGCACTATATAATACTTAATACTTGCTTTGTTATGCAGACTGTAAGAAAGATGTCATTGCAAACAAAACCTTTTTTAATTACAAAAAAATTCTCATGAGCAACAGTAAAAATTACATTAAAATACGAAATGTTAGTTTACCCTGCATACTCCTCCTCTACCACTTTCAGTTTCACTGTTGACAGCAACTTGCTATAGTGCAGGTGCTATATGTTCGTCCAACAGATTATACATCAATGATCCAATAAGAAACAAGAGCTTTTTGCATGCAATGCATATACTGTATCTCATGGCTCTTGTACACAAATTGACTATCTGTCTCTTGAGTGTTGCATTATTTGTTAATGAATTAATTTAAGTCCAAATATTGCAATAAAGTGCATCAAGGCTTCCAACTGTGACAGTGCTAATGATAGGTCCAACCTTATAAATATATAATGATTAAAACATTTTATAGACAACAGTGTGTGCCTCAAGAAATTAACTTCTGTGATGATGGGCTTACAGCCAGCACACCCACACATCCTGCAATTCCTCGCTCAGTACGGATAAGGTACAGACAGTGCCCTTTCAGCACCATGGCCAGCTCAATGGTACAAACTCTAGGGGTGGGGTTGCCAAAATTGACACGGCTGTTCTGCTTGGCCATGAGCATTTTTACTTCAGAAAATGAATGAATGTTGCATTCATCTCATTTCGCAGTCAAACTTTGTTATGTGTTATATGGATGTTATATAGATGCATGAGTGCATTTCATTTTTATTATTTTTCTCATTTTGTCAAACAAACTATCAGGATTCATGGTGTGCTGAGTATATCCACATGATAGCACACATTATTTTCAGGTGGGTTGAAATGACCCAGCACATGTTATATAATTTTTTTTTTTTTTTAATATTAATGTCACACTTTGTATAAGAGCATTGGTGGCTCAGTGGTAGGTTCCTTTGCCTGCCATGCGCAAGGCACAGGTTCAATTCCCACCCAATGTCCAAACCCCAGCCACTGGATGCAATGCTAGTCCCAAGCCCAGATAAAAATGGGAGAATTGTATCAGGAAGGTCATCCGGTATGAAACTTGTGCCAAGTTTTGTGTGGATCGGATGGTCTGCTGTGGCGACCCCTTGACAGGTGCAGCCAAAAGACAAACAACAATGTTACACTTTCATGTCTGCTTTTCATTTTCATTTTATTTTTTTTTAGGTAAGTGTAGACACTTTGGTAACACATTTGTATTTAAATAATAATGCAAAGCTCAGTGTCTCATTAATAGTGTTTCTAAACTAGATGATAATATTTTAATTAAAAAACAATGACATTTACAAGATGAAGCTGAGCATGCCTTTCCTTATCAGGATTTTAATGCTTCAGGAATGTAGCAGACAGTAAAATGAACACTTATCTGACATTCATGTTTGATCACGGAATGCTTCTGTGATGAGAAAAATATAATCTTGTATGTACATCCTAAAATATGAAAAGATTAGGAATAGTAACAGCCGCCACCTGATCATGACAGTTGCTTGCAATACATCGATTTATATTACTTATCACTTTGCAGATCTTGGTAATTCATCAGGTTATGACATTTTGAGCATCTCTGGTTCAAACAGTAGCAATAGTAGAAGCTGTGGTAATATTAAGCAAGTTTCAAATGCTTGGACCACCAAAGCACCTTCACTACAAACACAAGCCTGAAAAACTCATTCTGCATATGCAAGAAATAAGTCTGATTGGTTGGATGTAGAGGCTAGTAAGTTATTTGGTTATGTGACAAATGACAAGTTATAGTACTGTACATGATTTTGTGATTTACAGTCAACCTAGCTATGTAGTTAGGTAGATCTACTGCAAGAAATTGTGTCAGAGGAAACATCAGGATCAAAATTAGCAAGCTACAATTTGAAAAGTTCACCAAAGAATTTTTTAACCAAACAATTAAAGTAAATATGGGAAGTACAGTAGATAACAAGCAAGTGGATAGCAGATAACAACTATGACAGTTTTGTTTGACTACATGTATGTGCAGACAAAAATCATTTGCTGTTTTGAAAGAAATGAAAAGGATCACTGGTTATGTGATGTAACGATTTACCTGGTCTCCCTCAAGAGAGATAGCATAAATGAGAAGCAAACTAGCATGAACCTGACACAAGAAAAACACAGGGGCCTACAATGAGCTATGCTAAAGACGTTTACTAACAAGAGAGGGGGGAGAGTAACTACAACAGGATAATTGATAATCAATGCATTAAACCTAATCAAATATCAAAACAGAGAATTAAGTCCATGTTGAATAGGACATGAAATATACCCACATGCCATATCTTTACTATATATCTGTGTAATTTATATATTATATGCTTCTGAGCAATATACTGTACAGTAATGTAATTCTATTTTCATCAATTCTTTTGCCTGGGAATCTCACTTATCTGATCATGTCTAAGAGGTAATAATGAAAGGTGACAGATGAATAGCGAGAGAGAGAGAGAGAGAGAGAGAGAGAGAGAGAGAGAGAGAGAGAGAGAGAACCAAGCACAAACAATTATGTAGTGTAAAAATTTGAAATGTATTTATAGTCTGAGAGAAGTAAATTAATAAATCTCTATTAAGAAAATACAATAAAATTGATTTGACTATGATATTGCATATTTTTGTTTTCCCTGAAGGGTGCCTATGTAAATGGAAAATTGATTTCATTTAAACTTTTTTTTTAACTTATTAATTACTTTTTACCCAATACCCCCTATTAATAGATGAGGTTGAGGTAAAATATGAGGGTGATGCTCAATTTGATCATGTTTGTACTTTACATATAAGACTGTCCATTTTGATGACATATTAATTTCAGTTATTCAACCATTTGCCCGTGCCCACTTCTTTACATTTTATTTCCAAAGAGTTAAACTTGTATTTTTTAAGTAATCGTGAGGAATAGTCCTGAAGGTCTGTTCTGGCTCTCATTTTCAGTTCCTGTGATTAGTATACTGGTGATGCTAAATGTTGAGTGGTTGGAACAGATGAGAGGGGAAATAAGGTTGCTGCTGAGGTTGTTACATAAACAATACATTTTTAGATTGTATCCTTAGGCATTTTGCTGATTATTTCAGTAAAACATTTGTTTAATATTTTGCCAAAAACACAGAGCTATAATCATGTACAATAATGATATTCAAACAATCTTAAGCTTAACTTAATGCTATAAGATAAAGTTTGCTTACTTTACTTCTTTTTTTTTGTTGCAATTTTGCTCAAGTTCTAAAACATTTTGAATTATTTGAACAATGTACAAATGTTACATAAATTAGAAGAACAGGCCAGCTAGTTTGTCTGCACTTACATAACTATCCAATTATTTTTATATTAACATTTGCATTGCATTATTTATACAGATGTTGGACCGATGTTCCCCCACCCTTGTTTTTTAATAATAGTGCATTACAGTATCAGGAACTGCACACTTTAATAGATGGAGAAAGAAAGCCATGGAGCAATTTTTTCAATTTAAATATTCATGCATATTTTGGTATTTTTTACTGGGCTTAAGTGTTGAAAGGCTCATACCATTTAAAGAGTTAATTGGGCGTAACTGTCTAAATTTCCAGCCTATTTTCCGATATTCATCTCATTCATTTAGCAAATAAAAGTAATGAATAAAAAGAAAATGCGTGTGCTGTTGCAGGGAACTACTTGAATCTACAGCAATTTACAGCTACTGTACAATACACGTTTATGAAATTTAATTTTTTATATATATATATTCGGTGAACCACCATTGTACCACCAGACCTGACAATTAAAAACTAATAATAATCAAACAAAGAAAAAAAAAACATATCACTTGCATGGATTATTTCATGACACAGTGAGGAGTACTTGAAGAACACGACCTGCATGAAGTACTGGACCGAAATCATGATTCAGCACTCTGATGCAAATTAATTTCCCATATTATCAACAAAGCTGCCGCACTGGCACACTGGTAATCAAACACCGTAAGAGTTGATCTAATGCCCAGGAATGAAATTAGCACTGGTGATTTGTAACCATTTGTCTGTTTATTTAACATATACGTGATTAAAACCAAAAATAGGATATCACTTATTTTACTAGACATTTTATTACACATCATAATAAAGGCTGTTAATATGCTGTACATATGGATAGTTATGGGAAGTTTTATTAACTAATTAACACATGAAAGAGCATGAGTGTGTGGGGGAATGTGTTTATCTAGTAGGAATATAAACACATTACATAGAGAGAGAGAGAGAGAGAGAGAGAGAGAGAGAGAGAGAGAGAGATCTGTCTGGCATATTAGGTGAACTCTTGGACATTTATTTAGCCAATTTCCTCTTGCATTTGATGATGCACATAAAACACACTCAACATTTAATTTAAGCAAATTTGAATTAGTTCCGCTTGGATTCATCATTGGCAGAGATCCTAATTTTATCATCTGTGCTGTTCCAAATGGGTTCTTACCCTATTCAGGGATTTTGAGGAAAAAACAAGAGATACAGCATAACTTTTAACCTGGTTACCCTGTGTATAATGTTGGCAAGCGGCATGGGTAACTTTCCACATGCTGACCAGTTTAAACCAGGGAAGGTGGCATGGTGGTTTAGTGGTTAGCACTGTCGCTTGTCACCTCCAGGTTACAGGTTTGAATCCTGCCTTGTGTCTGTATGCATGGAGTTTGCATGTTCTCTTTGTGCTTGGTGGCTTTCCTCCGGGTACTCCAGTTTTCTCCCATATTCCAAAGACATACAGATTAGACTAAATGGCATTCCCAAATTTCCAGTAGTGTGTCAATGAGCGTGTCAGTGTGTGCATGTGCGCGCCCTGTGATGGTACCCCACCTAATGCTCTAAGTCTCCTGAAATAGGCTCAAGGCCCTCTGCGACCCTGTATACAGGATAAAGCAGCATAGATGATGCGTGAGTGAGTGAGTGTTCTTGGGAAACACCTTATTTAATCAGGATAAAGTAATATCTACCCTGAAGTAGAACTACACTGACATCTACACTGTTATCCCGATAAGCTATAACATCAACACCACCACCACCAGATGAACTGAACAGAAACGATCACCAACATTTACATTTAGGCATTTGGCAGACATTCTTATCCAGAGTGGCTTTAAAGTTTCCTTCATTGGATAGATACTTACACTGGGTTACTAGGTTACTAACTAAGTGCAATCAGTCAAACACAGTTGGGAATTTTTTCTTTTTTTTTGTTTCCGGTGAGGGTGGGGGTATTAGTCCATGTATTGAAGAAACAGATACGTCTTGAGTCGTTGTTTAAAGTCTAAATTATCCAGCAAACTTGTGACAGGATCATGGGTAACCAAGGCTCATCCAGGTCAGTGGGGATCAAAGGCTAGCACGTCTGATCAGCACAAATCAACAAAAAAGTCAATGCTGGTCTGTAGTAAAAAGGTACCAGGACACCCAGTGCACCACATCTAATATAGGGCTCAGCAGACAAAGAGTCCAAGGCTCCTCAGATCCCAATCTGATTGAACACCCATGGGATAAATCAGACAAATAAATTTGATCCACGAAGTCCAAAATCCACAACCTACAGCAATCAAAGGACCCATTGCCCCGTCCCAGTGCTAGACACTGCAGCTGTGGGTAGCTGCTGAGAAGAAAAGCCACTTCAGTACCTTAAGCTGATTTAACCTGGAAGTACAAATCAGCTGTTCTACTGACTAGTCTTAAGATGTGCACTTTCAGAAAAAATGTGGTATGGTAGTTAAAATTATTTTTTAAATAGCAGCACCTTGAAAACCCAGCTGATTGTTTTTAGACCTCGTCACCCTCTTGGAGTATCACCTTGTGCTCTTTTTACACAGCACATACTGTAGTTTTGCTCTTGATACCCAGTTATTTTGCAATCTCCACCAATCCATTTATAAGAGTCTGTGCACAATTAGAGTAGAACCTTGTGTATGTTTCTGTTAATGTTTCCTATCAGAAGGTTCAACATGCTCTCTGAGATATTTTTCTGCTTAGCAAAATTGTAAAGAGTAGTTATACGGGTTGCCATAGCCTTCCTGAACCAGTTTGGCCATTTTCCTCTGTCCTTTCTCATAAAACAAACAAACAAATCAAATGTCCCCCATTATTTTCCCCATGATGTGACTTATTATAAGCATTATATAATATGTTACACATCTCCCATATAATTGGCTGTTTGGACCATCATGTGTACTGTATGTGCAGATGTGTACTGGTGTTTCTAAAAAAATACATTAAAGAAGCAATTTTGAAAAGAAAATTGTCAGCCTACAGTACATTAATTTTGAACTCTGCCTTGGTAACCATGGGCTCCTGTTAGTGCTCATCATGTTTTGAAGTTCAGTGGAACAACCACACAAAGGCAGCATTCAAAATCATAAATAAAGATGGGATAAAAGCCCACATTCAGACCGCAACAGCTGAAACTCCTGTAGTGCAAGGTCGGCAGCTGCCCGCGAGAACAGACAATATCACAAAATTGAATGCTTACCTTCATGAGCTTCACTGCTAGGCACTCAGGAAGGTCTTGTTCATGGCCGCTTCACAATAATCTCCTACCAAACACACATGCTGAGGCAAAGCAGGGGTTATTCCCCTTACTATATTGCCACTAAAGAAACATCCTCCACCATTATTCTTTTCATCCTTGAGATATCAAACATGCACCGTAGAGATATGGATGAAATTAGAGTTTTGAGAGACCCACGAATGCCTGTCTTGCATGTCTGAATGTAGATTCTATATACACTGATCAGCCATGAAATTACAATGCAAAAAATGCTGAGTATTTTCTAGGCTCCCTTATGCCAAAAGTGTGGCTCTGGACCCTCAGGACATAAGTATTCCTGGGAGATGCTGTGGTGACTGGCACCAGGACATTGGAAGCGGATTCTTTGGGTGCTGTGGGTTGTGGTGTGGGTCCTTTTCTTTGTTGGGCACATTCCATGAATTAAGCTCTAGGTTTTACTGAGCTTGCTGGAGAATATGAGTTCTTCTGGTAACTTTGTCACACTCACTCCTTTCTATTTTTATGCAAATCCCAGGAGCGTACATTAGGTTTTTTTGTTTCCATCTGAAAACTGATCTGTCTTGTACTATATACAGTATAAACATATATATTTTTTTACAGCCATGCATGTTTTCTCCTGTAATGTTATTTATTTATTAATTTTTAAGTTATATACGGAAATACTGAATGAGTTTGTACATAATTATGTAGACACGATAAACATATATAACAACATTGGTACAGCATATAATATGGTGCCTAAGACTTTTGCACAGTAATGTATATATATTCTATCCAGATTAAACTGAAGCTTTGCAGTCCATTTCATGAGGACATTGAGACATCCCTGTCCTACGCCATCCACACCATCTGGAAAGCAGGATAAATTCTTCCCAAATGCCCAGAGTAATCCATTTTGCAGGGTGAGAATAAAAGCACAAGGGTGAGCATTAAACAGGTGTTCATATGGATGAAAGACTAAGAAAATGAAATAAGTTGTCATAATGGGTCACAGATTTTATTTCTTTTTCCATGAATATACTACCATCATGTTCAGAAGACCTCATTTCCTGGAGAATTTAGTTCTAGACCACTGGTCCAATCCAAATGTGTAATGATGAAATCAGGGGGTTATGAAATGAGAGAGAGAGAGAGAGAGAGAGAGAGAGAGAGAGAGCTTTTTAAACTTTTTTGTTGTTTTTGTTTTATGTTTAGTTCCTTAATTTTCTAAACATGCATTACTACTTTCACTATTAACTCACAGTTAACTCTAAAAAATATTGGCACACATTATCCAATACTACTTTAGCATTAATCACATGCTTAATTAGTACTTTGAACTTTAACATATGGAACTGGGATATAGATATACATCCCATCATGATCAGCCATACCATTAAAACCGCCTTGGATTAAGGTTTCCCTTGTGTCACTGGGGCACCTCTGGCCGCTTAGGGCATGGTTCTGCAGAGTCTCTGGGGGTGTGCTCTAGTAGGGGTTTGTGGGGTGGGGCCTCAGTGGATCCGTCTTGTTTGTTGGCACGTCCCATGGGTGCTTGATCGGATTCAGATTTAAGGAGTTTAGAGGCCGGGTTGGTGACCTTAGTCTCTTTGCATGCTAAACCTTGTGTGTAAGCCAGCTATTGTGTGTAGGCCTATTGTGGCCAGCATTTACTTGTTTCAGCCATTTGTTCTTATTGGCTTTTCCGTGGAGTCAAACCAGACAGGCTGGTTTTTGCCTGAGCCTTAGGTGCCCATGACCGTGTCAAACTTTTACTGGTATCTAATTTATAATCAATGATATTCAGTTCACATTGGCAGTTTTTTTCTCATACAATTGTACATAACTTATTGAATTCTTTTTTTTTCAAGTAAAGATTTAAAAGGTCTAAGGATAAAGGCAAAGGCTTTTGTCTCTTCACCATACAAAATATTACATAACTACCTTTTAGGCTTTTGCATGTTAGTAAAAAATGTTTTATTAGGATTTAAATCAAACATTGATTTAGTCCTTACACATAACTATATAATTTTTTAGTTCATGTGAATATGATGTCAATAGCTTAAAGTTTGCACTTCTGTTGAAGCAGGTTTTGGCTCTAAACATACTTCCGATAATGCTTTGCATTGGCTAGTGCCTCCTGTGGGTTTTCTCAGCAAGTCATTCTTGTAGGTTGGCGCCACACTGTAGGTTGTTTTGATGTTGTGGAAATATGTTGCAGGCATTCATGCACCTTAAATGCTGATTTTTTTTTCTTTGTAGGCACTACTCTACATATTTCATTTACCATTGCCTAGGACATTAAACAAATGTGTGTATTCAGCTCTTCCAACAGGGGCCAGTGGGAATAATTATGTTCATATTGTTCCTAATGTTGTCAGGATACTGATAAGGTTTTGAAGGATGAGGCTGTCATAGGCTTACAATCATAAGATGTATATTAGAGTGTATTGAGCCAAGTGGGAGATTTGCAGCATGGAGAAGCTTCGGTAGGTGCTGAGAGGTTTAAATGAAAATGAAAATAGCAGTTGTGGAGTTGCAGTCATTTATTTGTGTGGGAAGTGTTGCTGCTTTGCAGGGTTGTTGGTTCCATGCTGAGATGAGTAACTGTCTGTGCAGAGTTTCACATGTTCTCCTTGTGTTCATATGGGTTAATGCTGAGTTCTTTGGTTTCTTTCTACGTCCCAAAAACGTACTGGTGGGTGGATTGGCGACAGTACAGCAAAGTGTGAGTGCATGTGTGTGTGTGTGGTACCTTAACATAGATTTTCCATTCACGATGAGTATTTTTTGTTACATTATTATTGTTATTATTATTATTATTATTATTATTATTATTATTATTATTATTATTATGGCTTTAGCAACATGCTTTATGTTGTTCTGTTTAGTATGACTGATTTCTTAGAGTGCTTTCATACTACGAACTTAGGTCGGAGTACACATGATTACAAAACCTGGAACATTTGTATAGTGTGCGCACTCATGCCCATGATTTAAAACTGTCAGCCAAAATGAGGGAGTGATGTGTATCATATTAGCAGCAATTGGGCAAATAAGGATTACAAGGTCACATGGGCACAACATGCATTACTGTGCAGTACTGTTTTATTCATTCATGAATCAGCTCATTATGAGCAATGTCCAACCTCCCAAAAAAAATTAAAGGCAATTTGCTTCCAACAAATGCAAGGCAATCATGAAAGTTGGTTTTGTTGTGAAGGAAGCTGCTCATGAGGATCTAATAACATCCATAATGCACGTGTCTGGTTATCCAGTGATAAACCCGAAATCATTTCTTTGCTCTTACAAAGGTGCTACATTTTCACTCTGACAAAAGTTCTCATACTGTATGTGAGATATGGCATTGCAAAAACCCAGAAAAAGAACTTATAAAAGTGAAAGTGCAGTCATTTTTATAGTGATTTTTTAATATGCCCCATTGTTATGCGCATAATATGCGTTCATTGTTAACCATCTCTCATTGTCTCCAGCTTGTTTGATCAGCAGTTGTTAATTTCTTCATCAACAGTTTTCCACTTTTCGGCTGAATGATGGGGTCGAGTGTGTTCTTGGTGTTTGTTGTCTGCTTGTTGCATTTATAGTGATAATAATGATTCAGTTATTTGTCGTATAACCTTACAGCACAGTAAAACGTTTCCGCATATCCCAGTTAGGAAGCTGGTGTCAAAGCACAGGGTCAGCCAGGATACAGCACCCCTAGAGCAGATAGGGCCTTGTTCAAGGGCTCGACAGTGGCAACTTGGCAGCCCTGGGGCTCGAACCCCTGCCCTTCCAACCAGTAACGCAGTAATCCATAGCCCTAACTGATTGAGCCACCACTGCCCCATATGGCACCATTGTAACAAACGCAGAGATTGTGAGTTCGAGTCCCGAATGACACTGTAGCCTCCCGCAATGGGGGAGCCTAGAGAGCCGATTGGCTGAGTTCTTAAATACAACTCTACAACATCATGGTAAGATTATCTGCTAAAAAATACTGTCTGTTATTACTTAACTATAAAATTTTTGTATCACTTTGTCTTGCTTTACAGCTGTAGGCCCTTGGACTGTATTATATTAAAATCATCTCAAGGTAGTTGGTGATGAGAGGGAGAAAAAAGAGAAAGAAAGAAAAGATTGTTTATTGCTTTTAGCATGGTGCTTGAATTGTAGCAGACAGTAATGCTGCTGAGAAACCAGACAATTTATAGCACCACCATGAAAGCCATGAAGGTCAGGGTGAAATAATTGTCACAATTTGAACGATGTGTGTAGTTGTATGTTCCAGGGTGAGGTTTATGTGCTGATTGTTTTTGAGGGCGTCTTTTTGCATACAAGGACAAATAAAACAATTATGTGGAATGGTGAGAATGGGATTAGAATTGCACATGTTCATTTGATTGACAGCATGCAATGGACTAAAGCCACCATTTTCAGCACGATAATAAATGGAAACATCTACAATGCTTAGCCGTAACATTAAAACCACCTAGCCTTCCTCTTGTGCCACTAGGGTGGCTCTGGCCCCTTGGGTCGTGGCTCGGCAGATCGTCAAATATTGAGTCTGGGTCAGCAGCCTTACGCTCTTTGCCTACTTGTTTTGGTGCCTCTCTGCTGTGGACAGTATTGACTCTTTCGATGAGTTGTGCTGCATTTGCTTTAATGTGGGATTGAAGCAGACAGGCTGGCCTTTGGTTCCTGCAGGCATGGGTGAACCTTGATATATATATATTGCTATATATATATATATAGTTTATTTGATATACTGTATAGTTTGTGATCCCTGTTGTTCGGTTCACCTGGCAGTGGCGTTGGTGTGCATTTTTACATGCTATGTGTGTGTAGCATGAAGTGAGATACAAGATGGTAAAAACTTTACATGCTTTACTGGGGTAAATTCCATAATCATCTCTGGAGCCTCAATTCCATTATCAATGTCAAACGAAAGACAGAACTGTGAAATACTTGATACCAAAATTGCATGGTAAGGCTATGTTCACATTAGTTATCGGGAATGTGTCGGAAGACCATATGTGCATGTAACACAGAGCCAAAATGTTAGCAATAGCAGCAAGTTTCAAAACGACAGTGTGCCAAGTGATGCCTGATATGAGAATTTGTTTTAATTATTTATGGCAGGGTGACAAAAGTAACAAATATGACAAACAACTGAGCTGAAATATTCCTCTGACATATCTTGTGATGCATATGGTTTTTACATTACTTTAGTACTAAACTTGGATCTTTGACTTTCAGTTAGTTCTCATTTGCAGTATGTCACCTAGAAAAATCTACAAATATATAACTGTGTATATAGTAAGTAAGGAGCAGAAACTATTGGTCATGCTAGTGAGTGTGCAGAGCTAGCAGAGTTAACTTGCTTTGCTAATCTGCTATCATGACAAACAAAGCTACAGTATCATGATGCCCGGCATGTAACAAACAAAGGTGGCTAGAGTAGCCAAAAAATGTACTCAAGTAAGAGTAGCTGTACTTCAAAATAATATTAGTCAAGTAGAAGTAAAATCATAATCATAATGTCCGATTTATTATTTTCTTTTTGAAATTATGTAAGCAGTCAGGCAAAATGATAAAATAATGTACAAACGTACATTTCCAAATAATGAAATAAATTTAATAAAATAAATGAATAATATCTTTACAAAATTGAAAATTTAACAATAAGAAACACAAATTTCCTAATCTCCCTTTTTTCACAATAGAAAGCTTTTGAAATAAATACCTACTGTAGGTAACATATGCATGTTGAACAGTGCAAATTATTTCCAGTGTAAGATATACTGTATATTCAGGTGCCCTGCAAATGACTCAGCGTATAGAAAATAACATTAGAACATATACAAGTGGTCTCATTTTACCATAAACTGTGTCCAGCAGATCAAATGTAAGAAACTTATATATTTTTAGCCTCTAGTTTATTTGCTAATTATATATGTTAAGATTGCAACATTAAATAAACAGCTAACCCCCCCCCCCCCCCCCCCCCTTCTGCGTGGTCATTTGACTCCATGCGATTATTGGTTTTGCAGCTGATTGGTCAAACGGAGTCATGTGATTATTGTTGCTACATCTGATTAGTGAAACAGTCACATGGTAGATTCTCTGGCAAAAACAAAGAATATCTAAAGTGTTGAGTAAATGGTTAGGAATGTAAAGTCGAGTGTAGCTGAATGTAGCGGAGTAAGAGTAGCGTTTTTCCTTCAAAAAACTCAAGTAAAAGTAAAAAGTATGGTGTGGTAAAACTACTCATAGAAGTAATTTTTTTTCAAGAATTTACTTAAGTAAATTTAACAGAGTAAAATGTTACTCATTACTACCCAACTCTGGTAACATATAAATCAGGGAACATATTTTCACACAGATTAAGATGATGTTTAATTTGTGTTTCCTAGGTAGCTTTGGATATGTGTTTAGCTTTTTTTTTTTTTTTTTTGTCATTAGTCCTTTTTGCTAGCTAGTCTGAAAGAAAAGTGTACTGCAAGCATTCTGTCTTGTCCAATGAAGCGTATCAAAGCCACATGTACTGTACAGTACCAACAATGATTTTTTTTAGTGGAGCTATAAAATTACATCACCATAAAAGGTTTACACACTGTTGTGTTTTATATCTATTCTACGGCTGTCTTATAGATACCTCTACTATATACACTATAAACATCTATTTTCTCCATGTGCAAACAGTGATTTATTGCCCCCCCCCTTAAAAAAAAAAATTGACAAGGGTTTATTTACTAAGGCACACTTCTTAAAAAGGGAACCTCGTGTATAGACATAATATATGGACATTTAGGTCATGATTTATTTCCCAGGATGCCTTGCTGTACTATAAAGGCTTCCATACTATAACAATGGGCTTTGATGCCTGCAGGTAAAAATAGCTCTAAATGGACTCACCTTGAAGTCATAACACACACATACACACATATATAAAATATACATTACCATAGAGGTCATAATCATGTGTTATTGACATATAGGAAACCCTGAGGAGACTCTAATCAGACCAGATGCAAGTATACTGAAGATAATGATCTTCACACACAAGATACATTATTCTTTGGAATAGCACGGTGAACCAATTTTACCAAACAACATACAGTATGGGGCTCGGGTTTGTTCTGTGTTCACTACATTGAAGTTATACTCGTATCTCAAAATTTGAAGGCATGAGACAATTTGAAATGGACACACGTTTTAAGAACAAAAAGTGTAAAGTGGTACAGGGGTGAAATGGAAAAGACGGAGACATGAATACTGATGTTAAAATAGAATGCTCTGTCAATGTTGATTGCGTCTTTCGAGGTGCAGTCAAACATAATTCCTTTTGGTATTATGGAAATTGCAGGGCGCGGTTCGAGACAGCGGTATGAGTCACGTAAAGACACAGAAAGGCATGGAAAAGAGGCTGATTTGTCTGATTGTAATTGATTACAATATTTTATGGAGTGGAAAATGAATACCCCAAAGGTCTGACAGAACAAAAGTTCACTAGCGTTAATGCAGTACAGTATGTGTGTATAGGTTTTTAGCCTGTTTTTTTGCCTTTGTTAGCATTTTAACAAACCCCAACCTCCATAGCATAAAAAAATGCTATAAATAATAATAAATAAATAAATAAATAATAATAATAATAATAATAATAATAATAATAAAATGTATTGGTGCTGTAGAATAACTTGTGACCATGTCTGAGCTTTTAAAAATAATACACGTCTTTCCCCAATAGCTTGTAGAGAGAATTGAGGATTTAATGGCTGCAATGGACTCTTTTGTCCTATAATGACTATCTTATGAGCCATTATGAATTCCACAGGGCTTTCTCATGTCTAAATTGGAGCCAGCATCGAACAGATCATCAAGGAGATATTAAATTCTTAAATTGCCTCTTGTCTACATTGTAAAGTCCGCAATGAATAAAATATGATTTACAACAAGTACAGTATACACTTTTACACATATTATATGGGCAAAAGGTTTTGGACACCAGATCTTGTACTTGTACTGTATGTGCCCATTCCAAAAGCACATGGACATGGTCCCCTTTTTTGCTGCTATAATAACCTCTCATCATCTGTCAAGGCTTTCCACTATAATTTTAATTGTTGGCAGCAAAAGCATTAGTTTGGTCAGCCCTGACGCCATGTGAGAAGGCCTGGCACACAGTTTTTTGAGTTCTTCTACTTTGACATTCTTTCCATTGTCATTCGGATTCTTCACTCAATCACTCATTCACCATCTTTACCACTTTATCCTACACAAAGTTGCGGGCAGAGGGACACTCAGATATTCATTCACCCACTACAGGTAATTTGGGAACAAAAATGAGCGTAATCTGCATGTTTTTAGACTGTGGGAGGAAACCAGAGTATCTGGAGGAAACCCACCAACCAAACTCCGTGCAAACAGACCTGAGGTGGGAATCAAACCTAGACCCTGGAGGTGCAAGTCGACAATGCTAACCTACACTATTGAGTTGCCTCGAGTTCTTCCACTGTGTCATTATTTTCATTGTCAAAATGTTTATGAGTGTTTATAGACCTCACTTTGTACACAGAAGCATTGTCATGATGGAGGAGATTTGGAGCCCTTTAGTTCTAGTGAAGAAAAAAATTTTAACACTCCAACATAGACTCCAACAACTTTGTGACAACAGTTTGGTTTAGAAATACATCTGGGTATGACGGACAAGTGTCTATAAATCTTTGGACATAAAAGCATACTATTCGCATAATACAGTATATAGTACATTATATAATTTTTATGAAACATCATATAATTCATATTCCTGTACACTGGCTAGTGAAATCTGCAGTGATTGCTGTTTTTTAAAAACATAAATCTTGTAAGTGGCAGCAGAAATGTTGTAATAGATACCACTGGAAAATAAATTTGCTTTTTTTCATTAAAATCATTGCAACACAAATACAAATAGATCTTTGATGCCGAGTTTGCTCTGACTGGTGTTTGCAATATGTCTTGGTCAATATTTCTGGATTTGTAATGATAGTTTTATATGACATAGGAATTATTAAAATAGAATTTTAAAATGCAAGGGGACAAATAGACAAATTTATTAGGTACTTAGCTATATCGCTTAATGAAGCCTTAATGAAAGATTTTACTCTGGTATATATATCATTAAGATATATAGATAAGTAACTAATGAATTTATCCCCTTGCATTTTAAAACAAAAAGACATATAAGTTATAAGTGGGGGGTTGGATTATTATTGAATTAATGCTAGACCACATGCACATAAAGATACATCGATAATCATAATACTATTATCATTCATTTATTCATTAATTCATGCATTCATTTAATAATTTATTCTTGTTATATAAGCTTATCCAGTACATGGCCGCAGAAGCCTATCCCAGGAGACTTTAGGCACAAGGCAAGATACGCCCTTGATGGGGTGCCAATCCATTACAGGGCACACACACTCTAACACTCATTCACACACAGTGGTTAATTAAGGAATGGCAGTTAGCCCAATCTCCATGTCTTTGGACTGCAGGAGGAAACCAGAGCACCTTGAGAAAAGCCTCCATATCCTTATTGGTGATTACTGGCATATCCATTGCATTGTGCATATGAGAATTGTTTTAAAATTGTTTTATTATTTTGTCTTTTCCTTTATGCACAAATATTAATAAATAATTATTTCGCTTTAAAATCTATGCCAAGTTTTATAAATGAGGCAACAAACAAGATGAGAAAAACTTTCAATAAGACCATTTAATTAATTTATAGACTTGTGAAAAATATTATTCAGATTTTAAATGATAAAACCTGGTAGTATCAGTACCAGTTTGTAATTAGTTAAAGTTCTTGTGCTGCTGAGACAAAATTATATTTCAAACCAGAAAAAAAACTAATAGTGAAAGAGGGGAAAGGTGCTAATGCTGGTATAAAGAAAAGGGCAAAGCCTTGAGCAAGCTAAGCATAAGAGGAAAAGGATTGGAGTTGAATCTCTGGAGTAACAAACCATGGCTGTAAAAAATTAAATAAAAGCTAACACTGTGGGAAGCATCATTCGAAGACAATGTTGGCTGCCACAATCATTGCTTTTTGTGGATGGGTCGAATGGCCTTGGAAGGTAACTGTCACAGCCAGTAAGCATAGAGTCTTCTTTCTCAGTTTCTTTGAAAAAAATCTAAATGCACAGGGATGTTGTGCACACACACACACACACACACACACACACACACACACACACGTACATACACATACCGTACTTTGTAAACATTTTGACCCACCCTTTTTTTCTCTCATTTTCATCCCAGTCCCAGTATCTGACCAGTTTCAGATAAATTTTTTTGGTGGTTAAGTCATGCAATGCCACACACTATGAATCAAGCATAAAAATCATAGGGCATGATCCAGTGAGAATCAGGTGCATATGATGACAGATGATCAAGCCGATGATTAATATACTGGTGATGCTGAATACTGAGTAGTTGGAAAAGATGAGAAGGGAAAGAGGTTGTTCAACTGTTCATTTATATAATTGAATCTACATCATTAACTCACTCACTCATCGTCTATACTGCTTTATTCTGTATACAGGGTCTCAGGGGGCCAGGAGCCTATACCAGGAGATTTAGTCCATGAGGGTGCCAATCCATTGCAATTGGCGCTGTACACCCTGGACAATCCATTGGAATTGGTAACACCAATTAGCCTAATCTGCAGGTCTTGGGAGGAAATCCCCCAAGCTTGGGGAGAACATGAAACTCCAGGCACCCAGAGATGGGAATCGTACCTGACCGGACAGTGCTAACCACTACACCACCGTGCTGCCCTATATCATTAAATTTAATTTAATATTAAGTAATAAGTGGTGGCTCAAGACATTTGCATGGTTGAGTTATGATCGATCAGTGTGTAATAATATGAGTAAAACAAATTTCATACATTTAAAATTCCATACATTTACAAACGTAATGTATCGTAGTAAAACAGAATTATAGCAATATGGTTAATCTAAACAAAACATGTGCAGTGTACATGTGAAAGGATTGGATATATTAGGCAGCAAGTGGCAGGTCAGTTATTTAAGTTAATTGGAAGCAGGAGAATGGGCAAGTGTAAGAATTTGAGTGACTTTGAAAAAGGACCAAATTGTGATGTTTAGATGACTGAGTCAGAGCACTGCCAAAATGGTACTTCTTGTGAGGTGTTCTCTGTATGCAGTGGTTAGTACCTATCAAAAGTGGTCCAAAGAAAGACAATCATTTAAATGGTGACAGGACTATTGAGTCACTTAGGGAGTGAAAGCTAACCTGTCTGTTCAGAACTCTGTACAGAAGAGAAATGCTACTGTAGCACACAATGAAAAAGTTAACGTTGGCTGTGAAAGAATTGTGTCATAATATAGAGTGCTTCACAGTTTATATGTGAGGATACATACCTGCAGTCCTGTCCGCCAACGGAAATGACAACAAGGGGCATGTGAGCATCAAAACTGGACCATAGAACAATGGGTGAAGATGAAAGATCATGCTTTCTTTTACATTATGTGGGCATTCAACCTACCTAAACATTTGACACCCATGTACACCCCGAATAACAGCAGTATTTCCTAATGCTAAAATCTTTTTTCTGCAGGATGATGTGCCCTATCATACTGGACATTGTTCAGGAATGGTTTGAGGAACATCACAAAGAATTGAACTTAATCCAGCCAAACACCTTCAGGATCTGCTGGACAATCAAGGCAGATCCACAAGTCCCACCTCACAACTTATCAGACTAAAAGAAACTGCTGCCACAGGACACCTTTACATGTCTTGTAGAGTCCATGTCTCAACAGAAAATATGTAAATAGATATCAAGAGTTTTATGATACAATGTAGGCACCAACATTTGTTGCTATGGAAAGGATTAGCTATTAATAAATTACTAGGTAATTTAATAGGTTTCTTTAGCAGATTTAAGAGCAACAACTTGCCTAGATATGGAATATGAGGGTGGTTCTTAGCAGACCTTCAAATAGCACAAAGATGTCATTCAAAAAGTTGTAGTAAACCAGGTCATGACGCTGTTGATGTTTTATCATTTTATCTTTACATTGAACTCTAATTCTGTTAATGTTTTTTTAATTTATTATATTTATTTTTTTATTTATACAGGTTTGCATTGAGACATAAATAATGGCATTCCTCTATAATCATACAGGTGGCAAACTTTATTAAACTGTGCACAGCATCCTGCCTGGTTGTAGGAGCAAAATAAGTCATAATTTTGTTTATAATTGTAACAAAATCTTCCAAAAAAATATTTGTATACTGTATGTCATGCACACTCAATCTACGACCAGCACTAGGACCCAGAAGTAAAGCGGTCGTGAACCAGGAAGTATAAAAGGAGTAAACAAACCATAGCATAACGCTCAGTCATTGAGTTCGG
>JAQMYK010000037.1:26714163-26726199 GCA_030014345.1 Clarias buthupogon
GGTTTACCATCCACGCTACATTGGGCTAACCGCTAAAGCCACGTCTTCTGGTCCTCAAGGTTAGTTCATCCGTGACACTGTATGTATATAATTGTGATAGAATTCCAATACAAATTGAATAGACACATAGTTATCATAATATTATTGTATCGGGGAGCCCTGGTGATTTCAATCCCTATTAAAACAATTCCTAGCTTACTGTTTCTGTGCCAGTCCACCCTCAGCTTTATCACCAATTTGTCTTTTTTGAAAAACTGAAATTTCTTTGGAATTTTCATTTCTATGCATGCTTAAAATTAGCTATATTCAGATAAGATTATTTAAAAAAGAAAAAGGAACCAAGTAGTAGAACTAATAATGGCAAAGAGATTTCAGTTATATATTATTAAGCATCCCTCTCATGGCAAGTCCACAAGATGTTGAAAAAAAGATTCAGGTCCATGTTAAGATGATTGCATCATTTGAAATCTTCTGTTTTGCCATATTTATTTGATTCAAATCCAGTGACATTCATTGCCAAAGAAGAAACCAGTTAGAGACAACTTTTGTTTTGTGATATTGTGCATCATTGTGGAAGTTACCATTGGAAGACTGTTAAATTGTGGCCATGAAGACATGCACATGGTCAGTGCAATCTTCTCACCATTACAACAACTCCACCAGCCTGGACTTTTGACAAAGCAGGTTAGATCTATGAATTCATGTTTTTGTTGATAAATATTGACCCTTCCATTTGTGTGACCAAGCTTCATTTTTCTAGTCTTCAAATGCCCAGTTTTAGACAGGGGATGCAAACGCTAACCTCAGCTTTGTGTTCTTGAATCTGATGTGATTTTCAGTTTTGGTAGCTCTTCCACCTCAAGCTTTGATGTGCTGTACATTCTTAAATGCTCTTTTTGCTCAACACAATTAAACAGTGATTAACTCAGTTACTGTAGCCCTTCAGCCAGCTCGAACCAGTCAGGCTATTCTTTGTTGACCTCTTTCATCAATAAGATGTCTTCGTCTGCAGAACTGTCAGTCACTCAATTTTTTTTCATTGCACCAGTCTAAGTAAACTTCAAAGACTGTTGTGCATGAAAATCCCAGGAGATTGGCAGCTATAGAAATACTCAAACCAGTCCCTTTGGCACCAAAAATTATGCCATGGGCAAAATCACTGAGACCAGGTTTTTTTTTTCTTCACACTGCCAGTCACCTAGCAGTTATTTTTTTTCAATCTCTTGAGCTGCATTTAATGATGTTTATTTTAATGGTTCCTCACTGTGCTCTGTGATATTAAATCCAGAACCACTTGCATCATTAATAATGATTTTAAACAGCCAGTGTTGGCTCTGGCACAGCTTATCGGTTGTTGAAATTTTTTTTATACAAAATTGAGCAAAATTATACTTTATTGAGCTTATACTATTTCTTATTTCTTATTTTTTACATCATCTAAGGTTAATTATTTTTATATTTATTAATAAATACTAATAAGTATCAAAATTTTGCAGCCTAAATATATGCATTTTGCACTTAGTGTACAAAAAGATTTGGTAGGGATTTGACCAGGTCTCTGCATGCATAGGCAGAAATTCCTAATAACCATTTTTTTTGTTGTATAAATAAATGTTGTACAAAACACTAACAATTATATTTTCATTATACATCTTGCAAACGTATTTCCATGTGTCATAGGTGCAACCTGGTCCAAAAGAGGCCCATGTGCAGTAGTGCTTTTCCAGCATGGAGCAGCTGCCGTCTTGTCAGCATCCAGTGGCAGCCATGATAAATTGCAGCAGCCCAGCGAAACCCACAGTGACAGGCCCACTCATGACTCACTGCTCTTTTCCTTCCTTCAATTCAGACAAAGACCTGGGATTTAGGAGTTGGATGCTGTGAGATGGATTTTTTTCCTCTTCTTCTTCTTTTTTTTATTTATTTCCTTTTCTAGTCAAGAAGGATGATCCAGGCTCATGAGAGAGCACGGGAAGACAAACAATTCCTTTTTTTCCCACTGAATGTATTTCATTCTTTCAGACCTGTTTTTCACATTCTAAATATATAGATTGGACATGTTGATTGCTAAACTTACAAACTTGCATTTGTCTTCAGACTCAGAGACATGAACCCGGAGTTTGTCAAATTTATTAAAGCATGAAAGCTGTTTTTGTGGCAGGGAGTGGTCCTGAATATGAATGCCTGATCTTTTAGAAAATGTGTTCTTGAACTCACTTCAACCAAATCATGGTGCAGTCCACATAAGATGTAAATACTGTCCATGCACTACAGTATGACTCACAATGAGTAAAATGATTGGTTTAACTTGTCTTACTATTTTCAGTTTCTACCAGGAAATGAGTTATTAAGTTACAGTACTGTATATTTAAAATAGGATTTAATAAGACTGAAGCAATGTAATTAACTCAGTGTTCACCCTGCCTGCATGGTTAAAATGCTCTTATAAAAGAATAGCTCTTGTTTTGGATGCATTTCAGCACAAGAGCATGCCAAGCATCCAAAAGCATTGCACAAGGGGAGTTCCAGTCAAACCAGGACCTTTGATTGTGCAGAATAAAAGAACACAGTTATGAGAAATATTTATAAACATAGAAATATTTATAACACAGTTATAAAAGAAAATACCTTTATTTCTTTATAGAATCCCCTGATATACTAATACACTTATCCCAGGGTTTCACTAGTGCTTGGATACCATAAAAATAGAAAGTTGTCTCAGTATCATGTCTGAAATGCTGGCCTCCCAAAAACTCGTATGAAAATGGCTTGAAGTGAGGTCAGGACTGTACAGGAGATGCGGCCATAACAGATTCCTGTAATGTGCAAGTGGTGCTCGTGAATGATTGTGTGTCCAGTTCCCACAGACAGATACGTCTTTTCAGCAGGTTAGCAACAAGTTATCCATGGATTTTTAAGGATCAGTCATTACACTCACTGACTGTTCACAGGAATGTCTGGGCTCTGAGCCACCTCGGACAAAATCATATGGCCTTCTTTAAAACGTTTGCAAACGTATTCAAATGTTTTACTAAGGCTAAGGGTCAAATTACCATACTCTGCTTGTATGGGGTAAATGTTGTAAAATCGGTTTTATGCCTTCATCAACGAGAAATTCCCGTCTTGACTTGAATACCTCTCATACTATGCTATACACTTGAGTGTTGATACCAAAGGAAAATAAACAGAAAAAAGCAACTAGATGAAAATACAACTCTTACCAGATAAGATAGATTTGGCTTTAAAAACAAGTGCAAAAAATGCCTTAGAAAAACAGGTTCCAATTTGTATCTTTTGATTGTTGTTGTTATATCTTTTGTACAGTACCTTTACATTGCTTTATTCACTCGAAAAAATAATATGAATGTTTTGCCTTTAACAAGATTAGATTTTTTTACATCCTTACTAAGAAAATAGCAATGAAAAAACATATTTGATCTTTTTTCCCCTTGGTTTTTGGCACAATTCTAACAGTAATAAGTCATTATTGCTTTTTTATTTACAGTACTTATTTGTACAGATTTCAGTATATACCTCTTACAAATAGTTGAGATGTCATGTTATGCTAAAAGTATCAATGCATTTACAAATATCAAATGCTAACAAATCTGTGAGGTGGTGATATTGATGTAGTGTGTGTTATTTTTTGTAGTATGCTACAGAGCATTTAAAAAAGCACAGCATCTTCTAGTTGATTTTAGTTTAGCATAGCCCACATCAACTGGTTGGTAGAGATGGTTGAAAAAGGTTAATGTTTTCAACATGATAGTGTATACTACGAGTTTAGATGTTAATGAACATAATTAAAAATGAGTGACGTGTTCCTTATGGCAGAACTGCAGCATAGCCAACATGTCTTAATGGACTCTGTCCTGAGCCATTAACAATAAAGTGAGTGTTTATACATTTAATATTAAAAAGCACAGCAAAATAAACAGAATCATAGTTTGGAAATGGAATAAATTCTGGTTGGCTAGAAAGTGTAAGGCTAATACCATTACTATAAATATAATTAGTACTTCTAATAAAAGCCAGACATTTTATCTCAGGGGTTTCTCAAGGTTTTGCACTAGGGAAATTTTTTGCCAGTGTTTGTTACGTGTGGTGCGGGATGGAGAGTCACATCAGGAGATGTTTTAATGATAAGAGCCCTGACCAGGGCTTTAGAGGGGGTCAATGAAATAGGAGTTTGTGAGAGTGCTTATGATACGCACGGGAAGACCTCTCTGTTTGGAGATGGTGTGGGATTATTAATTAGAAACTTAAAAGGAAATAAGGAAAACTGAAAACACAAAATAAACAGAGCTCCGCCGTCTACGCGAGAATGGACGGCTCTGGAAACGAAAGAAAAACTTATATCCTTTCGGGGCCTATGCCCTTACCGAGAATTTCTACGAGAGAATATGTATTTGTGCTTTGCACTATAAACGTATTTGTGCTATAATTGTGCTTTGCCTGTTTAGAACTCCGTGTGGTAGCAGCCTGCAGATCTGCCCGTTCCAAACAGTGCAAAGCATTTTTGCACGGTTCTGCCCCTCGTGAGACCTGCATCGTTAAAGTGTTACTGCACATTATGTTGGTTATGTGACTTATTGTACCAAAAGTCTTGCTAATTTTGGCAGCTTAGTGCTTAAGGTGTACTAGTAAACCAAAGGTTGTGACTTAAAAACACTTAAAAGTTTTAAAGTTAAGACCTATACCTTCACTGAAAGAAGGTCTTTTTTAAGCATCTGTAATAGGAGCCATAAACAGTTTCTTTGTAGAGCCCTACCACAGAATGGGAATGTAATTTAATGATAGTATCTTTATCTGCTTAGTGCTCCGCATATCCATATATTTATCTGTATCTGTACTTGTGGAGCAAGCACTATGACACCAGCCTTAAAACATGATAGTGTGTGAAGGGCCCTATTGTTCTTCTAAAGATTTTTTTCTTTTTTTTTTTTAGGTCTTATTATGCTCAAAGGATTATAAAAATCAGAAAGCAGGTTGGAAACTGCTGCCATTAAGACGCCTGAGTGCACACTTTCACAGAAACATACGAAACCTTGCACACATTTAGATCTCTTTGAGCTAAACAACTTTCACTCATTTATTGTCATGTATTTTGGGTTGTTTGCAAAACGCACCCAATGGAATTTGATGTACTTCTCATAGGGAATTTATATGATCACCACCAAACCAGGGCAATGTGATCTAAAGACATTGAGAATGCAAAATAGTGAAGGGATTTACTGTATATCTTTATTATATCTACTGTATGATAGCAGTCTAGCTGTAGTGATGCCTTAAACTTGTACCAAAAAGTGGGTAATAACTTTCTGTGTGACATCTTATGGAGTGACTTTTTTTTTTTAGTTGGTTAATTGTACATTTCATGAATTTATTTCCAAAAATACAAACAATTAGTAGGCTAATTTAGACTATAATTCTGACCGGGAAATTCCTAAGGAAGAATTCAATGAGCACTGAACACTGTTCTTTTATTAATGAAAGTGGTCTTTATCCCACAAGCTTCATTTTTAATCTTTGGTCTCCAGCCTGAATTTGTACCTGTTTAGAAAACATTGCTTGTTCATTTGGAATAATAAGGTATTAACCATCCAAGCCATCTTTCCCTTTTGCTAACGGTGCATAAGCCTCACCTGCTTGCCTGGATGCGTAACTTGAATTTCATCTCCCTTAAAATGTCATTTTAAGTTAATTATTTTTTTTAAATTGATTTTCTAACCTTTAAAACAGCTCAGATTTTAACACGATTTAGCAAGCCTTGTTGGCTCAGTAAAAACCAAAGCTCTTAGTGGATGCAGTTTTCAAGGCCAGACGACTTTTATTTGGACAGCTAACAAGTGGTCCTCAATGATTCACATGGGATTTTTTTGAGAACACAGCTCTTCTGTCAGCTGAAACTAAGACTAAATGAATAACTTGTGAACATAAAGTGTTATCCATAAACATATTGCAGATTAGGCCATACCACAAAAAAGAAGAAGAAGTGCGCTAGATCACATTAGCATATGGCATCTAACAAGATATTAAACAGAACTGCTGAGCATTGTGGATTATTCACATGACAGACTAGCGCTGTCACTGTTGTCTTTGATTGTCCATGTTAAATGCTCTGAAACCATTTTCCCCTTGACCGAAAATAAAAGCTCTTCTTGTCAGGTTTAATGAATAATTTGGGTGCACATGGGAGCGTGCTTTCCTTCTCTGCCTTACTGAGAAATGTAGTAGGGAGGCGGAATTTGTTTCAATTTAGCATATATAACTGATACAATGGATGATGCAAGGTAAATATTAATAGGATCTGAAGCAAATCGTGGCATCCAAGTCAGTGGCTGAATCACACAGACACTGATAATTCAAATGAGCTGGCCAACGGTTGACAGATCTCGGTAATATGAAACGAGGAATGGAAAAGAAAGAAAAAGTAAACCTCAAAATATAGGGAAGACGTCTGCCTGAAAAAAGGCTACCCCTTCGTTATGATTGATTTGTTACTTGGGCTTAGCATGAAAATGGCATATCATAATAGACAGGTGGAGAATGAATAGTCTTATCGTCCTCATTTGTGGAGACTTTGATAATAATTAACCCATAATACTTATCAGTTCTATTTCAGGGGAACTGAAATAAAATCTAAATAAACACTTGAAAACCACTCAGCTTATGGCATCTAATGTCAGCAAGCTACTTACATTCAGCGCCCTTTTGATTGGCACTAGATGTGCTGTTAGTGGAGGATTAGTGCTGATAGTCTACAATGTGAATAACTGATTGCTTTCAAGATGGCATCAGGCACACACGTTGTAATTTAAAACTTGTTCACTTGCTGAAAGCAAAAAAAAAAAGAAGAAAGAAATATGCACTGTATACACATGTACTGCTGTCTGGTCGCAAGCTGGCTAATGAACAGATTGAAGTAAATTACACTTTTGCTTACCAGAATTATTGGTTTCTTGGACATTTTGCATATAATATATGATATACAAGGGGTATCCAAGTCAAATCAGGAGGAAATATCATGTAAATAAAGGCATAAATCTGATTTGGATGTTGAAAACATTTTGAATGAGGCCATACGTTCATGAATGATGACTCTGACCGAAGTGTCTCAGAGCCGACTGCCATCGTTCCTGTGATCATTTATCGAGTGGAACACCTGATCCATGAAAGCTGGAGGATAACTATTCACGAAGTTGCGGAACAGATGCATCTGTACACATGTCTACATGACATATGAACTGTACACATCATCATTCATGAACACAACTTGCACACATATATATTTTTTGTTGTACAGCCACCTAGCACGCTGTATAAATGCAGATCAATTCCTGCTTTCTTTTTCACCCAAGTGAGGATGGGTTCCCTGTTGAGTCTGGTTCCTCTCAAGGTTTCTTCCTATTGCCATCTCAGGGAGTTTTTCCTTGCCACTGTCGCCCCCGGCTTGCTCACCAGGGACTATCTGACCATCAAATACATTCACATTTCATACAAACTTAAATAATTGTTTTGTTTGTGTAAAGCTGCTTTGCGACAATGACAATTGTTAAAAGCGATATAAAAAATTAAATAGAATTGAATTGAATTAAAGCCTACAAAGTGTTAGGGTGTTACCATGATTGGGCTTTCACTTCTGTGTGCCTGAAGTGTAATGGCAAAGTAACACACATTGAGTGATTTCACAAGAGGGAGATACAGAAAGCTAATTAATAGATTCATTAATTACTTTGTTTTCACAAATCCCTACTTTACTTGAATAGTTTTGAAATAATTTTACTTTTACTTCACTACATCTTAAGCAAATGTTTGTACTTTTTACTTCACTACATTTGTGCATGGCTTTGCATTCACAGCAGGTTGTAGCATTTAAAACAGTAATATCATATAGCAGATTTTCAGAAGTACATATTTTACCTGTCATACCTACAGAATTTGTTAACTTTATCCAACTCTGCCATGAATAACATGGCACAAGACTTTGTATTTCTTACGTGATCAAACACTGGTCTGAAAAAGAGATATAACAAAAAAATAAACTATTAGATTAAATTAGAGTTTAACTTCGAGAGTACTAGAGTCACAAAGCAGTCTACAGCACAACTATGCTCTCTCACTCACTCATCGTCAATACCACTTTATTTCTTGTACAGAGACGCTGGAGGCCTTAGAGCCTATCCCAAGAGACTTACTGTAGGGCACGAGGTGGGGTACTCCCTGTAACGGGTGCCTATCCATCGCAGGGCATACACACACATTCACACATATGAACAAAGCTGGCTGCTGAATTACTTCGCGATTGCAGAACCAAGATGGAAAGACAGCCAATAAAAATGTCTCCTTGGGGAGGTGAGAAAATGTTTGTTGGCTAGAATCAAAGGATTTGATTTGAGAAGCTACAGAAAGGACACATTGAGTGCAGACCACATACTGTAATACTTCCAGGGTCATCCACAGTGCTTGGTTGAACAGGCCATGTTGGCCTTATTGATGATCTTCAGGATTGACCCATTGCCCTAAATCAGGTATTAAATCACATTTGTGTGATTGCTATATCATTTGAATTCCTAAATGACAAAGTTTAGTTTCGTTTGGTTTAGTTTAGTTTGGTTTAATTGTACCTGCCACAGTATTTTCCAATAATTTTCATTGGTTTTATTTTACCAAATCCAAACAAATTCCTACTCACAACCTACAATATACTTGTCTGTTACAAAGCACCAAGAAAGCCAAAGCCAGTTAGCATTTATTTTTTTGTTATGGTTTATACCAATCCTGTTGCAGACATCTAGGCTCAACCAGTTGCCTTGTTAAAGAAAAGGGGGGATATTATACTTTTTAACATCTGTATTTGGGTCTGTAGATATGTCACCTGTGAGTTCACGATAGAACTGGGGCCTGTGTAGCTGAGAGGTAGCAAGACTAACTGCTGCATCACAGTGCCACCGAAAGAACAAACAAATCTAATAAAATCATTACATCATCACAGAACCACGCTTTTATGTTGGAACATTCCAACTCAAGTATTGCCTCCATGGGGAATAGGAAAACTATTCAATATTCAATACTGGCCCAAGTCAAGGACTCAAAATTAATTTGAGAAGCTACAGAGAGCCACGTTGAGTAAAGACCATGCATTCTGCTAAATTCTCAGTTGTCTAGAGACCACCACAATCATTCCATCATATTCTGAATGTTAATTATTTTTACAAGGTTTTTGATAGTGATAACACTGAGCAGAGCTGAATAGTGATGCCATGCTCATATGCCTGTCCTCTGTGTTCTGGATATTCCCTTTATATTAGCGTAATCTACTCGACAATTTTAGCCACAGAAGGATAATGAAATTCTGAAAGAGGACGTGTAATTACAGAGAGACAACACCGGATCACTTTCTGTAGGCTGTCCCCAGTAACATGTTAACATTCAGCATGTAGGAAAATCTCAGCGTTCCTTGTGCTATCTTATACAGCTCAGCCTACACGCACCCATCAATCAACTAGGCCTCATTTGCACAGATTTTGTGTGGCGTGATTGAAACCGAGACTCATCCCTCTTTCTCCTATTCTATTTTTTCCCCACTATTCAGTCTTGTGTCTGTGTGAGGCAAGAACAAGCGCAGCAGGCCTTTGACACTGGGCACATTAGCAAGACTTCGGTTCGAAGCCTGAATTCATTTGTAAGAGATACGTACTGATCTGCTGCGAAAGGACTTACACAATCAGACCTGATGAGCATCAATTTCAGTAATAAGCTTGTCAGTCCAAGTGATGGATGTGGCATGTGCTCAGAAGTGGGCAGGAAACATGTCATACTGAACCTCAACTGCATTGAAGTCTAGATATAGTCTTGATGAACACTTTTAATTACTGGGTTACAGCCTTTGCAGTAGATTAAAGTATTGGTGGTGTTTATGCTATGTTTAAAAGAGCACTCCTTCCTAAAAGACACAAATAAATAGTTTCGTTTAAGAGTACATCTGAAGGGACAATTTATCATCTCTGGTACTATGGGTTCTGATTTTAAATGGTAATTGGTCTAAATTGCTTTTAATGAGAAACACAACAAGATTCACTAGATGACAAATGACTTAACAAGGGATCTGAATTTTCTCCCAGCCTGGCTAGGACCTTACTGTGTTATTTTGCACAAATCATTCTATTAATGCTTGTTAATTGTCTGCCAAAATGTGATTAAATTATTAATCACTGCCTTGAGTGGCCATGATTACCCATCCACACCAACACATCGCCTTGTGGTTTTGCAAGGCTAATGAGCGCTGGTGGCACAAATAAGTCAATGGCAGTGCATGTACAGGTCCCAGTGTGTTCCCGTGCATCTGCATTTGTATGAAAAAAGTATTTTATAAACTTATTTTTTTGTCTTTGTTATATGTATTAGATAGACAGTGGAAGTATGCAGACCATCTAGATATTGGTGGTGGTTGAGGGTGTGTGTGTGTGTATGTATGTGTGTGTGGGGGTGGAGGGGGGGGGGGGGTTTAATGGGGTATTGTTTAATTTCCAGTAAGTAATAAGACTAGGTTTTACCACAAACTTTTATATCAGTTGAACAAAGCTGTGCATTTTCAAGCATGAAATCATAAAGAAAAATAAGAACAAAAAAATGTGCTTTGGGTTTCTGTATAATGTGACTAGCCAAATGTGTGATGTATTCATGATTTAATGCTTGCGTTTAGGGTACAATTATACAGTTTAAAAATATAATAAAACTGGAATATAAATAATGAGTAAAATATAAATAATAAAGTAATAAGTGCTGGAATGAACATTAAAAACAAACAAACAAAAAACTGTACTACTGTTTCTAGGAGCACATAAGAATCCCTGATCAAGAGAGCATGTGTTTTTTGACCAAAAGTGTTATTTTCATGGCTGTAAGACATTTCATTAAATTTTATAATAATGATGTGAATATGGTATTTCCTTTTTAAATTCATGTTATGAGCATGATGGTAAAGGAGTTACTTTTAACAAATGCGGGGATAAAAACTATCTCTGCCTAAATGTGTGCAAAGCTCATTAACTGCATTTGTCTTGAACAGCCTAATCAATGGAAGCATGCTCATTCATTCAAAAGTTTTTGATTAATAATTGTGTTTGCAATTCTTTTAATTCATTAATTGTTTTTACTTGTTTTGAAAAATTTCTGAATATACAGTCAATTGTAAAAGTTAGAATTAACACTAGAACCGCCGCGCCAGTGTGACCTACTTATAACGCGGTTCACGGTCATTTTGACCGCCTACTGTTTTGAATGGGAAGCTGTTGCTGACACACAATGATCACTAGATGGCGCTTTCATCCAAAGCAAATAGTTTAGCTCCAAGATTAACTTGCACTTGTACAATGCGCCATTCATTCCCGCGTTGATAATCAGCAGTATATTTTTTTCATATTCAACTGAGTAAGCCTACAACAGAGTCTCTAAGGGGACAAAGGAAGAGAAAAAAAACGGCAGAAGAAAAAAAAAGTCATATTTTGCATTATAACCCAAAGTTTTTGGCATGACTTTTTCTGCCATTTTTTCTCCTCGTTTGTCCATCTACGGGCTTCGTGCTATAACAAAAAGGAAAGCTCTACTTCATTTTATATAGTTTTGAGAAAATTCATTAGTTCGTTCATTCTATTTGAAGAACGTCTCTGAGCAGCTATTTAGGTCTGAACTCGCTTCCGTGAAATTATCGCTAAAATAATATTGAATTTGAATAAATCAGATCTACCACAGCAGATAATAAACTATGCTATGTCATAACCGAAGCAAACACCACCGTTTCGTTCAGTGTTGCTAGGCAACGGACCATGCGCCTAATCGGCAGGAACGTGGTTCACTTGGCTGCGGTGTATTATAAACCTGCGCAATGTTTCACTGTTTATGCGCACATAAGAATCATGTAATAAAAGCGAGGGAATTGTGGAAAAAGATGTGTGACCACTCGATTTCGGTAACTACACTGAGTGTAACATCTGCATAGTGACACTAAACAGCTGAACAACTTCACTTTTCCGT
>JAQMYK010000037.1:26765500-26777019 GCA_030014345.1 Clarias buthupogon
TCTTTCTTAACGCTGTCATGCAAAAGGAGTCAAAAATCGATTCCTGAGCAACCGATGTCAGCTAATTCAGGACCTTCCCTGTAGACAGCGCCGCGTAACGTCGTAGCGTAGCAACGTAACGTAGGCAGCGACTTAAGAAGACTTCTAAGAGACAGTTCGAGAAATAACCTTAGAAAAGTTGTCACTTAACGTAAGATATATCTTAAGAGTCTTTTTAACGCGCGAATAGTGTGCGTTATCGAGAAACCGGGCCCTGATGATTTTCAACGATCAGGTGTTCCACTCACTGAATGTTTCTGTAGTCGACTCCGCACCACCTCGGCCGACATTCTCATTCACAGACATGTGACCTTCTTTAATAACCCTTAAAACCTAAGTGCCACAGATAAGTGCTGGCAACTCTGCATAGGTCCGGATATGTCAGGTAGAACAAAAATCATCATTACTTTTATAAATAAAATTTAGGGAGACAGCAAAATTTCAAAGTAAATTTTACCACTACCAAAATATGAGAATCAAGTTGCAAAAATGTGAAACTTACAAAAGAAGCATATTATTATTATTTTTTGTTCATAGAAACAACTGAAAACAATCATATAAACATATGATTGTGTGTATTTGTGCTATTTCTGTCCATTTGTGACCCGGTTTCTATTTTTATTTCGCTCAGTCGTGTTTGGGAACTTGGTTTAAATGAACTAAAATTCAATTTATTATATTGCCTATTTTGTGCTGAAAAAAATAATGTCACTTCATACTGCAATTCTGAGCCCTATATATGTTTATTTAAAAAATAAATAAATAATAATAATAATAAAATAATGGCTAAAATGCTTTGAGCTTTAAGGGCTACAACATTCGCACCATTCAAATGTTTAAATCTGGCTAAGAGTCCAATCACTGTACTGTGCTTGAAGTCTTCTGTAAATGTCAATGTGTTTACTCCCTCATAGAGAAATTTCATCAAGTCCTGGTTTGACTTAAAAGCCTTGATTTGACTTTGTAGCATTTCTTCCTTATTTAATCAGGGGTACAGAAACCATCAGATTGGTAAAGTCAGAGCTGCAAATATGAAATTCTTCTTTGTAGTGGAGAATGCAGCAATCAAACACAGTGTAGAGTAACAGAAAGCTATATGATTTTGACAACAATATGTAAAATAAACAGAATAGTGCTTCCAACACCAGTAAATTTTTGGCCAGGCTGCTATTGTTTAATTTCATCAATCCATCCATCCATCGATCCATCCATACATCTAGGAACCTCTGTTGTCCAACTAGGGACTGTGGAGGCCAATCATGATTGCCATTGTATTTATTCCCATTTTTACAACCATGATAAGACCTCCGGCCAATAATAACATGCAATGTGGGAGGAAACCAGAGTACACAGAGGAAACCCACCAAGCACAGGAAGAACATGTAAACTCTATGCACACTGACCCCAAGGCAGGAATTCTAAAGATTTCTAACGTAATGAAAGCTTATTGCTGACTGTAGTTCAAAATTTTCATATTGTCATTATTCTATATATACCTTATCATTCAGTTTCAGTGTGTTTCCTTTTAGCTTACCTTTAACATTTTAAAAAAGAACTCACTTAAAATTTTGATGAAAACAAAAATACTAAATTCATTCTGTTTCAATGGCATGTTCCATGCCTTTGTGTCCACCCTGTAATTACCTTCCACTCTGTTATACACAGTTCCACCCAATCATTATAGTCTGTAGATAGCAAATAATTAAATAACGCTGTCAAAAAAGCAAAAAAAAAAAAAAGATAGGACAGTATTATTAAAACATTGGTGAGGAAATAAACCTGTGCCTAAAATCAATACCCAACTAAAAAGAGAATTTAAAAAAAGCTTTTAAAAATGTTTATTAGTGCATCTAAAAAAATGTTTTGTCCAGGGAAGCTTGGATTTATTAAACATATTTTTATTTATCTATTTATTCTTTAATTATTATTATTATTATTTTTTTTAAATATGTACCCCTATTAGGTGGCATAATAAGTGCATTCCAAAAGGCCTGAAGTACCCTGAGAAGTGTTCAGCCATGTTAAGTGTGATTCCAAACTGCAGGAAGTGAAAATGTTCAGTTCAAAGGGAACTGCGACCAGTGTAGGGAATGAGTGAACAACAGGTCTTTACTTCACCGGAAAAGGAAATGCAAAAAAATCCCATAAGTCATTGCGTCTCGCTGGAGCGTGAAAAAAATGGAGTTCAAAAAAGGATTTCTCTATTTATTATCATTATTATCGAGGATGACATCATATTAAAAGGACACAAAAATTTACATTTTAATTTAATCAGGAAATCCTGAGTATTATATAGGTTAGTAATCTATAAAAAGTAATAAATAAATAGATCTATGTACATCAGTTATTATTATAATTAATCAATCATTTATTTCCAAGTTATACACATTTCAATAGTATGTTTTATAATGGTATCAGTTTTTGTTTCAATAAATATTCCAAATTTAATGTCCGTAGTGTGAAATTTTCACGTCAGCAGCGACATGCATCTGAGGGGCTTCCGTTACCATGGTAATGCACGGAAGAAGTGAGGTCTGCGCTGCTGACTTCACAGGGTGTTCTGAATAGTGGAATTTTGTTTGGAGAAGTTCCCTTCACCGACATTCCCTGCAAACAGAGCAGGGAGTAGGGAGCACCATGTGAAGTACCCTTATAAGTACCCTTATAAGCAATAAGCTTATCTTTAGAATTCCTGCCTTGGGGTCAGTGTGCATAGAGTTTGCATGTTCTTCCTGTGCTTGGTAATGGAATGGAATGCAGCCAGTGACTTAGTGGTTAGCAGTGTTGCATTAGCATTGTGCCTTGCACCTCCAGAGTCCAGGTTCAATGGGTTTTTGCATGGAGTTTGCATGTTCTCCCTGTGATTGATTGGTTTCCTTTGGGTGCTCCGGTTTCCTCCCACAGTCCAAAGACAGGCAGATGAGGCTAATTAGCAGTCCGAAATTGCCCACAGTGTGTGAATGAATGTGGGAGTGCTTATATGAGTGTGGCCTGCGATGGTTTGGCACCCCATCTAGGGGGTTCCCCGCCTTTTGCCCTGGGTCTTCTGGGACAGGCTCCAGGCCCTCGCCATGACTCTGTATAAAGGATAAGCGGTGTAGACAATGAGTGAGTGAGTGAGTGAGTGAGTGAGTGCGTGATATACCTCTATTAATATATTTTCTATGTCGTCAACTATGACATACTGTACTGCATATATTTTCAACTCTGCTGCTTATGCTCAGAAAGAAAAAGCTAAGAATAGTCAGGCTGTAAAAACTGATAATGCTTTTGTAATGCAATTTTGTCTTGTTCATGTGCACAAGAGATAGGTTGATCTAAGGAGATTCCAGACAATTTATCAAATATCTGCTGCCCTAGGAAAAAAGAACCAAATGGCATACTTTTACAGTACAGTATATATGACTTTTATATTAGTCAAGTGATAAGATTTGCCTATATATACATATACTACCACTTGAAACTTTAGGATCACTTGAAACTTTCTTTGCTTTCGTAGTGATTTATTTTCTACATTTTATTGTATTATGTAACAAGAACAACCGTCAGTTAGTTGTTATTTTAAGATATTGAGGTCATCCTTTCTGGAACAGTTCTTGTAAGAACAATATTGTCAAGTGCATTTGCAAAACCCATCAAGCACCATGATGAGACTGGCTCTCATGAAGACCTTCCCAAGAAGGCAACACCAAAACATACCACTGCTGCAGAGTAGAACTTTGTTTAGAGTTACCAGCCTCAGAAATCATTAAATAATAGCACCTCAGGTTGGAGCCGTTATGAAGGCTTTACAGATCATGAGTAGCAGATACATTTCAACATTAAACAGAGAAATATTGCATATTTTGGCCTTCAGCATTGCTTTACAATGTAGAAAAAAATAAGAATCGGTAACAACCATGAAGTTAGAAAGTGATCCCAAACTTTTGAGCAGTAGTGTATACAGTATATTCAGGAGTGGAAAATAAGTAATCTAGGCACAAAGGATGAACTTAAATCAAGGATTTATAAATAATCATTTTATTGTGCAATATACTAATTATTATTAATTATTAATATTTTCCTTTTTAAAATGATTCTGTTGTAATCACTGGGGCATTGGGGACTCAAAAGGCCTATTTGATTCCCCGCCAACGCCCTAACCCCAGCCAACCCCTGCAATGCTAGAAGCAAGCCCAGGTAAAATTGGAGGGTTGTGTCAGGAAGGACATCTGGTGTAAAATCTGTGCCAAGTTATGTGTGATTCGAATGGTCCATTGTGTTGACCCCTTGATGGGAGCTGCTGAAAGATCAACAATTCAAATTGTTCATGTTCAAAAAATGTTTCAGTTCAACTACCAGTAGTCGTTTGTGCCTGGGAAAAAAACTCAATAGATGGGATAACCTGGTCATTCAGTAAATTCAGGGAATCAGCTTGCTACTTACATTTTATTGCTACATAATATTGCTGAGCCAAGACCTGATGAACTAAAACAAACCCAGATCATACCACTGCTTCTAGAGATTGTATAGTGGGCGCTATCCATGATGGGTGCAACCTTATTTCCCTTATGCTTTCCCACATTCCCAGCCTTTTTCATTAGAGCACACCAATTTGTCTCAAGTTAAAATTATTGACAGTTCTTGATTGTCCACCTCTGTAAGGTCACATGCCTTAAGCTCCAATGATTTGGCTACACATTAGCAATGAAATATCGCAAATCACTTCCAATGTCCACTATGAACCATGCCAAATTCATCCTGAACAACACAAAGTGTTGACTTTACAAATTTTCATAGTTTATCCACAAACTCGCTACAGACTTCAGGAATGTTAGTGCAAAATGGGAATTTCATAGTCTGCGGAACTTTACACATTGTCTAAGGTAAAATCTGGTTAATGGTAGAAAGATTGTTTACTATGTTGTATAGTTACTGTAGCGTGTATTAATTAATTACAATGCATACAGTACACTATTTTTTTGATCATGATAACCATATCTGTCTTTAAACATCACTTGAATTGTTTTGCGAGGTGGGCTTTCTAGAGGATTTTGGAGTGTGACTTGAGGACGTGTTAGCAAGAAGGCATGGGACGTATTTGGGGTTTCAGTTCATCCCAGTGGTCTTCAGTGGGTCATCAGTGGGTTTGAGGTCAGGGCTTAGCATGGGAAGCTCATTTTCTTGACTTGGCATACTGTACCATGTTGTTATAGACCTCTCTTTGTACACAGTGATAGTTTTGTGCTTGGAATCTTAATGCTACATCATGCATTTCTTTTGGGGCAACAGTTTAAGCTACTTGGTGTAAATTTGTGATGTATTCGCATACTTTTGACCATATGATGTACATATATCATACTCATATTGCTCAGTGGGTTAAGACTCTGGGTTACTGACAAGACCATTGATGTTTCAAGCCCTGGCTGCACCAGGCTGCGATTGTGGGCTGTTGAGCAAGGCTCTGAAGCATGTCTCCTCCATGAGCGCTGTATCATGGCTGCCCTTGTGCTCTGACCCAAGCACCTACCAGGGGTGTGCAAAAAAAGAATTTCACTGTGCACTGTCACATTTTTCCTAGCCATGAGCATTCCAAGCAACCAAATATGACACTCAGAAATACATTAAACATTTTACCAGCTTAGCGAGTTATCAAATTGTCAGATTTATCATGTTGTCTGATCCTGGTATTTAGATGAAATCCGTAGATTTATTTTGATCCTATTTTCTCTTGCAATGTGGCAGAGCATCTAAATGCTAACCTGTTGATACCTTAACACCAATCATGCTAATAGTCCTTGTAACTGCTGCGATTTTCTCACTTCCCCTCCCTCTCTCTCTTTCTCTCTCCTTGCCGTTCTTGCGTTATCTTGTTCCATTTTGTCTCTGTCAGACAGCCATCTAACCTATAAGGCCTGGCCGCAGTCCTCAAACACAATTCTCCATTATGTCTAGCTGTGCAGGACGACGGAGATTTTTGTGGGCGTTCCTTTTGTGTTAGCCCTGTTCAACTGGGTCCCCCTTCACTGCTGTGCACCGCAGATGACTGAACGTGCTGTGCAATCTGTCACCAATGTCATAGTGGGAGGATGTTTATTTTGGCCTGCCACATATCGAGATCAGAGCGAACAATGGCGTGCAATTCTGCTTGTCTCAACAGATAATTCATTATAAAAAGAAAGAAATAATTAAATGCTGCGGATCATCATCTCGCCAGATGAAAGGAGCAATCACCAAAAACTGTGGGTGTGGTGATGTATTTTTATTTTTATTTTATCCTGTCATGAATTACTTCATAAAAAAATATATGAAGTAATTCATGACAGGATAAAAATTACAATGCACATAAATATTAGAATAGCTAAACCACTCATTAACTTTTATCCACATATTTTAAAATGAAAAAATCTTTTTTTATTCACATCAATTCCCTTTTTTTTTTTTAGTTAAACCAAAACAAAACACAATAATGAGAGTCTGCCTCCTTGGAGGAAGTGGACCATGCCGTTATTGACCAGGGCATCTAAACGCTGTTTCATTTCAGCACAATATTGATTGAGGATGTCAAAAGCTATTAGCGCTAAATCTGTACTTGTTTATAAGTCAAGCACTTGTTTTCAACACCGGGGTGTAATTTTGGATCAAAGCTCTGCCTAATCCAATTTGAAAAGGACAACAATATGATCATCACCCGATCCTGCACTGTCAGAATTCTTCAGGTTTTACCAGGTGTAAAAGACTAAATCGAGTTTGTTTGTTAAATGTACCACTCAAGCTGACTTAAGGATGACTTGTGGATCAGTACGCTGTGTGAGGTTGGTGATCATTTGGTATTTTGCTAAGTATCAATGAAATACTTACACTCTGCCTGGCCAAGGATGTCACCATTTCAGAATGGTCACATTATTGGGCTGCATCAAGCAAAGAAAACAACTAAAGAGATTTGAACTTACTGGAACTTGGTTAACAACCCTTAAAGAAAATATCAAAACCTGTCAGGATAGTGCTGAACCGTCAACAAACAGTTGGTGAAATTGCATTTAAAAAAAAATCAACGGGACAAACCAAAGCTTTGTTTAATAGTGAAAGTAGTGTATGTGTACACACACAATGTCATGAGAACTCACAGGATTGGAACTAAACAGTTGTATGTCAATAAAAAAAAAAGCTCTTGATAGTGAGACTAATCAGAAGAAGGCTTCAATTTGCTAGGGAGCATAACGAGTAGACTTTGGAGCAATGGAAAAAGGTCAGGTGGTTTGAAAAGTCCAGATTGACCCTATTCTAGAGTGATGGGCGCATCAGGATGAGAAAGGAAGCAGATATGAAGCAATGCACCCATCATGCACCCATCACACTGTACAAGCCTCTGGAGGCAGTGTCATGATCTGGGATTGCTTCGCTTGGTCAGGTCTAGACACAGCAACGTTATGTGGCAATAAAATGAAGTCAACAGACGACCTGAATGTACTGAATGATTACACCAGTGGAGTTTTTCTTCTGTGATGGCACAGACATATTCCAAGAAATCTGGATGTAGATTTATATTAAGAACCCTAATGAGCAAGCCAGGAATGACAGTGGCAAAATTCCATGACATGACACAGGGAATATTTCACAGAATGAATAAACGCTGGACGGTTTGTCTGAGGACTGTGTGCAGATTTTATTTTGATTGGTGACTATTACTAAATGACATTGAGCCAATGTTTCTCAAGGCTAAACTAATCATAGTCAAAACTGCTCATTAGCAAACAACCTGGGCAATGTCCTCCATAGCAAGAGGACGCAGAAACCTAGAAACCTTTTTAAAAAATTAAAGTAAAAAAAATAAAGCATTTTAATTATTATTTTATAATAATATTTTATAATTTTATTATTATTCACCATTTCTCAAGTGGCTTTGTTTGTTCCAAGACAATTATACATATACTAAATACTTTTTAATGGTTTGAGTCATCCCTTCGTGTCTGTGTAAATGGAGTTCGCATGTTTCTCAATACTTGATGGGTTTCTTCTGGGTTCTCCAGCTTCCTCCCACAGTCCATAGCAGGGTTAGACTAATTGGGCTAACGTTTCAAAATTTCACATAATGTTTGAGTGAGTGTGAGTTTGTGTGTGTGTTTGTGCCCCGTGATAAACTGGCACCCCATCCAGGGTGTATCCCACCCTGGGACAGACTCCAGACCTGCCGTGACCCTGTACAGGGTAAGCAATGTAGAGAATGAATGAGTGAGAGTGTGGATTATGAGCATCATGCAGGTTATCCTTTTATAGGAAAATAATCAAAGGTGCAGTGGAGTGATGTAACCTGAGTCAGTTACTGAATTTAAAATGTCTCATTTTCCTCTAACATGTAATTGTTCTCTAGCATATAACCTGAAGCGTTTTGTTTGTCTTATTTCACATTTATTAAACATGGCAAATTTTATTTTATTTTTCAAGATGTTAAATGTGTGATAAATGAATGATAAATGCACCCCGGCCAATCAAATTAAAGAACTCAAGTACTTTTTGTTACACTTCAAGATGAATTCCTTTAGTTACTAGTTAGTTGCTATGGTGGACTATTTGAACAGCAGTTGTGGTGCTCGGCAGGGTTGCCAGGTCTGCAAGACATGTAGCAGGAAGGAATGGATATGTACTAGAAGGGGCGGGGGGGATGCTTAGCTTAGGAAATAGTAGGGGAGATCTCTCTCTTTCTCTCTCTCTCTGAACATGTGCGTAAGTGTGTGCGTGTGTGTTAGCGAACAGGTGCAAACCTGAAAACAAGCAACAGAAACAGCTAAAAAATAGAAAGAAAAAAAATGCTGTTTTGTGTTCTTCAGTTGCCAATAATCGACTGTACCAAGGGATAATAAAATCTCATATGCTCTCTTACCCTAGCTCTGTTATGCTTCCTGACATGCATCCTGTTTAAAATATTCTTATAATCTACCCTTTCCCACCTGCATATTCTTTAACGCTGTTGTATAATAATTTATAAAAGAAGATTACTGTAGTATTCATAACTAAAAAAGCAGTTCTTATAACCAGGTCTTTCTTTAAAATTAAGTAATCCAGTTTATTAATACGGAACGCAATTTCACACAGACAGACTTCATTGTCACTTATGCAAATACAAATACAAATTTTTGGCACTTAACTGAAGTCATACTGTATATAATACCATGACCGCAGAGCAGGTGCAGAGAAAGAGCCTTGCTCAAATGTCCAACAGTGGCAGCTTGGCAGTGCTAGAATATGAACTCATGACCCTCATGAATGGTAGGCCAGAATTTTAAGTAATAAGCCACCACTTGCCCTTTTCCACCAGAGCTAGTTTGGAGCCAGTCCCCAGTCTCGAACCAGTTTTGTGCTTTCGGACATTCAAAGCCCTGGCCCTCAGACTGAAAAAAATATGTTTCTATGGTGGCTCCAACACTTTTCTGGTCTAGAACAAAGAACCGCTTACGTCAGGTGCTGGGTGATTATCATGGCCAACTAGAAGTTTGTGGATGCCATCTTTAAAAGATTGACTCAAACTGAAATGCTTTCTAGCAATGACTGCTCTCAAAGCCATATTGAAGTTTGGTATTGTTGATATTGTTCTTGCCGACAGCGTTACTTTGCCGCTAGCATTTTTTTGGTTGCTAACAATACTTAATACTTAATACTTAAGGATGAATTTTATTTATCTATTAATTTACTAGTTTGTGCAGATTAATGATGTATATGTTCATCTCAAATCCAGAATGAAATTATACACTATGATGGGAACACCATTCACAGTTAACTAAATACTGGTCCACTTTCGCGGATGTACTGTACAGTACTCTTCGGCTGTCATACCCCAGCTCCCTTGAGTTTTTACATGTTGTGGATTCTCAGAAGGTTTTCTGCTCAACATGGTTGCAAAAAATGGCTATTTGAACTTCTTGAGCAATCTAGCATTTGACCTTTCTCATCAACACAGCAATTAGTCTGTCTGTTACAACTGTTTTTGTTTTTCAAAACAGTTTATGTAAACTGTGTAGAGTCTCTTGTGAACAAAAATCCCAGGAGATGACATTTTTTCTGAAATATTCAAAGATCTTGATCATGCTGATGTGAACATTAACTGGAGCTTTTGAGGTGCCACAAGATTGGCTGGCTAAGCAGATGAGCAGATGTACAGGTTTTCCTAATAAAGACACCAGTATAATGTAGCATGTTGAACGTGAATGGTCAATGAAAAGGACTCATTACCTAAAATGAGTTTGACATTTAAAAAAAGGGCTACTATTTACTTTCAATGGTGAGTTGTGCATATGAATGAAAAGTTAGCTGGAACTCTTGGGCCATGTCTTTATTCAAAACGTTTGGAAATAAATTTCCAGCTTTTCAGTTAGTTACAGAAGGTGCTGTTCTGCATATCTTTCCTGAAAAAAATTAAGTAAACAGAAGGAGTTATTTGAATCCCACCTTCGGATCTGTGTGCGTGCAGTTTGTGTCTTGCTCCTGAGCTTTGTGGGTTTCCTCTGCGGACTCATTCAGGTTTCATCCCACAATCCAAGGACCAGAGTTTCAGAATTTCCCATGGCATGTGAGTGTGTGTGCACACCTCCTGCAGTCCTGTATCAGAAAAAGCAGTAGAGAGCTTGAGTGAGTGAGTGACTGTGCGACTAAGTAAGTGAGTGAGTGAGTGGAAGGATGCAAAAAGTGATGAATTTCTGTTTGTTGCTGGCCAAGCCTATTATTGACTTACTATGGGAGGAAATTGAAGGACCTATTTCAGATCAGTGGATAAAGGAGATGTCTTGTAACCTATCTCTGGAAAGATTAATGTAATGTATAATGCTGGTGTGAGGCTGGGCAAAGTGTTTGCTGCTTTACTGTGATGTACTATTGTATTTGAATAGTTAAAAAAAAAAAAAGAATTGATAAAATATAATTGCTTTTGCTTTTGAATTGTATTGCTCTTGTTTTTCCTTAAATTGAATATATACTGCAATATTGACATTTCAGGACATTGACGAGACATACCACATGCTTCTCCTGTTTCTCCTGCATGCTGTTGATGTTATCTCATACAGTGGCTCCCGACTAAAAATGTCTTAAAGCAAGATTTCCTCTGAATCTTTTGTGTGTGTGTGTGTGTGTGTGTGTGTGTGTGTAAAACATACCATAGTGCTACAATAGTTTGAAAATATTATACAGTGAGGTCAATAAGTATTTGATTACCCTGTGATTTTGCAAGTTCTCTTACTTAGAATTCATGGAGGGGTCTACAATTTTCAGCATAGATGCATTTCCACTGTGAGAGAGAATCTAAAAAGAAAAATCCGGAAATCACATTGTATGATTTTTTAGCAATTTATTTGTGAATTACTGTGTCAAATAAGTATTTGATGACTTGCTTACCAGCCAGATTTCAATGATGCTAAGAATGGTGAAGAATCAGCCCAGAACTACATGGGAGGAGCTGGTCAATGCCGTGAAGAGAGCTGGGACCATCGTTTCCAAGGCTACTATCAGTAATA
>JAQMYK010000037.1:26816019-26829571 GCA_030014345.1 Clarias buthupogon
CATCCCACCCCCGCTGTTAAAAAAAAAAGTAACTCAGTAACTTTTACTCTGAGTAAATGTTTAATGAGCTACTTTTTACTTTTTACTTTTTTAGATTTTATAGGAGTAACTTTACTTGTACTTCAGTGAATGTTCACTAAAGTAACAGTACTTTTACTTAAGTACAAAATTTTATTACTCTTTCCACCTCTGGTTCCGGCATACTGCAAAACCTTTCTGCCTTGATAGTATCAAAGCACATAATAAATGCATCAATGTAGCAGGAGATTATATAGATAAATAATAAGAGTAGTTTTTAACTCTCATGACTGTGTTCTGTTATTTTGCACAATCGTAAGTCCCAGGTTGATTTAAATGCCAATCATATAGTCAATTTCTTTCCCTTAAGAACTCTTGTTCTTGTCATTTGTCTCATTTGTCTTGCTCATCACATTTTTCTACGTTTTTAACATTAACTTCATTTCATATCAGGCCCATATTTTGCACACAAACATTACCAAGCATATATTTGTCACTTGTATTTGACTCTGTGAGAGTGTGAAATAGACTACTACAGTATGTTTATTTTATATTAATTGACCTGTGTTATTTATTATATTTTATATGTTTTCAATATGAAAAGGCAAAGGGACTGCAGATGAATATAAGCTATAAGTTAACTCATTGGCATGATTAATTAATCAATTAGTTTAGTCAACCAACCAACCAACCAATCAAACAATCAATCAATAATAAACCTAGTTTCACATGACTTCTCCCAATAATGCGTACCAAAGGAGAAACTTTTGGTGTCAGGATGCATCCTCTCCTAAAAACTTTAACTACGGTATATTTCTGGTTAATGTTTTGTTGTTATTGTTGTTGTTCATAAAAGTACAAACATCTTGTCACTGGTCACACGTCTTGTCACTAAAATGCATCTCAGACCTCATTGAGTAGCTTGGTGAACACCACGAAGAACACTCCAAAGACTGACAGGTGTTGGGTTTGTCTTGTTGGAGTGTAGAGTAATACTGTATATATTGACATAATTAAGTAACATTTGATGCGGAACATTGACAAGTTAATGTTTAAATTTGATTTGATTTATTGGTTTGACCTACATTAAGTGAGAAGGAATAAATCATGAAAGGTACAAATGGGGGACACATTAATGATGAAAATCTTAATTATTCACTCGTTATTCAGGTAGTCTAGTGATACCTCTGTTATGCTTTTTATTTATGACCAATTTCTATCTTGAAAGGGGGGGGGGGGCATGTTCTGATCCATAACAGTAATTTTTATTTATTTATGTTTTTTTTTTTATTGTTTTTTTTTTTTTTTACATCTATTTACAACAATGGGTTAGATTAATGATAAATAATTCATTACGGGATGCTGGTGTGAAGCATTCACGTTTTGCTTTTAATTTAATTTGCCATTGGCTTGTTTTTGAAGTGCTGAATGACACACACACACACACACACACACACACACACACACACACACACACACAGTTCTGCTGTTGAAATGAATGGTTTGACAAGAAATACCTAATTGTTTTCAAACAAAATTGAAAACTCCATAAATTAAAAATGCATCTTTTTTTTCCTTTTCTTTTTTTCAATCATGAAGGACAAACATAAGTACCACATGGACAAAACCCTAAAGAAGCTTGTGATCCATAATCCATCCAGCTGAGGAAAATCCAATAGACATGTTTACCGTGATAGAGGGCATCCAAGTGCTGAATGGATGTGAAAACAACATCAAGGCATGTATTTTGTTGATGGGATAGATCTCTTCCCCTCACTACTAAGTATCCAAAGAAGCTCAGGTAAACCTTTGAAGTATTCCAGAAACTTATTTTGCAGCTTGACAGAGTAAAGCTTCTCAAGAAGGTCCACAGCTTCGGAAGTTAGCTGAAGGAATAAACTGTCTGGTTCAGGAATAGGCTGGCTTTTTTCTGGATATGACATACAGTAAGTTAGGTTTGAACGAGATCTGAAGTTATGATGAATCTGAGGCCTGTTTAAATATTTACATCTTAGCCTGAACCATATTTAACTTCTGAACTGTTTGTCACTAAGGAGTGTATGATTTACTGCTAACTTTTAAACAAGCTTTTAAATGAAATTAGTCACAGCATGAGCACTTTGTAAACTATACACATTGAGACACATTGAGTTGAAGTATGCATATAATAAAGCAGGTTTTTTTTTAACTGAGCAATCTTAAATATACATTTTAAATAATATAGAAATGTTTTTAACAATGTGCATTTCAGGCTGTTAGTGGGATAAGACAGCATTTGTATTTGAAAAAAAAAAATCATAGCTAGAGTGTAAAGTAAAGAGGGCTCTTTATTTTTTGGAACATACTGGATGATTAATTAATTGGCAACAAATTAATTAATTAAAAACTAATTGGATCCTACCATTTTGTTTTAGGTAAAAATATGGTTATTTACAGTACTTATCTTAATTAGTTAATTAATAACAATTCAGACAAGAAGAATCTTGTTGGTATCCAAGCACTTCTGAAACACTGGTGTGTTAATGTAGAAGTTCATTAGTGTTGCAGGCATATTATACAGAGGTAGTTTTTATTCTTGTTACTGTTTTCTGTTACTCTTCACAATCTAAACTCCTGATAAGATAAAGAAATGGCAACTAACAATTAAGAATAAAAGAAATACTCACTTTTTAGATGTAAGACAAGTAATATATTAAAAAATGTTAGATAGAATGTGCCTCATTTCTTTTACTGTAAAATTTACTCAATACTGTACACTGAGCAAAAATTTTAACCTCGTATGTATTAAGTAATTCTTTACAGCAATGGTTATGACTTTACTGAGTTTTAATATTTTGGAACTCTAATAGCCTAGTTGGTTCCTGGTATCATGTATGGATGAATAAATTTACATGCATTTTACAAGCATTCTTGCTTTAAATTAATGAGACCCAAACAAATAAACAAACAAACAATAAATAAAACAAGAAGTAATGTCCTTTTACTGAGAGTGCAAAATCCTGTATTTTTCATAAACATCTGTTAACAAAGAGAGAGAGAGAGAGAGAGAGAGAGAGAGAGAGAGAGAGAGAGAGAGAGAGAGAGATAAGACAAAAGAAAATATGATTACATCTTATTCATTCGAAGGGGAAATTAAAGTGTAAAATATATACATAAGGAATAATAAAATAAGTAAATACGCAAAAAAAATAAGAAGCATATAAGCAAGTACGTGAATAAATATACATTTTAGTTAGAATATAGACTGATGGTAGACTTTTATAATGTGAAGTGTCCATCAAACATGTTCCTGTGCATTAGCTGTTACCATAGAAACGATGATGTATTCGAATGAGTGCAAACAATATAAAGCATATTTTGTTGAAGCTGGAACAACTGTCAACTCTTGCTTTTATATTAATTAAATAAATAGCTTCTGACCAATAAGATCAGCGTTTTCAGTCAGGTGGCTGGGTTTTATGTCTGTAATGTTCATAGTAAGCTGTACTTAGGGGAAAATGTTCTTTCACACATGACTGTCTGCATGTTGATATTTATTTCGGTATATTTAATCCTTTGAAAGTTGATAATGGTTGCAGATGTAGGACTGTTGTTATTGTATTCAAGGCTTGGTGAGATACAGTATATTATATGTATTGAAATGAAATAAAATATCAATATAAAATCTAATGATAGAGACTGAAACTATATTTATGCAAATTCTGTCAGGCAGATGTTACATTAAATTCTGTAAGGGAAACATTTGTGAAAATGTCACTGTGCTGCAATATGGGAATAAAAACATATCTGATTGGGAATTACAGCAGCCCATCTAATCAAACCTCCTGATAATGTGGTCACTCAAACCCAAATCGCTTCATGAGATTGCAACTGCACATGTGCTGATGTGCCTTAGGCCTTTTTTTTCTTGCTTACATGCCATAATGGTAAACATATGTATATATACAATACTGTGTATAGGTCTTAAGCCTCTCCTCAGTTCCTAAAAAAAAAAAAAAGAAAAAAAAATGGTTTTAAGTGAAACTGTCTAAGAACCTTAGCAGCAACCTCATTTCCCCTCTCGTCTGATCCAACACTCAGCATTCAGCCTGATCATCTGTCATCATCTGCATCTCTTTCTCACTGGTTAATACCTTAAGTTACATGATTTTTTTATGCTTGAATGATTTGTGGGTCACTGTGTGGCTTAACAAACAAACATTCCTCTGAAACTGCTCATGTACAGGGACTGGACTGAAAATAAGAGCTACAAACTTGACAAAATGAGAGGCAAAAAAGTCCTTCAGGAAACCTACAGTAGAGAACTACTTCTCAAGGCTGCTTTCAAAAATTCAAGCAAGTCTGGCACCTTGGAAACAAAATATAAAGACATGAATGTTGGCTCAAGATTTTTTTGTACAGCAATGTAGATATGTATTTGAATTCTGTGTTTTATTCTCAGTCTAAAGCTGGACTGCTAAAGAATATTTGTGGTGTGCATAGGGTCACTCAGTGAGGTAAAGAAAGTAGGCAATATATCAATAGTCTATATAATATTGCCCAGCATTGAACAGTCTTTGGTTAGAAAGTTTCACAATTTTAGCCTCCTTTGATAAACATTCTCATACACCCTATACAGTAACGACGCAGGTCTTGTGAGGGGCAGATCCGCAGAAAAATATACTGTGCTATTCTGAACAGGCAGATATTCAGGCGGCTACGCTGCAGAGTCCTGAACAGGCGGATCCGCAGTCAACCGTATGTCCATTTGCTAGGTGATGCTGTCATGGGGGCAATCAGGAGAGATGCGCCACACCTGGCCGCGTGACTACTTAAGCCCCCAGGTACTAGCACGCGACTTGCAATTATTAGGTAGCACCAGATATGAGAGCATGTCACTCCGTTAAGAGGGTCAAGCCAAAGACACATCCAAGACAAAGAAAAGAGGACAAAGAAAGTATTATAAAAAAGAAAACTGAAAAGACAAAAGAAAAGAGAGAAAACTCAGTTAAAAAGAATAACCCTGTCTTGAGGAGACGAGGGAGTTTAATATTTCAGTTACCAAAGCACAACCCTGTCTTGGGGAGATGAGGAAGTTTTAAGTTTTGAGTTTGATTTTCAGTATAATTTCTGTTTTTTTTATTTTTTTATTCAAGTAATAAATCCACGGTATCTCTGAATGGGAAGTGCACATAATCACTCTCGCATGCTCACATTACACTGACCCCCTCCGAAGCCCTGCACAAGGGCTCTCATATTCATTATTACATCTCCTGGCCTGCACCATGTTAAAATACCCATCTGAATGTTTTCCTGTAATGGCACATCCTGATCTGTTTTATTCCTTTATTGCGATGCTTAACCAGAGAAATCATGTAACAGTTATTAACTTATAATATACTAATTCAGAAATCTGATTTATTAATTAAGGATACATTGACAATGTGTAATTAAATTTAATAATAAAGACAAAGAAAAATGAAAACATTTCCATGTCGATACAGATAGGTTTGTACAGATAGGTTTTTATATTTCTTATATATATTTTTTTATTTTTTATATTTTGTTCTATTTTCTTATAGTTTCAGCTATTTGTTTCTTATTTCTTGTTAATTGTTTTAAAATTTTTAAGGTCACAGGAGGTCGTATGAGCATTTCACTGCATATTGTACTGTGTATGACTGTGTGTATGTGACAAATAAAATTTGAATTTGAAATGATAAGCTTTCTGACTGTTACAAAGGCACTTACACCTTTCTTTAAATAACATTTATTATAATAATAATAATAATAATAATAATAATAATAATAATAATAATAATAATAATAATAATTATTATTATTATTATTATTAATTCTATGTAGTATTAGAGTTAGATTATGTAGAGTATCTACCAAACAAGTGATTTTAATAAACAAATACCTCATGTATAAAATATATGAACATTTTAACTGATTATACAGTATCAAAATAATGAAAGTGAACATCAGTGCGTATGATAATTAATTAAAAATGTTTTTTCTCTACTTTTGATTGACATCATTTAATCCCTTATGTCCTTGCGTGCTCAAATTGTTGCCTGGTGATGGTTTTCTTGAATTTCTATTCACCTTCACTCATTTAATTTCTTTTGTACATATATGAAGCAATCAAATGATGAATAAGGAAATAGCAACACAATAAGATGGATTGAATGGCCTTGCTGTAACTATGTAACAAATATAATTTCATAACAAAGACTTACAACTGTCAACGTTTTTTTTATTTTAATTTTATTTTTTATCACTTATTTGTAAATATCTGTAAATCTCTTGGTACTGGCAACCAGCACGTCAAGTGAACCCACTTTTCAATTTTTTAAATTGTCTGTCCATAACAATGCTGTGATCAATTTTTCAAATGTGTCATTTTATAAAATGAATGTTTGAATTGAAGCTTCCCAGGAGTCCTTGCTGCCTGGCAGAAAGCATGCTCGTGTTTATGCAATATATATAAATATAATAGGATTTTCTGCAAGCAGTCTAGTGCAGTGGTTCTCACAGCGGGCTCTAGGGACTCAGACAGCTGTAAAACTTAGCTCTTTTGTTTTATTTATTTATTTGTTTGTTTTTTTGTTTGTTTGTTTGTTTGTTTGTTTGTTTGTTTGTTTGTTTGTTGTGGCTGAAACTGTGATCAAACATTATACTGTACTCTCATTATACAGTATGTATCTTGACTTTAGAATTTTGGAGAATTGACTGATCACTTCAATTGAATAGGTTTAATCTAACCTTAATTTATTGCGCACCAGAAAATCTTTCACCTGCAGGAACTTTTCAAATTAAAATTAAAATTAAAATTTTATTTGTCACATACACAGTCATATGCAGTGAAATGTTTATATGACTGCTTGTGACCTTAACATTTTTTAAAAACAATTAACAAGAAACAAGAATAAGAAAGAGAAATAAATAGCTGAACTATAAGGAAGTAAAACAAAATATAAAAAATTTCAAAAATATATAAGAAATATAAAAAACCTGTAAAAATCTGTACAAGACAAATAAATTTAAATGCAAATAAAAAGTGGAAATGAATGAAAATGTCTAGAAGTGTGCAAATGTGCAATGGAAATAAAAATGGAAATGAATAGCAATTTTTTGGTTGCCAAAACCTCAGTGTTAATTAGGTTAATACTATGGACCATGTCTTGGAGCACAATTGGTCTTAGGTAGTTTGTGAAAGTTAAAATAATTTTATGATAATAATGAGAGCTCTGAAGGCTATCCACCAGGGAACCTGCTGTTCATTGTAATTAATGCACAGGTACTGTATTGCTTTGTCAAATGATGAGCACCATGAACAAATTCATGAAAATTAAAAAAAGAAATGCTAGAAAGAAAAAAAAGTGAGATCAGTTCTGTTAACCTTGACTTTCTGCAGTATGGACATTTGTTGGATATTGTCCAAATCTAATTACAGTAATGTAATGTAAATGCTTAGCAAATCTACAGTATATATGATTTTGTTTTCTATTTAGTTAAGCAGCATAAATACTATAAATAAAGGCTCTGTCATTTTTAGGTTGTATTTGCAACATTGTTTTGGGGTCATTCATTCAACACTATCTCAATGTCATTTATTAAAGTCATTCTGGTACTCCAGTTTCCTCCACAGTCCAAAGACATGCAGATTAGGCTAATTGGCATTCGCAAATTGCCCATAGTGTGTGAATGAGCACGTGAGTGCATGTGTGTGCCCTGTGATGGATTGGAACCCTGTCCAGAGTGTACGCCCCCTTGTGCCCTAAGTCTCCTGGGATAAGCTTCAGGCCTCAGCGAACCTGTATACTAGTATAGCCGATGAGTAATGAGTGAGGTCACAAACTAATTACCAGTATATTATACCATCAACCAGTTAGACTTCCTGCAGGGTATAGGTTTGCTGGCTGGGAGGAATGGCACACTCTTACTCCCCAATCAGCCATACTCATTTGTGATCATCTCTGAATTGCCTTCAAATGGCTTGGAGGAAGCTCATATTTGCTCCAGGGTTCTCAGTTTGTGATAGGAAAGGTACTGTAGCTGCTGTAATAAGTGGGATCATGCAGATGACCAAATTGTGAAGAAAATGTGAAAAGAACCCTCAAGAACTTAAAAACAAAGTTGGTCTAATAAATCTAATGACAATTTTAATTGAAAAAATATTCAGTGAGTGTGAAGTTTAGAAATACAATCTTAATGACTCTAATTAATAGAGCCATTTAATAAATATTATTGTATACAATTAAAATATGAGAAGAATTTTTGCCTACTTAGATTAAGCTCGTAAATTGAGTCTGTGCTGGGGATCGGTCTGAGAATTGGTCTTGTGTAACTGCCTATACATGATATTATGTAAATATGCAATATTTTTATGTAGAAATGTACATTTTACATATAGAATATTCAAATCAAATTGGGACCTTTGTACATAATTGTACAGAATAACAGAACACAGTTATGTGAGTAAAAACTCCCTCTATATACTGTAATTCCCTGCAAAATGTGAAGTGGTGTCTATTCTGCAAGTTGTTGACAATTTGTCCAGACATATGGCCTTATTTAAAACCATTCAAATGTTTCACTGCAGCTATTAGACTCATAATTGTACTGCACTTAAAGTCTTCTGTAAAATGTCAATCAATTTTATACCTTCACTTCCGAAATTTTAGTTCAAGTACTGGTTTGACTAGCACATTTTACTGTCATAAAAAAAAAAAGAAAAACAGAAAATAAAAAAAGGGTAGAGAAAGCTTGTTGTATTTGTCCCCACTGGCTTCAGGCTGTAATAAAGCACAATAAGTCATTTAAAACCTCAAAAAAAAATTTTCTCTCCTTTCAGCTCAGAAAACGCCCATTCACTCAAGCATAGCAGTCATATTACTACAAGGTGACAAACAGAAATCAATACCACTGCACTGCGATGTGTGCTTATTTCAGCCCATGTTAATAATTAAAACCTCTCTCCAAATCTCTGACACTCCATCTCAAGTTAAAACTGAAGTAAAGCATCTGAGAAATGTATTTCATAAATAATTGGACACAACAGGTAAATTAGAAAAGAAATAAAATGCTGTAGATGAATAATATACATGTAAGAAGCTTCCAGCAACCCTGCTGTAAATCATGGGAAAAGATCAGCGGTATATTATAAGCATATTATGATGAATTGCCCCAGGGTCAGATGGGTAATGTGAGCAGTAGCATCTGTTGGCTTTTCATATTTCTGCTCCATTAAACTCTAAGACCAGCCCTGATTGAACTGTTAAATAAAGCGTGTACCTTTCTTCCCCAGACTTCGGTTGGAATGATCGGGGTAAATGACCTTTTTCAGTCCAGCAGCTGAGAACATTGGACTCATTGCTGGTTGCTCATCACTGATGCCTTTTCCTATTCATTCGAATTTCCTTTCAAAATTTTCCAGGAAGCTCCCAGTCTGCTTCGAGCGATGTGACATATGGTGATGATAAAGCTTTATATCTAAAAACAGCTTGACACTTGCTGCAGTTTGAATTGAAATTAAAAAACACTTATGAAGCTGGGATTAAATAATTACTACAGTGATTGACACGTTTCAGCTAGCAATAATTATTTTAACCCTAACTGACACTGACAGTGAGTAGCTTATTTCTTAAACCACTACGATGGAAGACATATCCCGTGGTTATAGGAAAGATAGCCAGAATTGGCCACCATAGACCTTACTGAGACTGTACTGTAAATACTTTTTGATGTTTTGGAGAAGATATCACAAAGTGGATTAATTTTCCCATCATCAATGCTTTAGCCAACTCTGGTTGGAAATAAACATTGTGATGCTGGATAAGGTTGTCAAAATAACCTTAAAGGTGAAGTTACTCTAATTAAATCTTAGAACGAGCAATCCTTATAGTTCATTCATCTTGCATTGTGTGTCTTGGATTTTGACTTGTATATTTATAAAAATGTTTGTTTTTTCTACCAAAGGCATTTTGGGAAAGAAGCACAGAAATGATAATCAACCTCATTCAAATTCATGACACCCATGCCTGATTTTTACATGTGACATGTCACGGATGTGTTAGTGATGTCAATGGGATGAAAATAATGTTGTTGTTTTCTTTATCTTTGAAAGAAAAAAGGCTTAACCCTGTTAGCTCACTGATAACAACCATTAAGAATAGGCATTAGAAATTATGGACAGGGGGACCACTATTACAGTATGCAACATGGGCCACATTCACTCTGACACCAGTTACAGCAATCCACTATTATCTCTAAGCCAAACAATTTTAAATAGTCATGTAGTGACACTAGGGATTCACTGGACCACAAGAATCATTTCCCAATTTTTGGTCATAATTTGGGTCATTGGTTTTTGAGAGTCATCAACAAAACAAATTTGTGTTCAGCATCTGAAAATATTTAAGATGTCCAATGTTTAAATATGATCTATTCTTCAAAGGAGGATTGTCAGTGCCTACTGTACTGTTAACAACTGTAAATGGAAAAAAAAAATCATGGTAATTGGGGTGCTATTTTTATCTTGGTAATAGGAAATGGGAATTATCTTGGTGAAAGTAAGTATGTGAATCTACAGCATAACCGAGCTACAGTATGCGTTCTAGTTCTGTATGCGTTCTGAATTTATTCGCCATGTTTGTATCAGCATGGGTTTCACAATTGTATACAAAGATTTTGTATGAATGATCTGGCAACCATGGCCTACACGAGCCTGTGGGAGAATACAGTTACAGTACGTAGTGCACACAAGAGATTTTGAGTGACCAAAAATATTATTTTGTGCATGTGCAAAAAAAACTTGAGCTTTTCGATCAGTAATGGGTCCAAATATATTACACCAGAGTGACAGAAAACATTTATTTAGCAATGTTTATTCATCAATATTTATTCAGAAGGATATCAAACTGTGGGGAGAGATGAGCTCTGATCTGTTACACGACTACATGACACACAGATGAAGTCTTTAAGTATTTGAGTACATATGTATTTAATCAGTATATTTACAAAGCAAAAAGGTAAAGTCGTTTATTTTAAAATAAAGAAAAAAATACTTTTACTTTAGTCTATGATAGTTGTGAGTTCCTCCTTTTATTTTGAAACAAAACAAGGAGCAAAAAACAGTAAATAAATGATGATTAGAGCAAAGTAAAATCAAATACTAATTAATGAAATTACTGTGAAGCATTAAGCCGTGAGATAAAATTATGGGTGGATAGATAGATTTACTCATCATCTATCAAATTAATCTTGAGGGCTTCATTAATAAAATCAGGTCACACTGTTTGGCAAATGAAATTCTGTATAAATTATCTGACGGTCAGATGAAATAATCATGATGATATACAGTAAACAGCGGCCTAACAACATGTGTGGCCTACTTTATTGGATCTTTACATCTTTACAGCTGTATTGTCACAACTTGCAGCAAAGTTTCTGATAATGTCTTTGAAGTCCAGTCTTTGTGCATGCTTTCTCGCAGTAGACAGGACAGAAAGTCCAGGTAGTTTTTAATGAGTTTCATTTTGCTGAATTCATGCTCAACTCCAGCCACAATCACTGATGTGATTGGTCAAGTGTTTCAACCGGACTATTTTCATAATATCAGAGGGGCATTTCAAAGTTCACTCTCTTACTCATCGTCCATATAGCTTTATCCTGTATTTCAAAGTTGAAATGTATTTAACGATACCATTAATTTATTTATCCGATAAGTCGGTAGGCTATAAATTGTATTGTCAATTATATGTCAGTAAGTAAATTGCAGTATTTGATTTATTTTTAAGGGTCAGCCTTAGGCCTTAGCATAGGTGTGACGTAGACAAGGAGTTGACCTGTAGCCTTCGACCCCCAATTCAAAACAAGTTTCTAATATATTTCCAGTAGACCTAAACTGAAACAGTATTGTGGAAGTTGTAAAAACTTGCATATGGATTGTAAAGGGTGTACACTCAAATGCTAGCATACTGTATGCAATCTGTCACTGTTGGATCCTTGAGATATTATACTAACACTCAAATGCTCAACTGTCACATTCTCAGCCTTTTATATTAATTGTGTTCTGATATTATTATGGCGGGACATTTTTGTCTCCTGTAAATCAGCAGATGCCTACAGAATTAAATAATTAAATAAATAAAATAAAATAAAATAAAATAAAATAAAATAAAATAAAATAAAATAAAATAAAATAAATAAATAAAATCTACTGAGCAATGCACAACTTTGAGATTTAAGATCAAAGTGGTAACAGAAGTCTATGGATTAGTCTCTCTATTCAGGTCAATGTTTCAAAATACTCAGATGTGTCTATCAGAAACAGTAAATCAGAAATAAAAATAAAACACAAACACAAAACAAACACAAACACAAACACAAACACAAAACAAAACCTCTTCAAAAAAGAGGTGAAGAGTACAAAACATATTGACTCAATAATGGTGCCGCTATTGTAGCAATAATTCAGTAGATTGAATAGATATTGAGCATATATAAGTAATTAATATTCTATATATACAGTGGGGGAAATAAGTATTTGATCCCCTGCAGATTTTCTAAATTTGCCCGCTTACAAAGAAATGAAGGGTTTATTATTTTTATCATAGGTTTATGGTACAGGATAGAGACAGAATATCAAGCAAAAATCCAAAAAAAGCACACGATACAAATGGTATAAATCGATTTGCATTTCAGTGAGGGAAATAAGTATTTGATCCCCAAGCAGCCAAAAATAATTCTGGCTCCCACAGCCTGGTTATGTGCTCTTGTGGTACACATATTAATTTAAGAAGGAGCTCCTAACAACAACGCGTTATGTGTATAGAAGCCACCTGGCCACAGAATTTCTATCTTCCATTCAAATCTTATCAATATCGGCAAGACCAAACAGGTGTCAAAGGAAGTCATGGACAAGACTGTAGACCTGCACAAGACTGGAATGGGCTACAAGACCATGAGCTAGAAGCTTGGTGAAAAGGAGACAGCTGTTGGAGTGATTATTTGCAAATGGAAGAAATACAAAGTAACCATCACTCGCCCTCAGTCTGGAGCTCCATGCAAGATTTCACCTCATGGGGTAAGAATAATCATGAGAAAAATGAGGGATCAGTGCAGGACTACAAGGGAGGAGCTTGTGAATGATTTCAAGGCAGTTGGGAGCACAGTCACCAAACAAAACATTGGTAACATGATATGCCGCCAAGGATTGAAATCAGTGCAACAAGGTCCCCCTACTCAAGAATGCACATGTACAGGCCCATCTGTAGTTTGCCAATGAACAGAAGGATTGGGATAAAGTGAGACCAAAATTGAGCTCTTTGGCATCAACTTGACATCGATGCTGACTATGACCCCAAGAACACCATCCCTACAGTCAAGCATGGAGGTGGAAACATTATGCTTTAGGGCTGGTTTCATGCTAAATGTACAGATTGACTTTGCTGCATTGAGGGGTTAACGGACGGGCCATGTATTGTAACACTTTGGACGAGAACCTCCTGAAGATGGGTCGTGGATGGGTCTTCCAGCATGACAA
>JAQMYK010000037.1:26868144-26878535 GCA_030014345.1 Clarias buthupogon
TTTTTAAAAATTATTACTAATAATATAACAAATATTCCAGACATGCCTCGTAAGGAGAGGAGGAAGAAACAGCTACAAAAGGAGTACATCACCTGATGAGAGTCATACAGTATGAAGCAATTCCATATTAGATTTGTCATGAATGTGAGTTGTTGTTATTCAGCCTATTCTATCTTTTTTAACTTTGAGCACCCGCCCCTTTAAACGTCTCTGCACGGCCCTGAAGAGTGTTATGTCCTTCATAGCCATTAAGTTGTAATATGTTTGCTTTATTGTCAATAGACTGCAAGCTTAACTGAAGATGTTATTGAATATATGATGCAAAAGCATGTAGATCGTGCTCAATTCCAAATTGGTAGCTGTCTTATAATAAGGCAGGGCTGGCAGTAGGTAGGAATTGCCTTTTTCTTTTTTTTAAATATGTGGGATGCCATGATATCAAAAGTAATGTCAGGTATTTATAATTCTTATATTTATACTCCTGTATCAACAAGCCTAGTGTATGTTGACTCCCTAAATTGACGATTATTTCGATCCATGATTATTGAATGAAATTGTGGCAAAGCAGACTGCAAACTAGGCTATCTGGAATTATCAAGAGGAGGTATTGCTGCATCTTTTTATAACCCGATCAAAAATCTAACTGGGTTTAACATTTAAAAATGAAGCTGCACAGATCCGTGCTGGAAAACACAACATAGGTCAATGACGATTTAAAAAAAAAATATATGGAAAAATATGGAAGCTTTGCTGGTGTGTGTTTATGCGGAGGCTTTAGTCATCTAACTGTGCATTTGGTTTTGGGGATTTTTTTAGGTAGAATGAAAGTTATCATTATTTTATTATGTGTAAAGTTTACCAGTACCGGAATATGAGAATGGCGTCGAAAAACGTTCAACTCAAATGACGAGAGTATTATTAATATTTATTAATTCATTCATGTATTGATTTATTCATTAATTAATTTATTTATTTATTTATTTATTTATTTATTTATTATTATTATTATTATTATTATTATTATTATTATTATTGGTCATAAAAAAACAACCAAAAACAATCATGAAAACATGTGATCATGGGGATCTGTGCTATTCATTTGCCTATGTAACCCCCCCCCCCCTTTTTTTTTGCTCAGTCATGTTTGTATAGTTGGTTAAAATGAAATAAAATTCAGTTCATCATATTGCTTATTGTGTGAAGAAAAAAAAGGATATGTCCCTCTATGCTGCACAATCCTGACTACATGGTATTTTTTTTTATAAAGGGAAGAAGTAAAATTAATACATGAGAGCGCTTATAAATCTGTAAATACTGAGCACTGAGATACATGCTTAATTTTCCCTTTGCTTGTGTGTCAATTTACAGGATCTCATGCTTAACCTGCTGATAGTCCTCTGTCCATTTAGCTTGGTCATCCTTACAACCTCTATTAAAGCTACTGTTTAAATGCTCCATAATGCTTTATACCAAGCAAGTAGCTCATTTAGGTATTAATATCCTTGTATACAGTATTGTGCAAAAGTATTGAGCCACCCTGATTTCTTCATATTGCATTAAATGTAATTAAATTTAATAAGGTAAAGTAAAGACGTGATAACAAATGTTTTACTGGAACAGGATTCCTAAAGAAACAACTGAAAAATTGATTGTTTATGTAACAACCTCAGCAGCAACCTCATTTCCCCTCTCGTCTGTTCCACCCACTCAGCATTCAGCATCACCAGTATACTAATCACTGTCCTGATCATCTGCACTTGTTTCCGAATAGTTCAGGCCTAAAGTTACTGTAGATGTTTTCTATGCTATGAATCATTCATAGGTCAAAAACTTGCCAAAAAATTGGGAGCTAAAAAAGTCCTTCTTGAACCTTGAAGAACTATTCCTCAAGACTACATAAAAAATACCATGAAGTCTGGCACTTTGGAAAGAAAATATGAAAAAATAAGGGGTGGCTCATGACGTTAAAAAAAAAAAAAAAACATAATCATATTTATATTCAGTCTATAAAAAAAGTGGGTTTGATGCATTCCTAGTGATCTTGTGATCACCAATGCTAGCCATATGTCCATGACTGCAGAGGGGCAGTGTGCCATGATGGCCTAAACGCAGGGACTTCCACTCTGCTGACCTCCATTAGATGTGGATTCGGCCTCTCTTTGCAAGGACGACAGCGAGACTGATTGATTTGAGGGTGATGGATCACACGACTGCTTCTGCAGCACTCGTTCTTACTCCCCATTCGGTGTGCACCTTCAGGTAAAAGAAAAAAAGGTTTCCCATCTACACTATGTTTCGGTCTGTGTTTTCTCTACTCAAGTCCTAATCTCAACTCAAATACAAACTAGGTGGTGTGTAGAGAAAGGTAATGACTCATGACTCATGGGAGGTTTTTGCCAGCATAAGTGAGTGTCCAGAATCTGAGAGGACACAGAGGGCAGATATATTATGCAGCAGTGGTATTTCACAATAATGTATTCCAAGGCTTTATAGATCTACAGTATGTAGGAATTATGGCTTTGCCTCTGACCCTGAATATCAATCCATCTATGTGTGGAATTAAACTATGAATTGCTTACTTTGTGTGTATGTGTTGTAACCACACCAAGTGGTAAAAAAAGAATGCATATTATTTGCACTTGAATCCCCATAATGTTGCCATGATGAAACTATGGAGATACTGACACCCACTCTCTTTTTAGCTTCTCTAATCATTACCCAGCAACTAGATATGCCAAAGAAACATGTAATGGAAACAGATCTTCCTCTTCGTGGATTGCACCATCGGAAATATCTGCCCACAAGCTGTGAGTGTTAAACCCTCTGTCTGATGTGGAGATTTCCTCCACATCAGAGATACCAGTTTAATTACAGACTTTTTCCTCTGCTCCATTTCATTCCTCCCCCGTCAAGCTGCTCCGAGATAGCAGGTGTTTCCTTTTTTCTCCACAACATGCACAATCCACTTTCAAGCAACGGCCATTAGTGGTCAGCTCTGGCTCTGATGTATTGTCCCAGCCATGCAGGGGAAACATGAAAGGGATTTGTAGAGATCTGAATAAATATGAGTGTAATAAAAATCTATTTGGATGAAATTATTGGGTCTGGTGTTATAATGCTGGACTGTGAACAATCGCCGTCAACAATGCAACCAAATAAGCACATAAGCTCAAGCTCTGGTCAGCAGATCAGCGGTGTCTGATATAATTGGATTAGCAGGCATAAGCCAAGCCTATATTTCAAAGATAAAAAGACATCAGCATCCATGTGGTGGAAGAGATGAACCTTTGCCCTGTCATGGGGAATCCGTGAGTTTGAATTCCAATGATAACACAGCCATGCAGTGCTTTTTTGTTTTGTTTTGTTTTATGCGAGAAGCATTAATGTCTGTGTTTTTGAAGTATATATTCTTCTGTTTTTATCAGTGGTCTGGCTTCAGTTTTTCTTTCTAATAAAAGCATCAACAAAAATTTCCAAAGTCACATTTAGCTGTTAACAATCACTCACTCATTGTCTGTACCGCTTTATCCCGTCTACAGGGTCAAGGGGGGCCTAGAACCTATCCCAGGAGACTTAGGGCACAAAGCAGGGTACGGGTATACCATAGCCAATCTATTGCAGTAAGCTGTAGAAGAAAGTAATGACAGCTGTCTTGCAAAACCAATAAATCCTACCTAATACATCCCACATCCCTCCTAATACATCATAGCTTGACATGCATGGGGCTTAGCAGGCAAAGAGTTCAAGGATGTCGATCCAGCCTCCTATGGAATGCAAAAAGCAAACAAGTCTAATCCATGGAAGCTCCACCATGCAACTTACACTACTTAAAAAATCTGCTTCTGTGTCCTAGTGCCAGACCGTGCGATGCAGGAGAACCCAAAAAAAGACACAATAGATCAGACTGAGTTTAATGATTTTAATGAGGAATATGCCAGATAAGGAAAATGGAGAAACTTAAGCATAGAATCAGCAATTGGGGAGCAATCAGAGGTGGGCAGCAGTGTGACTAGATAGTGGCTGGAGATGTTAGGGTATGAGAGAAACAGCGCGCATGCAGTGTCCAACGCCCAGAGAGAAAACGGCTGCAGAGGGGTCGGAGATCAAAAGGTGCTGAGCGTATTTTGTATCCGATGCAAAAAAGTGATAGTGGATTGTTGCTTGAAACACTGGTGATCAAATTTGTATCAAGAAACACAGACCTGTAATCTGAGTAGCGATTGTCCTGGGGATTAAGGCAGAGTCGTGGTCAAGAAGCAGAAATGAAAGATCAAAGCCAGTATATCCGTCAGCATAGAGAATAATCCAAATCAAAAAGCAAAAGCGTATCCGGGGACAAAAAGGGTTGACAGCATGAAAGAGCAAAAATAACTTGGCACAGAAGTAAACGAACATCAGGTTATGAGCACTCAATTATTCGTCAAGGGATGGTTGTTAGTCGGTGAGTTATATAGAGTGTATAATTGATGAATGAAACCCGGAGCAGGTGTGCTCTTCCTGGCGAATGACATGGCAAAACAGAAGGCGTGGAATGGAATGTGGAGAGGAGTCGCGGGTGATCATGACTTGGCTTGAGCCGTGGGCGTGACCTGACGTACCGTGACAGTACCCTCCCTCCTATGGATGCTGGCAGGTGCCCTAGCTGGTGCCTTTGGGTATTGTTGGTGAAAGTCAGAGATTAGGGTTGGGTCGACAATGAACCTGGCTGGGACCCAACTTCTCTCTTCTGGACCATATCCCTCACAATCGATGAGGTACTGTAGGCATCGCCCTCGTTGTCGCGTTTTCAGTAGCTTGCGCACAGTGAGAACTTCACCTCCATCAATGAGTTGAAGGGGAGGAGGAGGACGGGGAAGGGTGTAGATAATGGACTGCGTACCAGTCGTTGTGAGACATGAAAGGTTGAGTTGATGCGGCGCATGGTGAGGGGTAGGGAAAGTCTGACAGAAACAGGGTTAATTACCTTAGTGATTGTGAACGGCCTGATGAATCTAGGCAACAATTTGTAGGAGGCTGTTTTAATCGGAATGTCTCGGGTGGATAGCATCATCAAGAATCATCAAAAGTGGAGAATCATCAATTTCGGCTGTCTACTTGGCTAACAGAAGTTTTGGCAAGGGAAAAAATGGGCAGACTAAGAGAATCGATCCACCACGGTCAGGATGCAGGTATTGCCATCGGAGTTGGGAAGACTATGAAGTCCAGAGCGATGTGAGACCAAGGCCGGCGGGGAACCGGGAGTGGCCTCAGAAGGCCAGCAGGAGGTGTATTGCTCTACTTATTCCTTAAGCAGGTATCACATGCTGCAACAAACCCCAGAACGTCGTCCTTCATAGAAAGCCACCAAAATCGTTGCTGGAGAAGGGAAAAGGTGCGGGCTCCCCCAGGGTTGTAGGTAAATCAGGACAGACACCAGGACAAAGAGAAGACTGGAGGGAACATTGCTCGGACCTTGTTCCTGATCGAGCACTCTCTTTACCCATGTTTCGATATTAAGAAGCGCAGCCGCAACAAGGCAATGAGGAGGCAGCATTGTCTCAATCGGCATTGGTTCTTGGGGCGTGGAAAACTATGGAGACAGGGCATCAGGTTTTATGTTTCTGGAGCCAGGGCGATACGAGAGTGTGAAGTTAAAATGAGTTGAAGAGGCAGTTCTCTCCAACCAGTCTCCACTCCTCTAAGGCAAGTTTAACCACCAACAGTTCCCGATCTCCTATGTCATAATTCTTCTCAGCAGAGGAGAGACAACAGGAGAAGAAGGAATGAGGGTGTAACTTGTTGTCCTTGATTGATCTTTGAGACAAGACAGCCCCAACTTCTGAATCGGCAGCATCCACCTTCACCACAGTACCTGGAAGGAGGTCGATGGAGCAGTCATAGGGTCTGTGGGGCGGCAGAGAAATAGCACATGTCTTGCTGAACACTTGTCGGAGGTCACTGTATTCAGATGGAACGTGGGAAAGTTCTGGAAATTCTTTCTCGTAACAGGATGTGACGAGTGGGCTCTGGCAGAATGGAGACATGAAGACAGACAGGCAGGGCTCCAATCCAAGATGGTGTTCTTGGCCCAGTCTGGGGTTATGTCTGAGCAGCCAGGGAGCCCCAAGGACGACAGGAGCATTAAACCCCTCCATGATAAAGAAGGATATGGTCTCAACATGGTTGCCTGAGATTCTCAGGGTGAGAGGGGGAGTGCAGTGAGTGATGGATGGTAGAGAACTTCCGTCGAGGGCCTGGACTGACAGGGCGGTGTCCAAGGGCAGAAAAGGTATTCTTAATTCCCTATCTGTAGCAGCGCACACAAAGCTGGGGCGTTGGTCTCGTTCTTACCAGGAGTCTGGTGCGTTCTTGTCGTCTGAGTCGGAGGCGTTAATCGATGAGAACTGGTAGATCCATGAGTCCATTCAGAGCTGATGGAAGCTCCCAAGAGACCAACTCATCCTTGATGGCTTTGCTCAGTCCATGAAAAAACACATTGCACATAGCGCAATCGTTCCATCCACAAGAGGCCGCCAGGATGTGGAACTCAATGGTGTAATCGTAGGCTGAGCATGTTCCCTGACGGAGTCTCAGCATCTGCCCAGCAGCCTCCTTGCCGGAAAGTGAGCAGTCAAAGATTCTCTTCATCTCGTTAGTGAACGTGCTGTAATTGGTGCAGCAGGGGTCAAAGTGCCATTCCCCACTCACGTGCTGTTCCAGAGAGAAGAGTGATGACATAAGCAATCTTTGTTCGTTCAGTGGGAAATGTTGAGGCTTGTAACTCAAGAGACAGAGAGCACTGAGAGAGAAAAGATCGGCAGGTCCCGGGTTCTCCGTTGTATGACCGAGGGCCTGGCAGGTGAGGTTCTTGGATAGGAGGAGGTGGAGCTAGAACTGGACCTGAGGGTAATGAGACCTAAGACTGTTCAATCCGGGAAGTGAGCGCGGTGAGAGTGTCCGCCATAGACCTCAGATTTTGATTAACCTGCTGAATCTCCCCTTGGTGTGTGCCAAGGAGGGTGCCCTGTGCCTCCAAGTCCTGAGTTGACCTAAATCCCCTGGGTCCATGCTGGCTGAATTATTCTGTCATGAAGCACTGACCGTGCAATGCAGGAGGACCCAAAAGCAGACACAACAGGTCAAACTGAGTTTAATGATTTTAATGAGGAATATGCCAGTTAAGAAAAACGGAGAAACTTAAGCATAGAATCACTAATTGGGGTGCAATAAGAGGTGGGCAGCAGTGTGAATAGATAGTAGCTGAAGATCAATGTTAGGGGAAGGGAGAAGCAGCACGCGTGCACTGTCCAATTTGTGAACCAAAAACCAACGTATGCTTATTCATGGGCGAGTTATATAGAGTAAAAGTGATGAATGAAATCCAGAGCAGGTTAATTGGCGTTTCCAACTTGCCTGCAGATTGTCCTCTGGAGAAGGAAATGGCAACCTACTCCAGTATCCTTGCCATGAAAACCCCATGGACAGCATCTAGGAAAGCCTGGCATGCCATGGTCCATGAGGTTGCGAAGAGTCTGATACAACTAAACAAAAAACAATGATAGCTCTTATGATAGGTTTTATAATGATAACTCAATGGTAACTCTTCCAAATTGTTGCTGAAACTTGAAAGCTTTTACATGTATCACATAGATGCGGCACGCTAAGTTTTGCCTTGGGCCTGTCTCCTCAATAGGACAACCTTTCCCAACCTTTGTGTATGCCCTCTTATCCCTTCTATTCTTTCTTTTATATCCCCACTCCTATCTCCTATTTTATATATTTTCACCACATCTGGTCAAGAATTTATGATTACAGATTTTTGAATTAAGCTCTGCCTTATTAAAATTAATTGATGTCTGGAAGCCATACTGGTTTTCCATCTCAGCAGGAATGTAGTAAACTTCATACGTTTTACACTCTTTACACTCTTAAATTGGAATCACCTTTGTAAAAAAAAAAAAAAAGTAAAACAAGATATGCAAAAGTAAGCATTGTATATTATGTAAATTGGGGGGGAGGGGGGGGGGGATGGGGAGCTACAGTAACCGGGTGGAGCTACAGTAATTGGTGCTTGGAAAAGAAACAAAAAATAAAGAAATTCATTTGTAGGTATCATGGACACAAAAACATTAATGCTTGCACTTTAGCACCACCAATAGAGGAATTGGGCTCATATTGCTTGCCTGAGAAGGGACACAAGTTTGATGTCTGTACAACTTACAGCTTTGGTTCCATTCAATGATTCCTTTAAATCAGTGTATGGAGAAGCTGAATTGCAATAAGAGTCCATAGAACCAGGGCTATGCAGGAATTCTGTGACTACCATGTCAGAGGTCTTAAATAAGTAATGAAAGCAGAATAATATAGACACATTACTAGATTTAATAATGAAAAATTTAATAGCCACATTTTAAGGAAATTTTAGGGGTGGCCAGGCTATGCAAGTAGTCTTAAAGCGATCACCTGTGGAGTAATGGAAGATGCCTCTCTCTCTCTTTCCTCTCAGTGAAAGCCATACAAGCCAATTGTGGGTGTTCGTGAGCTTATGCATGTGGAAGTAGATAGTGCTTTCCTCCAAGTGTGACACAGCATGAGCAGCAGTTCAAAAAAATGCAGAAATTGGCTTCATGTGTCTTGCAGAAAGCACTTTTTGCCTCATCCTCCACAGTTGGTATAGCTTTCATGTGATAACCAAAGTGGATAAAAATCCCCATAAAAAGAGGCGAAAAATGAAAGAGGCAGCAAAATCCGGTTTAATTTTTGGCAGCTACATTAGAACATTCATGTATCATCCTTTTCACCCTAAAATACCTTTGCCGTGCTGTAGATATGTTAAATCCCCATTACAAATGAAGGCACAGATGAAAGAGTTTTACAGGTATTTATTTATTTATTTATTTGTTTGTTTGTTTGTTTTATGTGCCCAGACTAGGTTATAAGTGGCATCGATTTGTGCACATTCGTAATTTTTAATAGAATTAGGATAAAATGAAAAGTATATTGTATGTGTAGCAATTGATTTTGATGATTTAGAAGTTAAAGTTAAATTTGTTACCTCTACCCTTGCAGTATAGAACTCTCATGTTCTTCAGCTCAAAGACTTTATGTTCTTCATGTAACATTACAAAGTTTCACTCCACATTTCACTCCACTGTTTCATTTTCATCAAATTTGTTTCTGTCTGCAGGTATCAACCATTTATCTGCTCTCAAAGTTAGCTACTTTCCACTAAATCCCAAAAATAACACTTGCATCTGTAAGTCTGCTTCATGACACCTACAGTACTGTAGTTTGTATTTTCTATTCACTAGTCACCTTTTCTCCCCATGTTTAAAGGCAAAAGTGGTTGATTTGAGGGGGTGTTCCAGACGCTATTGAAAAACTCCCGCTTTGACACTGTTACATGAGAAAAATCAAGGAACTATTGACATATCTTTGAATGGCATCTGTGAATACAAGACTTTGGCATTGATTTGAACATATTAACCCGGCACTTGTGCTAAACTTAGCTCTAGACTTTAAGATATCAAAACACTCTAAAAGTACACAAAAAGCAATTGAAGATTGGGTTTTTAATCTTTGACTTATGCATTTAAATTTTCATGTACTGTCTAACTATAGACCCTTTACAATCATTTACAATCCACCATTCTTTTTCTTCAAGTAACACAAACAATTAAAGTACCAAATGCAGGCAAAGAAGATTTTTTATTACCGTCTTTTGAATAAATAAAGCCCTAAAGAGGCATTACAATGCGGTAGAATGCAAAATATCACACACACTAGAAAGGGGTCAATGTTTATAAAACCTTATAAAACATTTCCATAACTCTAAAGGTAAATCTATATAATTAAGCAATTTCACACCAGAGGGAGTGCTGTTGTACAGAATATCAGCACGGCTGTGACACAAACCTGCAGCCCAAGTGCCGAAGATATCACAGAGGAGAATAATCCATGGAGGTGGTGGACAGTCCTAAGAAACTTACAAGATTTTCTTTATATTTCCACTTATTCCACTATAGAATATCAGCTAATTTTCAGGGTTTGGCAGTTGAATCCTAAATAGTGTGAAATAATAACCTTGTGTTCTAGGGTGTACAATCCCTTGTTCTACACCTCAAATTGTACCCTTCATCGGAAGTTAGAGAGGGATTTGGGAGTCAGCCTTGTAGTACAAGCTGGTTGGTTTGGTAGCTCGTTTTTGTAAGTTGTAAAGGTTTTGATTGAATTCAAACGAATGACTTAGAAGTAATTACTAAGGAGACAAAATGTTGGTTAAGATGAGAAAATGATAAAAAAAAAAAAAAAAGTTAGAGATACATATTCAGTAGCCGGTAACACTTTAGAATAACGGCTGCTTGTCAAGCATTTACAAGTGATTAGATAATGATGAAATAATCATTTACAAA
>JAQMYK010000037.1:26878635-26894591 GCA_030014345.1 Clarias buthupogon
TGTGAACATATAGTCATGATTTGTAAATGATTATTTCATCATTATCTAATCACTTGTAAATGCTTGACAAGCAGCCGTTATTCTAAAGTGTTACCCAGTAGCCAAACATTCCAGTGCTGTTATCACAGATTCCCCCCAAAACTGTAACCATCTACTGTATCATGATTCTGCTGTCTGGTCCCAAATCAGTCAACGGCAGTTACAGAGTTTAGTCTCCACAGCACCATGAACCACAGACTCGGTTTCCTAGCATTCCTTACTCACATTCATATTAATCTGTTTATTAACCATACACACCTGTTCCCTATTACTACTCACCCTTTTTAAGACCTTCAGTTCACACATTTGGTATGAAGTAATAGCTCAGTCCCAAGCCACTGCCAAGCCTTGTTAATGTCTCTTGAATTTGTTCATAGTTTTGCCATTAATATTCTGCATGTACAGTACATCACCTAAACTTTTATGTCCCTCTGACCATGGGACTGCCTTACACCTGGACTCATTAGCTTTCTCAGTTTCTATTAAATGCAGGTACTTGAGTTGCTTCTGTTGGTCAGATTTAGGCTCAGCAACATTACTGTATGTGCTGCCCCAAAAATGAGGTCAGTTACCTGAATATACTGATTATTTACCAGATTTCTTCTTAGATTGTTTCTTCGCTGATTGCATGGGTATATTTCTAGATGACATCACCAAGATTCATTGGGCTCAAATTTGATCCTAGGAGCACAAGGCATCATTTTCACACTTGTATGGGCCAGACCTTAACCTCATTAAGAATCATTAGGATGTGCTGGAGAAGACTTTATGCATCAATTTAACTGTCTTATCATCAAAACAACATCTTGGAGAGAAATTAATGAGATTATGGACTGAAATAAATGTTGTAACATTGCATAAGCTTATATAAAGCTTAATAAATAAACAAGTATGTGTACTCGCCCACATATTTCTAAACTCACTATCCTTATACAGTTTAAACATGACTTAGACATTAAGATAACTGCGAAGTGCTATTAAAAGCCCAAGCCCGAATTAATAAGCAGAGAAGCAATAACATTATTAGACTACAATGCTGTTAATCGATTCTTTGCTATCGATTTCATTAAGAACACTGCATGCAAAATGGAATCCATACAATCAAAAGGTCATTTGCCTGCTCATTGACTTAACAATAAATTTTGTCTCCTTGCAACAGTGTTACATTGTGATAAACTACAGACCATTAGCACAAATAGATACTCTGTGCTCACATTATGGAATGTATGCATTACTCTGAAGACTCTAATTAAAAGAAACCATTTTTAACAATTTAGAAAACAACACCTATTTATTCCAATGAGATTAAAAGACTTATTGAGCAGTTCTGGTATAATAAGGGAACACTCCAGAGTGCTCAAGTATGCAGATTAAAGGTCAGGATTTCATCTCAGAGATGTGTGTAATTCATGGGTTCTTCTCTAAGTGTGAAGTCAACACCAATGTCATCCCAGGATTTATTTCTACAGTATTTGAGAGAATAAATACATAACCTTTTCCTTGTGCCCCCAAGCACTGCACATTTTAGCACAAGCCAAACTTGACTATGAAGATGTCTTTTTGCTCCTTTCCAAATTCTTAAGAAGCAATTATGTGATAATCCTTTTCCTCCCTAAATGATGAAATGTCTATAACCCTCATTTCTTAACTAACAGCAGGAACCTGGCTCTTGACACAGAACTGGAACCAGAGGCATTTAAATTTAATCAGTCATTAATATTATTCCACACTAAAACAAGAAAGGTTTAAAAAGCTTTACAGATTCATCCTTGTAATCATATCAGTGATATATTTTACTTTATTTAAGGATCTGAATAAAAATAAATATCTGTAGTCAAGCTAGGGGCCGTGGTGATTACCATTGTATTTATTCATTTTATGACTGGGGTAGGACCACTGGTCAACACTTACACGCGCATTCACACACTACGGGCAATTTGGGAATGCCAACTAGCCTAACCTGCATGTTTGGACTGAGGAAGGAAGGAAAACCCACGAAGCATATATAGTTTTTGTATTATTATTATTATTATTATTATTATTATTATTAATTAATTAAAAAGTGTGAGTTTTTATTCCATATTTGTATAATTGTGTTTTCGACATGGCCGGTATGTCCTAATATTATTTAAATTTTAAATCCTAATATCATTAGAATTATTTATCCTAATATTATTTTAAAAATCACCTTACTCTTAATCCATGGACCTCCAGTTCTGAAAAAAATGGCAATGTGGTACAGAAACACAGATTCCAACACAGTGGCAAAATCCAGTGCCAAAATTTCCCCATTCATAACAACTTTATCTGAGGTGATTTTTAAATGCAGTTCTTAACTTAAAATTGCTTTAAGCCATAAAATTATGCATAATTAGCGGTTGATTTGAGTGACAGTACTGCAGATGATGCCTGCTACAGTATGTATCATTTTAGTTAATTAGCTAAACTTCAATCATTGTAGTTTATCTTACCATATGAAATATAGGAGTTGGCATTGGATGAGGTTCAGGGTATGTACGGTATAATGGAGTTCAATAAAATGCAAAGTAATGTTAGTGTATAAATTAGCCTTACCCACTTTAATATTTTAGCTAAGTTAAAGCTAAGCTGGTTAGCGTGTGGCTACTGAGGTACAGTAAGTAGACCAACATAACACCAAGTATGTTCCAACCAACATCTATGCTCTATTTGTTCTTCCCAATTGCCCTTTTACAGACTCCTGATGGAGACAGGTTCTCTCAAGGTGGGCTTCAGTTTAGCTTTAAAAATGCTCTTCAGAAAACCTATGGGTGATGTCAGAGAGGCTTCGTTCACTTTCATATGCAGTCTGAGGCATTTCTCCTAGCACAATAATAATGACATATTGCAGTGATTTACTGACTTTGATTCTTTTCAGTATGCATTTGTGTACTTTTTACATCAAACTTCCATTGGCATTAAAACCCTTGTCCATACAGTAACTGTAAGTAAGTGCGTGGTGTAACTGGTTCGACCCATGTTGCACGGGCAGCACCATAAAGCACGGACATGAGGCGAGGTCTTATGGGAAAAAGGGTAATTTATTTAGGAAAATGGGAAAGGAAAGGGTTAAAAGAGGGAGGGCGGAAAGAAAGGGAAGGGACATTGTGCATGTGCAGGTCTGGTGGGCAGTGCCCCGCTGGCATGCGGGCACAGGCTGGTGAGCGGTGGGCAGCGGACAGAGTGGCAGCATGGCCCGCATGGGCAGCGGGTTCTGCCTCAATCCGCTCGCGCTGAATCTCATCTCTGTGATGGCCGGACTGGCCCTTCGCAGCTTACACGCTGTGTGTGTGTGTGAAGCAGAGAGGAGGAGCTTCACACACACACACACACTAAACACACACACATACTAAACACATACACACACACAGACACTAAAGGCGAGAGAGAGAGAGAGTGTGAACCGGCACAGTGTCAAATTACGCGCACGTACACATAATGCAAACACATAATGACAGAGAGGGAGAAAATGGATTTTTAACCTCTAATGAGACTTTCTTTTGCCTTACACGCGCGCACACATTTGTTATAAGAAACAGTACACTCGTTCTGTACACACAAAATACAATAATATACAAAATAAAATATGTTTTACACACACAGATGGTCACAGTAAACAGTACACGCGTGCACAGATGTTGATTATACCAGTGAGAGACGAGCACTAAGACCCAGCAGGGGAGACAATTACCCACAATTCTGCAGCACTAGAGAGAGAAAAAACGTTGGCTCAGTTGTGATCATTGTGTGACACTTGGAATCAAAACAAGAAGCGCATGCGTGATACATGATACTCGGTACTCATAAACCAAGACTTATTACAAATTTTTGCTCGTCTTGCGGAACACTCGCAAACCGCGTTACTCGCAATCCGAGGTTTCACTGTATATCCAATAAATTACCATAGTGTATATTTGCTTGCAAGGCTTTCATGACCACTTAAACACTCATAGCATGTATAACTCATCTCAATTTTATTTAATGTTAGCATTCCACGCTTTATGAAAAGTGCTTTTCTGTACTCATCAGTGTTTCTTTAAACCGATCACACTGTCTGGCAGGTAATATTTATTTTTCTTTAGCAAACTTCCTCATATGGGCTCTGAAGGAACTAGAAGACTTACCTTGCCGATGGCAATTTCTCCCCATCATCAGCAGACCAACAAATCGATTCAGCACTGACTGGAGACAGGTGTCATGACAGGTATGCCCAAGCAGAATTTGAGGTCTCTATGTTTAGAAGGTTAGCCTAGGAATAATTTAAGTCTCCTCAAGTTAACAGGTTGAATAGGATATTTGGAAGGCTGTTTATTGGCTTGGGGAAAAATAAATGGAAGCCTATTACAATAAAAAGCTCATTAGGGTGAAAGTAAAAGTATGTTGTGTACACCGTTCCAATCTAATACTGCCTTTAGCACTTTCATTTCTTAGCATTGGATTTAGCTGTGACACTCTGTATCTTACTGCTGGCTTGGTTGTCTACGAGGAAAAATAAAGTCACTCCACCTGTTCATCTCACCATCTGCTAAAGACTTTTTTTTTTTTTTTATGCTCACAATGGGATTGCATAAGGGTCACAAACTGCTTAATATTTATCATAAGGATTTTTATGGCATGCTGAGAATGAAATGTGAACATTTGTTGGCATGGAATAGTCTCTCAAGACTAAACAACAAACTAGATGCCTTTTTGCCAGATGTGGATAACCCAATATTCCAGATGTCATTCAGGCATTTGATATGTTCATTCTATTAACTGTTATAATGGTAGCTGTATCTAGTTCACTCAGTGTTTAAATAGCCCCGTTGCATTTTTCTTGGAAAAACAGTAACCTAAAACTAAGAGCTAGGACTTATTTCATTTCTTTAAAGAAGCCATTTTACTTGGCTGGCAGAGCTTGAATTAGCATTGTCCTTAGACCACAGCCCTTCAGCTCTGACCTTGACGGCAAATTTACATTTTGTGCTTCGTCGATGTGAATTGCTTCTACCTTTCTGGAATTCTCAAATGTATTGCAAAATAAGCAGGCAATCAAGCTGGTAACTAGGCATAAGAAAACAAGTCTCAGATGGTGTTGAGAAACTGGTGACTATTTTAAGTAAGAACCAAATGTATAAATAATATAATCATATTTGCCACCAGAGTTACATAATATCCAAAAAAGGTCTGATTACAGGTCTTCACCTATGCAATACAGTACTTTTATAATTAATCTATGTACCTTTAGACCCTCTATATAGCATTTTTGCATGTTTGATACATGACTGATTCTGTTTCGATACATACACAATCATTGCATTAATATTAAAGATATAGAATTGGATTTTAACAACCCTTTGCTACCTTCTATTTTTGTCCTGGAACGATGCCTGCATGCAAAAAGGAAAACATGCTTTCATTGTGTCAGCAATGAGGAGAAAAAACTAATGCATGCACCAATAGCAGGGGAGTGTTGCTGTTTACCAGGGAAAAGGCAGTTTAAATAATTGAGATGTTCCTTTATGGATGAATGAGCACTATAATAATAAGATAAAAACAAAAGTGTTGAGTGAGGCAGGTAGATTTGATTTGATTTAAGGGATCATGGCAGAGGCTCTGCTTCTAGCACTGTAATATTATATTCTGTAAGGGTGTGAAGCTAATGGTCTGTACTGTTGGAACCCAAATTAAAAGAATACAATAATATGTTATCTACGGAATAAATCCAGGAACTATACACACAAGGGGCATTCAAGTCAAACCAAGCCTTGTGATGAAATGTATCATGCATGAAGGCGTAAAACCGATTGACATTTACTTAAAACGTCAAACACAGTACTGTAATGAGACTCTTAGCCGCTATGAAACATTTTAATGTTGCAAAGGTTTTAAAGAAGGCCTCATGTTTGTTGAATGATGATGCTGCCCAAGGTGCCTCGGAGCCCACTGCAGTCGTTCCCCTTAACATTCAGCGAGTCGATGATGGCTCCGGCTCCTGACAAAACTTTCTACGTTGATAATATTGAAACATTGAGATAAATGCAATAGTGTACTGTAGCAGGGGATTATATAATGTATTAAAAGGTAGTTTGTTTCTCACATAACTGCATTGTGTTATTCTGCACAATCAAGTCAAGTCAAATTTATTTTTAAAGCACTTTATCAAAGTGTTGTGCAATCCTAAAATACAGTAGCTACAGTTATACAGACTATTAAAAAGTCTGTATATGTAAAAAGTCCCAGTTTGACTTGAATGCCCCCATATATATTATTATAAAAGTTAATAAATTGAACATGAATGAATGACATCTGGAATATGCAATATCTGGGGCAATGGTGGCTCAGAGGGCTAAGGTACTGAGTTACTGATCGGAAGATCGGCGGTTCGATCCCCAGCTCCACCAGGTTGCCACTATTGGGCCCTTGAGCAAGGCCCTTAACCCTATCTGCTCCAGGGGCGCTGTATCATGGCTGACCCTGCGCTCTGACCCCAGTTACACTGGGATATGCGAAGAATTTCACTGTGCTGTAATGTATATGTGACAAATAAAGGCTTAACTTAACTTAATATTGGTTTATTCATATCTGGCAAAAAAAAAACTTATTTCTTTTGTCTAGAGAGACCTAAGTTGACATTACCAGTTGAAGTACAAAGTTGTCAAAATAATACTTGAGTAATGCGATAAAATACTGAAGTATTGTACACCACTGACTATATTGACAAAATTTATCTTACATCTAACATATAATGTATAAAAGGTAAAAATAGAGATTATAAAAAGAAAAATATTTTTTTTGGAAAAGATTTTAAAATTTGCATTAGAAAATGAGCAATTAGTTTGATCATAATCATAACCTGCATCAGTTTCTCTAAGCTCATTTACTGTACTGTGGTCAATTTGAGTCATTCATTAGCCAGTACATCAAGAAACATACCAATCGAATTTCAACTGCAGTTTTTTTTTTTTCACTCTTTTTTTTGTAAACCATGTGTTTTATCGGCCAGATGTCCAGCTGCCCACTGGGAAAAACCCCGGTACTCCAAATGGCCAGTCCGCCTTTGAGTTTGATTAATAAAAAGGTGCTGCAATAAAAGCAAAGATTAACCTACAATCATCAGTAAGATGTTAATGAATAGTGAAAGGGTTTGTAAAAGAATGGAATTGCATAGATCCACAGCTTAAAAGAAATGATAATACAATCATAAATTCAAACAAATTTTACAGTGTATTATTAACATTCATCAATGGTGGCAACTTTAAAAGCTGAGCGATAAATTTATGTAATGCTTGCCCACCATGATTTTGCGATGAATGTGATTAAGTAGTAGTAGGTGTTTGGTTTGGAGAACATGAGCATGCAAAGTATCATGCTGACATGGTTACGGAATGACAGACTCCAGAGACAGAAATAAAGAAAATCCAGACGGGCATTTTATTTACAAAGTGTAGTTTTGCATGGATGATATGTGGGGGGAAATGTAGAGAGATTGAACTGGAATGTCTTATCTGGTATGGCGTTGGAGCTGGTGGATGGGTGATCACGAACAGCGATGGACACAACACGGAGGCAGGAGAGACGACGAGATGAGAGGGCAGGAAACGAGGCGTGGGAAGATCGCTTGGAGAGGTGAGTCATGGAGTCCTTGTCCATAGGGGAGACCAGACGCAGAGTGAAGGGAAGTGAGGTGTTTTTGTATTTTGTTGATGATGAGGTTCAGGTGTGTGCAATTAGTATTCAGGTGATTGGGAGCGTTGATTGGGGGCGGAGCCTGAAAAACACATACTGTACATGACTTTTATAAAGGTACTCCTTTTCATGTAGATCAATTTCTAGCAAAATCAGGGGGTTCTTTTTTTTTTTACAAAATATTAGCCTAATTTAAACCACCATGATAAAGTGGTTTTTAGGTGAATGTGCTGTGTCACACTGTTAATTAACATGACCTTATTTTTCCCAGTGAGCTTTTAATTTAACTAACACCAACACAAAAATATAAATCTCCTTCTAAGCATGATTTTTTTCTTGCATCCTGTGAGATCCACCAGGAAAACTGAATAACTTATAACTTACAGTATAACTTACTGTAGGAGAATTGATTATTACTTTTATTTTAATTATTATTATTATTATTATTATTGTTATTATTATTATATTATTACTGATTATATACAAATAAACTGGTGACAGGATCGTGAGCACTAAAGGTCCATCTCGGGTACCAAAGCTCAGCCAGTTTCGCCCAATCCCACAGAAAAACCAATGAAACAAATTGTTGAAAAAAGTTACATCTGGTAATCAGAGAAAGGTATAAGAACACCCAATGGATCACAGCCTGCCGCAGATAGGGCTTAGCAACTTAGCAACTTTTTGCGAGTTCAAGGTTGTTGACCTGGCCTTCAAACTACGCAGATCTCAATCCAAGCGAGGATGCACTGGACAGACCATTCTGACCCATGGAGGCTCCATCCCACAACCCACAGCATCCGAAGGAGCCACTGTTTACATCCCAGTAACACAGCAAAACTATGAAATAACATATATGGCATTAGGTAATTAATTAAGACCACCAACAACAAGTCAGTTGTTGTTTTTTGGGTCCCGAAGTTCAGCTGTTCTAGTATGGCTCTTGCAAGAATAGTGTTACAGTATGTGCATTTGCAAACCCATCATCCAAGGAAAGCAGGGCCAAAACCTACCTCTGCTGTAGAGAAAAAGTTCATTTATCATTAACAGCCTTAGGAATCAACAATTAACAAACAGCACCTTGGATTAGAGCCATTATGAAGTCTTTACAGGGCATAAGTAGCAGATGCATCTCAATATCAACTGTTCAATGGATATTTTTGCATACTTTGGATGTCTGCAGCATTTTTTTTACAATGTTGAAAGAAATAAAAATCAGGAAAGAGCAAGGAATTCAACAGTATGTATGTATTTATGTATGTATGTATGTATGTATGTATATTTATTCACAATAATGTTTGCACCTCTGGTTAGTCCTATATGTACGTATAGAGAAATCCAGTGTGTATAAGAGAAGCTGAAAATGTTTTGCACCGTCTGTGAAGGAAATAACGCTGGTGATGTTGGCAGAAAACTAAAGGTGTCGACTGTCTTCCAGACTCACATTCATTAACACGCTTAAATTTAGACCTGAAGTGATCTGAAGGGAAAACTCATTTGTATAGCGCAGCTCCTTCGGGTCGCATTTTCACGAGAAAACACCCGGCAGCACTAGGGGAAAAGGGAAGTGTTTCAAAATGCTCATCGAGCATTTCACATCCACAGTATTTTTTTTTTTTTCAAACATCTAAAGAGAACATGATTTAAGGGTGCATTATGTAGGTTGCTGTCACAGGAGACAAAAGCACAGGCGAACTGGCACTCTTATCCCTGAGTCTCAGATGGAGTAATCTTATTATTGCTAGCTTCTCTCTCTGTAATGGAGGATGTTTTTGTCTTAGGCGTTCTCAAAAAAGCCTGGCTGTCTTTGTTGTAGCAGTTGTAAGAATGTTGTGTGTGCGTGTATGGTGGGGTATAGGGAGAGATGTCTTTTTATCCTTTCCTTCTGGGCCTGTGACAATGTTTGTCATCCAAAATATCCAGCACTTTCATGTCTTCCAAATAGCTAAAGGACACTCCGACAGTGAAGACATCAACAAGGCGTTATGAAATGCACAAACTGATGCCAGTTTGAATCAGACGTGATTCATGCTTTAGGCCATGGTAGTAGATTTGTATTCATACCCTCAAATCCAGGCAGCTTATATTAAATTTTTGACAGGTTAAGAGTTTAGACTTTAAATTTGAAAATTCTACCGAAGCTGGCCATCCAGGGTGTACTCTGCCCTGTGCCCTAAATCTCTTGGGATAGGCTCCAGGCTGCCCACAACTCTGTATACAGGATAAAGCCATATAGACGATGAGTGAGTGAGTGAATTCTGCCGTTCATTAAAAAAGAAGAAAACAGCTTTGTCAAGATTTCCAAAAATGACAATGACTCAAAATTAGTTGATGTGCTACACCAGTGCAACAACAACAACAAAAAAGCTGAATGATTTAAACTGCTACAAGTTTAACATATCTGAAAGAAAAATTAAAGTTGACTTCCATTGATTCTACAAATATTCTGCATACAGTAATTCACTTAGTGAGAAGTAAACAAAGAGCTTCAGAATTGTTTTGATGGAAAAATGCCCCATTATAGAAAAAATGACAAAGTCAGAAGTAGTCACAACAGAAGTGATAGAAACCAGCACTGACATTGTAATATCGAATCATTACCTCAGAATGAATTGTTACATATATTGTGTACAAATATGCTGTGTGATGTTGATTTTATTCGCACTGTAATGCAGGCAAGCTGTGCAAAAAAACTGACTGATAAAATACATCACTACACACTTAAAAAAAGTTCTTGGGTGTATAATGGTCCTACTTGGATTGTTACTCCCCATAGAAAACATACTGATATATGGTTATGCATACAGCCTTTAAGGGTGGTGTATTGGCAGGGTGAATTGAATGCTTCTTCCAGCTTAGGTTTATTTACTTTTAGCCTCCTAAATGTGAAACTCGATATGAAACCACTAAGGAGACCAGTTATTTCCAAGCCCAGACATCTAAAAGAAAACTCTATGAACTCAGGGTTCTGTAGAGAGATGTTGATTTAGCATTTATTAAAGGAGTCCCCAGTGTCAGTGCTTTATGTCAGTCAGAGGTAAAGCTGTAACTTGAAATTTCCAACACAGGAAGGTCTTTGGTATAAATGATTGTTTATGGATGGAGTATTGTGAGCGATATCATGAAGCTTTGTTCGAGACAAAAATTACCCATGCTCCAGTTACAGTATATTAAAACTTCTTATCAGCACTTTCCGTTCAAGGCTACCGTCTCCCCGGTCACTGCTGTGCAGGTGTGAATGTGTTATATCAGTTGATTTGTAACTGCATTGCGGGCGAAAATGGACGCCACTTCTGTGATTCACACAAAAGAAGAGCAGCGTGTAGTGATTTGTTTTTTGTTGCGTGAGGGTGTACCTGATGCTGAAACAACTCACGTTAGAGCATAAACAGAAGTGTTTGGATATCTGAAATTAAATTTCAAACTTGGACAGATAATCTAAGGAAGGTGAAAGTTTCTTAAAGAGAATCATTACTGGTGATGAGACACGGATTCAACACTGCGATCCTGAGAGTAAACTGCAGAGTATGGAACAGAAACATCCTCAATTGCTGATGAAGAAAAAGTACAAAAGTCCACCATCAGCTAGAAAATTGATGCTCATAGATTTCTAGGATTCTCAAGGGTCAGTATTGGAACATTATCAGGAAAAAGGTTCAACAATCAATAATGTTCTCAGCAGTGCTGCCTTATAGCAACCGAAGGAGCCACCAATGCATATTTCTAATGATATGCACCAAGTTTTGTGTCAATATGCTGAAGTTTTGCAGAAATACAGTATTTGATTACTTTGTGTTACTGTACCTGTACCATCCCCTAGTTGAGACACAACACATCTAAAATAAAAAATAAAAATAATTGTCATGTTAAAGACATTTCTAAGTTTTGGTGTATGGTCACATTTCTGTGATTCCAGAATCAAACTCTGTGTGTATGTTTCAGATAAAATGTAATGACAAAAGATTTGTCCAGGTTGATACACAAATGCACAGGTTTATTTTATTGCAAAGTTTATTTTATTCAAAATTTAAATTGACAAACTTGGTTGTGTGAATATTACATTTGTTACCACAAGAACATTTAGCATGTTGAAAGTATAAAAAAATTTTTTAAAAGCATGATTTGATGTCAAAATACTTTAACGTGAAGAGCTGTTTTATAAGGGGTCTTCAAGTCAAACCAGGACTTTTGATTGATAAGAATAACAGAACATAGTTGTGAGATTAAAAACTACATTTTATTTTTCTACCCTCCTGCTACACTAATGAACTGAACTTAGTGTTTCACTAGTGCTTGGATACCATCAAGACAGAAAGTTTTCTCGGTACACCACTGCCATGCTTCTCATTTGAAATGCTGGCTTCCCAGAATTCCTTTAATGGCCCAAACATGGAAATTGCTTGGAGTGAGGTCGGGACTGTACAGGAGACGTGACAATAACTCCCAGCTGAGTTCCTGTAATGTGCAAGTGGTATTGGTGAAAGATTGTGACTGGTGACTGTTGAATGAAGTATTTTTTTTTGTGAATAACTGCTTTTTTAGACAAAAAGGAAAAAGAAATACAATAGGATGCTTACACATCTTTCATGCTTGGCCCCCTAAATAGTGTTGTGTTTTTCACTCTGACAATATTGTAATGATCGTCTCTGCCAATAAAACTCCTCAAATAAAATATCCATCAAAACAACATATTCTGTATATGTAATATTCAATAAACTCACATTCATTTATTCTTTATTTTCTTTCTCCATCATAGGCAAATAGCCTAATCTACATGTCTTTGGACTGGGGGACGAAACCGGAGTACCTGGAGGAAAAGCAACAAACACAGGGAGAACATGCAAACTCCACACACACAGACCTGAAGTAGGAATTGAACCTTCAACCCTGGAGGTGTGAGACCACAGTGCAATCCACTACACCACATGCTGCCTATAAACATCCATATTACACATAATTTAAGGGGAAACTGAAGCCCTGTTGTGGTTTAGATAGTGTTGGGAAAACTGGTCCAGTTAGTCATTCTGTGTAATGAAACTACTCCATAAAAACAACTTGGGAAAAAACAAACTGTGCCTTTTCTCACTTTGACCAACTAAAGTATAATGTACTGTATCTCCTGAGTTGTTATGGAACTAATGAAAAAAAAAAAGAAGAAGAAGAATGATCAGCCTGCTGTAGTCACCGGCTATTTCCAAAACATCCCAGAGCAATATCTGTTTGAATGGAAATATACAGATGAAGAATTGAAGAGGATTGATGAAAAGAGAGCCAGAAGGCTTAGAAAGAGCGAACCAGCCAGTGTAGAAGCAGAACAGCCCAGGGCAGAAAGAAATTGCTGAGGTCGGGGCAGCAAACATCATTCAATGCCAACTAAAATTTTACGTCAGCCATGACTGGCACTTCACAATACAGCTAATCCAAGGACTCTGTGTATCTTAAAATGACAAAACTTTTGGTAACACCTTGTTCGGTTCGACAAAAACTATAGAAAGCACATAAAATATAGACATATTTTATCATAGCTTCAAATGCTTATTTGTGGGCCACATTTACCTAACATAACACACATTCCAAAGAGATAATTATAAAAATCAAATGATGCACAGTAATTGCGCTATAATGATGTTTGTCAAATGGGATCATTATTACAAGGGGTGTTTGAGTCAAACTGCGATGAATTTTCTTGTAAAATTCGTCATAAAACTGTTTGACATTTACAGAAGACAGTAGGGTGATGACACTCTTATACATAGGGAGAAAAATTTAATGGTGGACACGTTTTAAAGAAGTCCGTATGTCTGTGAATGAGGTGGCTTGGAGCCCACTTTGCACACTCCTGCAAACATTCAGTGATTGTAAGGTCCGATCCGTGAAACTTGACGGATAACTTGTTGCCAATGCTTAATCGACGCATCCGTCTATGGGAACTGTACACACAGTCATGAACACTATTTGCACATTACACGAACTACAGCAACTGCTGGTAATTATTGCTACATCCTCCGTACAGTCCTCACCTCTCTCCAAGTTATTTCTGCATGTTTGGTCTACATCAAAGGAGCTCCTGAAAGGCCAGCATTTCAGGACATGGTCTATTTTGATGGTGTCTGAACACAAGTGAAACTCTGGAATAAGTGCATTAATGTGGCAGGAGATTATATAGAGAATTTTAGGGAGATTTTTTTCCCCCTTTCATGTTCTGTTATTCTGTATATTCAAAAGTCCCAGTTTTAAATCGAACACCCTGGTATGTTAATGTTTTATAAGAAATTAGTAGTGCTCCAGGATAGGCGATATTTCAGGTGCTCTGCGGTCTTTTGCAGCACGCAAAACCAAACAAGACAAACTTTGTTTGAAGTGAAGTGTGCTGTGCATTTTAAATCCCAGCTTTTCCGGAAAGAGCAGGCTCTGTGTGTGTGCGTGTGTGTGCGTGCAGCTGCTCTCATAAAAGATGCCTAAATCGTACTACAAAAACATTGCATATTTGTTGTCACATGCATCACGTATGCCTCAGACAGCAGTGTTCTTTTTTTAACCAGCATGCAGCATCACCAGCAATATACAGTATATTGCATCTCAGAAGTCACTGGTATTCTGGGTAACAATCAATATGACATTCATCTTTCATTATGGATGTCATCACCCTGGTTCCTCGTACCAGTTCAGCATTAAAAGTGCCGTAGAACTTCATATTTGACTTAATGTCTTAATATAAGAAGAGAAAGTGAAAATGTATTTGAGTCCCTGCTCACTCTGTTGGGAGAGCAACAATAGGAAGCGTGAGATAGGCATCTGTGATCTTGATCTTTGGATCTGTTCTGGGGGCACAGAGGGAGAAAAAGCAGGAAAGAGGCAAAGAAAGCGAAATAAAGAGTGACCGAGATTGCTATCGTTTGTCATTGCTTTACATGGTGGTGGATGTGAAGAGGACACAACAGTCGAGCCTTGGAGCCTCCTGTTAAAATGTATTATTTCCTAGTCTGACGGAGCACAGTGAGCAAGACAGGAGACTTGTGTACCTGTGCAGTGTGCGATAAGGAAAGGCCTTGAAGTGAGAACCCAAACCAATTTATCTCCCATCAGCTGAGTAGCAGAAAGGTTGCTCTTAAGCCAGCTCAACCCATCCTCACGTGAAATTCTGACAAATCATAACACGGACCCTTTTTGTCCTATTTCACATTATCTAATAGAAAATTGTAAGCGCTCTAACCATTCCACTTTTCTATTAAAACATTTTATTTTTTGTGTAGTTTATCTTGTAAAGTTCCTGTCATGAGATCACAATGACCCTCTAACTAATAGGGCTTAATTATACATTTAAAGATGTGAATGGCCTAATAGAATCTCAAACAAGGGGTATTATAGTTATTATGAAAAGCAAGGATGTTGATTACTTCATTAATGAATTTCCATTAACTCCTCTATCCTGGTCAGGGTTACGGTGGATTCAGAGCAGGGCCGGATGGCCTCATACGCTTACAATTATAGTTGCGTCAGGACATGCAAATTATCCAAGGCCCTGTCTCTCCCTCGAGGGAAACATGTGCCGGTGTTCCTTCTGGGTGAAGAAAAAAAAAACACAATACCAGGAACAGCAATCGGGTCAGAGTGTGTTCTCTCTCTGCTAGTTTACTGTCAGCAAGTAAGAGTAAGGTTAAGTTGATGTGACTCTGGCTGTTTCCAAAAACACTCTAGAACTCCTTACTAACAGTATTAACAAACATGAGACACACATGCAGACACAAACTGCACTTAGTTCCTTTGTATCAACTGAAAAAAAAAAATAATGATTTGGATTTTATTTTATATGCAACTTACTGTGGGTCTGTCACCATTGCCGGTATACTTTACTGTATATACATAACTTCATATCTCAGCAAATTAAACTACAAGAGCAATCAGATTTAGACCTTCTTTTATAAAACCATGTTACACATTATACCAATTCATATAGGGACTTGATTTTATGCAGACAGAGTAATATATACAGTACTGTACAGTGTAGCTCCAAATTTTTTAATACCTTGAAGAATGTATTTTTTTTCAGAATCTTATGTAAAAAGTGAAACTTATATGTTTTAGATTCATTATATGTAAATTTTAATATTGTAAGTCTTCTTTGCTTTAATTTAGATGATTACATCAAAAAAATCTCTCCTCTAGATGTCCGTACAGCAGAGACTTTGACTATCTTTAAACGACGACTCAAGACGCATCTGTTTCTCCAGTAC
>JAQMYK010000037.1:26930971-26944377 GCA_030014345.1 Clarias buthupogon
TGCACATTGTTTATTTGCTTGTTTTTCTTGATTTCTTAAAAACATAATCCATTAAGATCAGAAATGGTATTGTAGCTACCTAATATTTTCAGTGTCCTTAGTTACTGTACAATCACGATATTGTTTACTATGTGTGTGGAGCATTATGCTGGTTTCCCTAGAGTGCTTTAAAAAATCGTTCAGTTACTATGTATTAAAGAGAGTGTGTGTGGGTGTGTTGTACACTGTTCTGAACTGGTGTCCCATCCAGGTTGTATTCCCACTTCGGTTCTCAGTTTAGGCTCTACGTAGATCCACAGAGACCCTGACAAAAATAAACTGGCTACTTAAGATGATTGTTTAATTATATTATTGTTATATAAAGTAAATAGTAATAGTAATAGGGGGTAATAGGAAAGTACATACTGAAGATTTAATTGGGGAGTAGCAGTTAGTTGGAAGCGTTTGTTAAGCCACATTGTAGTAGAGCATGTTGATTACCAATATACATTATTTTGGTATGTTGGTATGTATATTTTTGGTTGTCATACCAACTGCACTTAAAGCCAACAGAGCTGGTACGTTTTATGGTAAGGCACGTGGGCTGTGAGTTTGGAACCTCTGACGCGAATCATAAACAGCATCCTCAATCTGAAAAACTGCTCAACATCACTTCATTGTTGCAGTCTTGCTAAGGCTTATTAACCGCGAATGCGCACAACTGCTATGGAAAGACAGCGTAACACCCTTAGATGCATTCCAGAGTTATGTCACTTCCAAAAAACCTCATTCATGTCGGGCCGAGTTTCCTGGTGCCTCTTGCAGGTGCTCCGTCACTGATTCAACGCCTTCGAGTCACTTCCCTGGACCACAATGCTCCTTTCCTTCCTGCTTCTGTCCTTCAGGCCTGATCTGAGAACAGACTGGCTTCTGTCACCCTTATTAGACACAGACACAGTTAGCTGTACTCATGAAGGATGCTGATTGCAGAGTAGGTTTTAGGGATCATCCGCTTGCAGTGAAGTGGAGAATACGCAGAGGAGGATGTGATGGGTAAACACAAGTCGGTCACCATGCATTCCCATGTCATCCCTGTCTCATTTGTCTGCTGGTGTTTATCCTCTGCGTTCTATCACTGTAAGTTCCAGAACCACTGCTGGCACACACTTCAGAGTGCTATAAGAAAGCACCTTAGATATATTTATAGTGTTTTTGGAAATTGTCCGGCCGATACCGTACAAACGGAGTGTGACGTTGATTTTGCTTAAATCTTTTCTTAATTATTTATTTTTTTATTTAGAATTTGAGAAAAAATTGCCATAATAGAAAAATTTATGAGCCTCTGGGACACATTTATTCTGAAATCTGATAAAAGGGATGTAACCCAACAGAGGAGGCACAGAGATAGTAATCAAAGAAGAGGTTTTGGAATTCAGGCTTGGACAGTTCCTCAACATGAGCTCATAATTAAGCTCAAGGTTTTATTTTTAAAGTAGACTAAATGCATTAGACAGTAACCAGCCAGTTACTAAGGATGACTAGTGAATGCTTAGTTTTTCCCAAAAGATTCATATTCGTGTGTTACTTATTCCTGGATTTATATATTTACAAAACCAAAAAAAAACAAAAAACAGATGAAACAAGACACATGGCCCAGCAGGCAAAGAACACAAGGTAGCCAAGCCAACCACCAAACTCTCAAAATCCCAATCTGATCGAATACCCATGGGATGGGCCAGACAGATGCACCAGGATCCCAGAAAGCTTGAGGAGGCATGAAGTGTCAAAAGGGGAACCTACACAATACTGAGCATAATGTTTTGTATTGTAATGTTATGGTTGATCTGTGTATACTGTATAATAATTAACTAATTATTGTGGCTTTAGTCTTTCTGGCATGGTTTCACACAAAAACAGTATATGCAATCACATTTTGTTGTATCCTGATAGAATAAAGAATATGTCGTGACATGATGTATTTGGTTTTCTCTAAAGAGCAAACGCCTGCCAGGACCTCCTGACTTTATGCCCTTATCTTCCGTTTTTTCTAGTCTTTTTTTTCCCCAGTTTCGTTATGAGGGCTGGAATGCACCCGCCTAATTACAGTCAATGGATATCACAGTGAAGGAAGTTGTATGAATAGATATGTTGCAAGAAGTAAAAACCCAGCGACTTGACCCATTTTCAAAAGTTGAAAATGTCATTTTTCATTTTGATCAAATGTGTTTGCTCATGCTTTCATAAAACCATGTATGACAATAATCTTGCACACCAAATTCCTCAGATATGATGTGATCTCCCTGACTTTAAAGCCAAACAGAGCTGCCTGTTCTTTAACCCCTGTCTTCAGGGAGGCCCATGATTCTCTTCCTCTCTTTCCTCTTGTCCAGCTGGAACAGAGCCATCTTGACTCCCCTCTAACAGAACAACAGGCACAAGGGCCAAAATGACAAGTGGAATCGAGGCGAAATGTCAAATGACAAACAATTAGAAGCACATTTTCAGCAGTTTTGTGAATGTGACTGCATTACGTTTTGTTTCTTGGGAATCAGTGTCTGGTCATCACATGATTTGTCAGAATGGAAGGATATATTGCCTTAAATAGGACTGCAACTACAAGCATTCAACTATGCTGAGCAAGAAATCAACAACATATACAGTAGAAGTGACGTGACACTAATTAAACTGTTTTTGTATGTTGAACAACCCCACCAGTGGTGATGGGGAAAATATACAGACTCAGATGGAAAAGTAAGCCGGGAGCTGATTTCTTTTTAGCCCAGATTCTAGATCCATGCAGTGACAGTTGTGTAACATCCCCCTAGATTTGATCTTCATTCATACAGTATATTAATACATTTGGTCTTTTATGCTAATGAGAGACTTGTTTTCTTTCTACAAATAAAAAAAAAAATCTCTAAGGTTGATTTCTTAAATTATTTTTGTGAGGAAACAATAAACATTTTATTGTTTTATTGTTTATATTGTCCATACTAGAAGAGGGAAAATTGATTATTATGTGGATACGCTTACTTTCAAAAGATGATTGGAAGGCTTATTGCAGACACTATAAACCATAAATGCACACCATGGTGACCTAATATTTCCATGAATAATTTTTCTTGGATATAGACAGTGAGTCATTTGGAGCAGCAGAGCTCCAGTGAGACAGTCGTGACTTTCAGGGTAAGTCTGAATGCACAGAGGGTACTATCCTGAGTGAAGTGCCTCCAAATACCTTGCCTCCACAACCCAACACCCTGCAGAGGCTGACAAGCTGACCCTCAAATGCCAGGTTTCTGTTTAAGCCAGGCCCTGTTCCTGCAGAAGTTACTCTATAAATCAATATACGTGTGATATACCCTGTTCTGTTCAAGACAGACCCTGAACTGCCTGAGACATATCCTGTCCTGCCTGAGATATACCCTGTTCTGCCCTCTGATGGCACCATTATTCAGTTTCAAGAAGGTTGTTCTGGTGCCACCGCTTGGCTTCAATAACGTTGTGTTTGCGCCACACCGTAGTTTCAATGATGGCACATTTTGCTCCACACTCTAGATTTGATGACATCATGCTTGCACATCCTAACATTAATGATGTCACACTTGCTCCATGCCCTAGCTCGACGACATTGCAATTGCTACACTCACTATCTTTAGTGATATTGTGTTTGTTCTTCTTGTTCAAACTTCTTTTATTTGATATCGTGTTTGTTCCACAATCTAGTTTTGATGACATCGAGTCTGCTCTGACCCTAGCCTCAAAGATATCTTAATGGCTCTGTCCCCCTGCTTGGCTGAGGATGTCGCTCCCCTTTCTAGTTGTGGTTGTTACATGTCCTAGCCCTGGTGCAGGTCACCCCTCAGGGGTACAGCCTTGCCTAAGTGGAAACTGACACACTACTGTACATCTATTTGACTGTTTAGGCCCAGCACTTAAATAGGGACCAGTGTGGAGTGGGGGGTTTGTCACAGTTCGCACTCATTAATCTGAGTGATGAGTGGGCATTAGTGGCTCAGTGGTAGGTTTTTTGCCTGCCATGTGAAGGCCTGGATAAAATGGAAGGGTTGCTTCGGGAAGGTCATCCAGTGTAAAAACCTGTGCCAAGTTGTTGTGTGGATTGGATGGTCCATTGTGGCGAACCCCTCGATGGGAACAGCCGAAAAACTATCAACAACATATATATTTCTCAAAAATAAATAATCCCGTCAGTTTGAGTAGGTTTGAGCCTTGAGGACCTGGGACATTCATCCAACAGATTTTTTTTTTCTACTCTTGTTCTGTTTTAACTGATAATTAGTGGCTTCTTCTAAGCCTTTCCCTGCAGCCCTTCTGAACACGCCTTCTGCTACAGTATGTAACAGGATGAGGTTGAAGGCATGAATGAAGATTGATTAAATGAATAACCAATCAGATTTTGGTGAACTGTTAGGTTACGTTCACAATACCAGCCTGAAGTCACTCAATTCTTATATTTTACCCCAATGTGACACAGATCAGATTTTATGGCTGTCTGAATACACAAATCTGATGTTTTTCAGATAAGATCTGAGTTACTTTTATATGTGACCCTAGATCTGGTATATATCTAATACATGGTCATGCAACATGATTGAGAATGGCTATTCATGTGACTTTTTGCCTCTGTACTCACTTGTCAGTCACCACTGGCAGCGCTGGGATTTTATAGCAGTTCTAGCAATAGATGCTAAAACACTTACTGTAAAATGAAGCAACTGGCTTTTTTATTCTTCTGGACCTCAACAAATACAGCTGACTAACTGCTTCCCAAGCATATTTTTGCTAAAATCGCATGTATTGTTTGTAATGAATGAGTGGTCATGACTCATGACATGTTAACCTAGAGGGCATAAACAAAAACATACGAATGACATATTAATTCAGAGGACAGATGCTTCCACATTAGAGTCAGATTATAGGCATCTGTGATTATGAATGTGAAGCATCATGACATGCAAATCAGATTTGACCACTTACTGTACTCATTCTCGCTCATTCTCTTTGTTACTTGTCCTGTACAGGGTCATGGGAAGCCTGGAGCCTATACCAGAGGACTCGAAATTGGGTTCTCTCCGGTGCATAGTTGGTTTAGTGAGTCATGTTCTATAATCCTTGATTGTGTGCACATGTTGCAAAACTTATATACATAATAATGAAGAGATTTTATATGATTGAAATGCAATAGTCTTTCGGTTATGAGGTTTTTAGTTTTTTGGAGGACGTTCACTGTTCAATGAAGTCTGAAAGGCACAGTTCTTTTTGAACTCACCAAGGTATTTATATTTCACATGCTTGCTTCCTGGTTTTTTTTACTCTGATCCTGTTACTCCATTTCTCAGTCCAGTTTTGCCTGTTTGTAGACTTTTTCCTGTTATTTGCAATATGTTTATGGACTGTGATTTTGAGCTGTTGCCTGTTCATTATTATTTTGTACTCGTTTTACCAGTGGTCGCATCTGTCTATACTCGCCATAAATAACATGGCACTGAATGGCTAAGTTTAGTTTCAAGCTGCGTGTACTACACAGACTTCATCTAATGTTGTTGTTTAATCATTACATTGTGTAATTTAAGAATTTAATTCTATGTTGTGGAACTGACTGGCTGTGTATCAACTGGCTATCTAGACTTTAGTGTATTTTAAAACTTCAAGTTCCAGAGTCATACCACTGGTCATGGTTCATCAAAAAAAAAAAAAAAAAAAAGCTTTGCTCATAAACACTTTTCAGGCTTTGGTACCAGAGCCAAAGTCTGCACAGTTGGCCTAAAGGTGGTCTAGAAAGTCAGCCCTAAAATGTCACTAACTGCCCAAAGTTAATCTTCAGCACAAGGCTCATTCAGTCGAATCAATAAATGTCGAGTTAATTTAGAAGTCTGCTCATCCAGATGATGTATTACATTTCAGAGGCAGAGGTCACTGCAGAACATGTAAATGAATCCTGTCTATGGTTGTCCATCTCCTTCTATCACTCATTGGCTTGAAATAGAAGCGCATCTGTTGACATTCATGGTGCACGTATGGCATCCAGTTGAACCGGTGTTTTGATCAAGGAAGTTGCCTGGGCAACACAAACACTGTTATCGTTCAGGCTGAAAATGGAAGCCAGAATCTCCCCGACAGCTGCCAGTACGGTGGGTGTAAATGGATAGCCGTCAACATGCATGGTTTACACCCAGTCCATGACTAATAAAGATATGGGATCTCTAACTTTATATCGCTGGTACTAACGGATAATCAGCTCCACAATGAAGAGCAAACAATCTTTTCTGGAATTATTTCATATTAGCATGAAGACATGGCATAATCTGGTGTGCAGAAACACAGCATTGACCGCTTTATGGACATCCTTAAAGTGATAAAGCAAAATTTTAACACTGTTTGAGCTTGCGAAATGCTATTTAGAAAATAAAAAGTGTAAAGTGCTGTTCGGCTCCTAAACAGCATCTCTTCAGCTCTCTAATGGAACACAGTGATGCTATGATCCATTTTTATCCTGTCTAAATTTGTGTTTAGCCAACATCTGTCACCACAGAAATAAACTTCTAAAACATGCCCACTCAAGCACTTTGCCCCCAAGGATTTTACCCATCCTGTATCTGAAGCATTAGAATGCAGCTTTGTCCACTATGTGCATTAGAAACGTGCTAGTCACAAGTATGTAGAAATGTGGAAAATAGTAGGACATTTAGTCATTCGTCTTCTGTTTTTTGTTTTTTTTGTGTCTTTTTTTATCTTAAAAATATAGACAGCTCTGTCAGATTTCTGTCACATTTTGTTTACTGCTTGTCTGTCTGGTACAAATGTTCTGGCAGGATTTGTTGATTGGAAACTCCTCATGCATACAGCTTCTTTTTGTCCTGATTCTTGTGTTTGGATAGCCAAAAACCCAAATGAATATTTTCCTTCATCATGAGAAACCCAACATGGAAACAAACACTATAAAAAATAATTGCTTTCTGTCAATCAAACAGATGACTTCATCCCAATGATCCAAAGACATGCATGCTGCATACTAAGATATTCCAATTTTTCCTTTTTTTTTCTTTGGGCTGACTATTTCTACAGGTCTTTGGCAGCAATGAAGTAACAGCAAACAAAGAATCCAACAAAGAGAAAGCATTTAAAATCCTGAAGGCAAATCCTGAGCCTGCTGAATGGCAGAATTTCCTGGGGCAGCAAGGGTCAAGCTCAATCTGATGTGCAATTTGGTCACAAACTTCCTGCCATTATTCCACAAGTTTACCCAATTGTACCTTGCTTGCTATCAGACTTCAGGTTTGATCCAGGCATCAGGATTGATTTCCACAATGTAATTGCTATTAAATATTACATATGTTGTACAACTTACAAGGGGCTTTTAAATCCAACCTGTACTTGCGAAGACATTTCTCATAAATGAAAAAGCGTGTAAAAACAATTGACATTTACAGAAGACTTCACAGTATGGTGATGAGACTCTCAGCTACAGTAAACATTTGAATGATGCAAACTTTTTAAAGAAGGGCGTATGATCTTGGTTGCTTGGTGACTTGGAGGCCACTGCAGTCGTTCCGGTGAACATTCAGCCGAGCCGCGGAAGAGACTGTACACACAGTTATTCATGAACACCACTTGCACATTGGAGCTGGGAGCGATTACCACATCCCATTCAAGGAGGTTTTAGACATGAAGCAGACAGTCTGATAAGAAAACGTTCTACCTTGATGGTATCCAATCACTTGTGAAATGCTGGGATAAGTTCATTAGTGTAGGAGGAGATTATATAGGGACATAAAGGTAGTTTTTACTTCCAAGTGTGTTCTGTTATTCTGCACATTTAAAAGTACTGGGTTGATTTAAACGCGCCTCATATTAACCAAGAAAGTTATTTTGGCCTTGTGTAGTTTTGATATATTGATATTATGTCAAGTTTACTAAACTATATTAAGATTGTAAATGTACTTCATTAAACTCCTTAAAATGTTTATTTATGGAGTTTAACAGAAACATACTAATTATTTAATGTTGACCGAACAGTCTACCATAATTGTAAAATGGGAATAACTACAGTACAATAGTAATCCCCATTGGCCTCCACAGTCCCTAGTTGGAATACAGAGGTTCCTAGATGGATGGATGGATTGATACAAAATGTTTTTTTTTTGTTTTTTTTATTTACATATTTCAGTAGAGGGGAAGTTTTAACATTAATTGAAATATGTTGATATGGGAATATATTTTTTCAATGTATAGCATACAAATAAATGATATACTGTATATTGTCTTTGTAAACCACACTACGCATAGGCTATTTACTTAATTAGTTAGTTAGTCAGATTTATATCTGCATGCAGTTACAGATAAGGATCTTTTAGCACACTAAACAGATACAGTACAGATACACACTTTGGCATTGGTTTACACTCTTAATGTACACATATGGAAGCGATAATAAAAAATGCACTGGACTTGATTCGACCTGACAGTATTTTGTTTCATGGTCGTTTAGTGTACATAACATTGCGTGTTCGCAGATAACACTGAAGCCCCTGACTCAGTATGAGGCCATTCGTTCAGGCCGAGAACTCATTTCCTGTTGCTTCATGATATCTTCTATTGTGCGTCCGATTTGCTAAATTTGGAGCGTGAGGAATGCAACCTTTATCGTCATTCTAAGGCAGTGAGATCTTTTGTTTATTTCTTTCTATTAACAAGCCTGCCTTGAATGGACCACCACCCATCCCGTGTTCTTGAAACACTTTGATACACACATGCATTCCTCATTGTTGAAACAACCTCCACACACTCTCCCACACACACACACACACACACATACGAACACAATTTCTAACACCTTTGGCCTTGTGAAAAACCTTCTCCACAGAATAAATGTCACAACACATAATCTCACAAGTGGCACTTTGCTTGAAGAGGATAATAGCCGTGATAGCTCTGAACAAACGGCTTTAAGAAGTTGCCATGAAATTGGGTGCACACACCAATTGTCTAGAATGTCTGCTGTATGCATAGTGTAACACTACAATTTCTGTTCAGTAGTTTTAATGGACTGAACCATGTTCCAGCATGACAATATCTCTGTGCACAAAGCTAGCTCTATGAAGACATGGTGTCTTGAGATTGGACTGAAAGAACCTTGCAAAACCCAACCCAAAGTCCCCATATCCATGCTCCAAAATCTAGTGGAAAGTGTGTTCCTAGAAGAGTGGAGTTTATTATAACAGCAAAGAAGGATTATACAATATGTGGAACAGGATGTTCAACAAGCGCATATGTGTATACTGGTCAGCAATTGACATACTTTTGGCCAGATATTGTAATTCATTGCAATGACTAACACATAGCTATGAGGTTTTTTATTTCACTAACATTGAAATTAACTGAGGGTGATGTTTCCATGAAGTGATGGCTAAAAATGTTCTCAGGAGAAATGGGATTTAGTTTCAAGATGTCATGTGTTCTTTTTTTTCTTTCTTTCTTTTTTTGTGCTTGACGACATCCTTTTGTCCATTTTGCGAGATTAGAGCATAAGCAGTTATTTTGATGTGTGAAGGTCAAGGCATTTCCACATGCACAATGCGATGAACATTCACAGGATTAGGACTACACGGCTGTGTGGCTATAAGAAAAGCACTTGTCAGCAAGACTAATCAGAAAAAGTCTTCGGTTTGCTAGGGACTTTTGGAACGATGGAAAAAGGTCATGTGGTCTGAAGAGTCCAGACTTTTCTCCCTATTGCAAAGCGATGGATGTGTCAGGGTAAGAAGGGGAGCATATGAAGTGATGCACCCATCATGCATAGTGTCCACTGTACAAGCCTCTGTTATGATCTGGGCTTGCTTCCGTTGGTCAGGTCTAGACTCAGCAACATTATATGGAATTTTTTCACAAGAATTTTTTTTTAATCACTTTGACTTTAAACGACCTTCATATATAATACCTTATAAAGACATTAGAACATAATATCTTCTACAGTATATTTTCATGAATATAGTGACACCAAACTCATATTTTGAATCAAGAATAAATGATTTCCTAGACAGATATGTTGTGTAGCTATTGGAGCACTTCTTGGTAAAAAGGGGAGGGGATGTGCCGACCAGCAGACAGGCCCAGGCAAAGTCCGGCAAAAGCACACTAGTGTGTGTATGTGAGTGTGTGTTGTGTGTATCTGCTGTTCTGGTGAACTTCACAAGGCAGGTGTGGACAAGTCAGTCCTACCTCATTAAACGCTGACTCTATGAGGTGATGCTCCTCTCTTGGCTGTGCCACAGTCTCGCTGATGTAATTACATATTAATCGCTTGTTGCCAGTGCCCTGACAACGAGTGCTGTCAACACAAGAACACAGCTCTGCATGTGGGTGAGCGTGTTTTCACCTGCTAGTGGTAAATCAGAGCAGACTGACGCTGGGAAGTGATGGATGGACCACCGCAGCATTACAGTGGGCTGATGTCAGAGACAGAGAGAGAGAGAGAGAGAGAGAAGGCAGGATATGTCCATGTGTTGTTTATGTGGTGTGGATCTGTGAAACACATGCACATATTAATGCCCACTAGGTCGCATTAATATGCATTAGACATGGACAAACTGTCCAGCAGTGACAGAAGCTCTTTAGTAAGGGCTGTCAGATTTTCTATGCTGTAGGTGGAAAGACTTGGAGACTACCACATAACTACAGTTCGGCAAATATTATTTGGACCGTGGATAATTCGTAGCGTGGTGTTCGAATGGTAGTGTACCTGTATCAGTGTATTGTGCTCAGAAGAGTTGATAGACTTGAGAATATCAGGAAGGTCACATCAGCCATAACATTAGACCATCCACCTAACATTGAGTAGGTCCCCCTTTTGCCACCAAAACAGTAATGCACTGTGTGTTCTGATACCTTTCTAATTGTGTACTGTAGGTGGTGGTAATTTCTGACCATCACAAACTGCTAGCTTCAGCTTTGTAGTTCCCTGTCTTGGTGTTGTAGGGCACGGAAGTCCAGGATCCGGTGATGATGATATTTCAACAACTGTGGTGGTAATTTCTGTAGTTGTTGTAACCCAGTTGACAAGCAATCAGAATATGGCCCATGTTATAGTCACTCACATCCTTATGCTTTCCCATTTTTCCAGTTGCTGCCTAATACTGTATATCCCACCTCCAGATGACATTGTAATAAGAAAAGTGCGCTAAGCTGTGATAGTTACAGTAGACCACAAGGTCAGAGCATTCACAAAACTGCTTGTGGGCGGGATGTTCCTGGTCTGCAGTGTGCAGTAAGTATGTATAATAATGTAACGGTTTAGATGCATGGGCGGCACCACAGACACACAGGCAAGAGGCGAGGCCTTACAGGAAATGGGTAATTTTATTAAGTATAGTGAGGATAGAGATGGTTTAAGGAGGGAGGAAGGAAAAAAGAGGAAATTTGGTGCAAGTGTGCACATACAGGTTTGGAGGCATTGCCCAGCTGACATGCGGGCATGATGCAGGCAAGCGATGGTGATGGGCAGAGTGGCGGAGTGGACCCTTGTCGGCAGTAGCTCCTGCATGCTCCCTAAGCAGCTCCTCCCGCTGTCTTGGCTAACTTGCCATCCTAGCTCTCCTTTGGGCGCAGTTCATGATGCCCTGCGGTTGGGCGGCTTTTCCGGGTGGGAACAGGGGCCTTAACATGGAGCACAGCAGTCTTTTCCTCTTTGGTAATAGGATCCCGAAGGCTTGCTGTATGAGTCTTTTTGTGGCTGTCCTCAAAACGAGGATCAAGTGGCTTCATTTTGATCAATGGCCTTTGAAATCTTTTGAATTCCTTTGAAATCCTTGCATTATCCTGCTCACATGCCACTCTTTTAAGCATCTGCCACACGACTCTGCTCTGTAGACCTCCAAGCCCTCGAGCTACACTCCCGCCTTGGTTTTGTAGCGCAGGGAAGCCTGAGATCCATTGATGATGATATTTCACCAACCATGCCCTTTTCCAGAAGCCACACCCCTTCGCGCACCAGCAGAAGGGGAGGCTGCGTACTTAATAAGGCGACGGAGTGCGCGTGGAGCGACAACAGATTGAAGCACACGCCCGTTACTGACCATATATATTTTTAAGCCATAAAGTGCAAGCAACATAGGTGACTGCACATCTCCTGCATTAGTTCCTTGCTCCATCATACTGAAAAAAACATTATGGATCATAGCAGCACCAGTTTAATCTCGTACAAAGTTGGGGTTTAATCATTTACTCTGTCCAGCTAAATCAACTCCTCATCAGTGCAGTCTGCATGAATACAGTACTGTACCTTCCAAAGCTTCAACTTTCATGCAAATACCATTATCACTACACCACAGTGCTCATATTCTTGTGATGTAGCATTGTGGACCTTCATTGTGGAGTTCAACTTTTGCACGAAGTCTCAACTACAATCTGTTTTTTTTTTTTTTTTTTAATAATATTATAAATATTGTGCCAAATTGCCCATAGCATGTGTGTGTGTGTGTGTGTTTGTGTGCATGCTTGTGCGCTAAGATGGACTGGCACCCCATCCAGGGTGTACCCTGCCTCGTGCCTGAGTTGCCTGGGATAGGCTCCAGGTTTCCGTGACCCTGTGCAGGATAAACAGTATAGAGGATGAGTCAGTGAGAGAGAGTAATGAGTGTCAAAAACCATTTTTGTTTTTGGACCTAATATCAGAAACTGACTATTATCACTTAGGTGTGAGGGTGTTGATTTAACTTTTGTTGAGCATTTAATTTTAATTTTTTTAATAAGCACATCATAAATATTTCAATGAATTAATCACTTTAGTGTGAAGCTTTTCATTAAATACAGCAAGTTGAACTCCAGCAGTTCTTACAGACTTGAAGGAACCTACTTTGGAACAGGAATTTAAAGTGCTGAGATCACTGGATTAAGATCCAAAAAAGGTGTTCCTGTGGTGGAAATGTAGCACCGCAGCAACATGACATTTGACATGTTGAAACATCTAGCTCATCTCTCTATTTTTATTTTATTTTATTTTACAAAAATGACAGATTTTACTTATTTTTCAAGTGCAGTGGTATATCATTATTCAGATTGAGTAATGCATACGAAAATAGACCACAAGCATAGACGTACAAGAAGTGCATGCATGCGTGTGTGTGCGTGTGTAGCTGAGAAGGAGACGAGCTACATGATGACTTACCTCACTGTGTAAGAATGTATGATTTATATCATCCTGTCTTGCCCTTAGTCCAAGATGACACACAAACACATGCACACGCACTCATGCACACACACACAGAGTTGTTCATATCTTTTCTGCAAGTGCTACACAATAAACATTTGCAAAAATATATAATATACTAATATATAAAAGAAAAAAGAAAAATAGTTTGATGTATATTATATTAAAATAATATAAATAATATTTTCATATTGTTATTAAT
>JAQMYK010000037.1:26944477-26960162 GCA_030014345.1 Clarias buthupogon
AATAGTTTGATGTTTATTACATTAAAATAATATAAATAATATTTTCATATTCTTATCATAATATTATCATGTATATCAATATGTAACATATAGCAATAGATTTATTATTAACATATTTATGCAACTTTTTTTTTTCTAAAGTGTGTAGAAATATTTTTGACTCTTTTGACTTTTTTGATTTTGATATATATAAACAAGATGCAGTAAGACTCATAGTCTTGTCTAGGTTCTAAAAAAAAATTTCTGATTGTGCTACCGATTGGACGCACCAGTGGAATGCTGAGAAAATGCATGGAAAGTTTTCACTTACTGCCACCCAGTGGTTGCCAAAGCAGCTCCAGAAAGGGTTAATAGTTCTGTAAAACGCTAACACAATAAGATGAAAGTACATGCGGGATGGTGAAGTGGCTGGCGGCGCTCCAAGAGGCATTGTCATTGCGTTTGTGACCAGGAGGTACTGCGTGTGTCTCAACCACCACTCACACCAGATTAGCTTCTCTCTCTCTCTCTCTCTCTCTCTCTCTCTCTCTCTCTCTCTTTCTCTCTTTCTCTCTCTCCATGTCTTTATTTCACCTTGCAAAAACCCCTGAATTAAGCTTGGAACCTGAACACCTCCATTAGAGACAAACAAGGAAACCTGCATCCCATTTCACAAGACCTTCATTCTTTTTTTTCTCTTTTATTCTTCCCCTTGATAAAGGCATTTATGCACTTCACTGCAGCATGCATGAATGGATTCGGCCCTGAGTGTCACATTACATATGTCTTTGATATACTGGGATGAAAGAGAAGCCGCACGTGAATGCGATTGGCCAGAAGATTTAGTGCTGTGCTTGCGTTTCATGATGCATTTCACTGCATCGCTCATCTTCCTCCATTACATTTTACACTCTGGATAAAAGATGAGACATGGCCTTCAGAAATATGAATAAAATTATTATTTTAAAAAATTATGTAAGTCCAGTATGTTTGAATAGTGTTAACATTCTGTACAAGATCAGCTAACCATGCTCAATTCCACTTGAAAGCATGGTTCAAGCATAGTTTAAACTAAAACAAATGCTCCAGTTGATGATCTGCTGAAGTTTAAACTAAGCATCAGAATGAAGAAGAAAGTTGATATAAGTGACTTTGAACATGGCATACTGTAATCGTTGGTGCCTGACAGGCTGGTCTGAGTACGTCCCAACGTGCTGATCTACTGGGATTTTCACACACAACCAAATATAAGGTTCATTGACATTGCTCTGAAAAATCGAAAATATCCAGTTAGCAGCGTTCTCTGGGTGGAAAAATGCCCTGTTGATGCCGGAGGTCAGAAGAGAATGGCCAGGGTGTTTTGTTTTGCTAAAAAGGCTACAGTAACTCAAATAACATTGTACCTAAAGTACGCCAAGAAGCACGTGTCAAACCTTGAAACAGATGGGCTACAGCAGCAGAAGATCGCACTGGGTGCCACTCTTGTCAGGTAGGAACCGGAATGGGCTCACCAAAAAAAAATTTACAATTGTAAAACAACAGCGAGATCACTACAATGAGGTCACTGTACTCAAATGGCCTCTATAGTCACCACATCTCAATGCAATAGATCACCTTTGGAATGTGGAGGAACAAGAGCTTGGCATTATAAATCTGCAGCGACTGTATGATGCTATCATGTCAATATGAACCAAAATCTTTATGGGATGTTTCCATCACATCGTTGAATATATGCTGTGAAGAATTACGGCATCTCTGAAGGCTAATAGGGCCCGACCCAGTACTAGCAAGGTGTATCTGATGATGTGGCTGGCGATTGTATATACTGTATACATACACTTGCACCATGGTTGTGATGATGTGTTGACAAACTGAGGTTCTTTATATGAATGTTATGAATGTTAACTCCTTTCCAACAAATGTCATTTTTGTGTCAATCTGTTAATCAACAGAGTATGTGAAAAGCTATGAGCCATCATGCACTTTCCTTCTCACCCTGAAACCCCCTTCCACATTCCTTCCAGTTTATATATATATATATATTGTGCTGGACAGTTCGTAATGCAATTCTAATAATTTCAGCAATCTCCCTGGTTGTTATCTTTGCTTGATGCAGGCCCTTCTAAGTCTTTTTTAAATTTGGCTATTTCTTTAAAAAGTTAACACGAGTCTCAGACTTTTCCCAAAGTGACTGTTCATGCTGTGAATGAAATACAACTCAGATAATGCATTTTTATTTATTTCATAATCATTTCGCGCTAACTTCAAGTGCTCTGCTTCAGCTACAGCTAAGCCATACTCCACCAGACAACATCATAGTTGAGCAACAAGCTGAGGCAAGTGACCTTCTTATATGATGTCATAATGGGGAAAATCGCTCCCAAGTTGGCCAATATAAAAAACAAAGGATTTGTTTGTTTGTTTGTTCGTTTTAAATAAGAGAGCATGGGAGGTAATTTTTGCACAATTTTGGTCCCCTTTGATTCGTTGATTATATAAGCTTGTTATAATTCACTTCTACTACTTTTAACTTTCACATCGTCTGTACCGCTTTATCCTGTATTCAGGGTCGCGAGGGGTCTGGAGCCTATGCCATGTGATTTAGGACACGAGGTGAGGTATGCCCTGGAGTGCCAATCCATCGCATGGCACACATACACACACACACTCATTCACACACTACAGGCAATTCGGTGACGCCAATTAGCCTAATCTGTAGGTCTTTGTACTGTGGCTGGAAACTGGAATACCAGGAGGAAACCCACCGAGCACCGGGAGAACATGCAAACTCCATGAACACAGAGATGGGAATCAACCCTGGCCAGGAACCGAACCCAAACCCTGGAGGTCCAAGGCGACAGTGCTAACCACTACACCAAGGCTACCAATTTAATTCCATCAACATATGTGTATTTCATTCTAACTCATTAGAATCGTTTGTTTTTGAGAACTAAAAAGTCAGTGCCACAAGACTATTGGTATAAATCCTGTACACTCATCGAAGGCTGACCAAACGGCATGTTGTGTACTTGGTTAGGTGAATCATGCCAGAGATTCCATCCCAACCACAGTCAGTTAGAGCATGCAGTAACTGCACTAATTATATAAGTAGACCTGGATTTCTGCAGCAGTAAAGCATGTCACACAAACACACACATACATACAGAAGCATACACATAGCACAGCTCCTTTGTTGATCCCGTAGAACAACTACACCCTGTCCTTCTACAAACACACACAAACACACACCCAAAGTCAGCCTTCTGTCCAGCGTAGGATCCCTTCAGCCTGTGAGTGCAGTGGAAGCCGCATATTTGTGTGGTAAGTAAGGAATGCGGTTACATGCCTTACACATGAGCTATTACTGAACACTGGTCTCAGTGGAGCACACAGCCTGTGAGCTCATTCAGAGAGAGAGGAAGGGAGGGAGGGAGGTAAGGATAGAGAGAGACAGAGAGAGAGAGAGAGAGAGAGAGAGGGAGGAGGTTCAACAATAGACGGAGCGCACTTTCAGTTCAACTCAGTTTGGAACAGATAGTCAACAGTGCAGTTCTATCAGACAGCGACTAATCAGACACTCTTCTGTCTTCAGGAGGACAACTCCTAAACATCAAGGCTTAACCTGCACCACTGCGGACTGCCAGAAGGTCCATCAGAGGTTTACGCTCTCTAGTGCCGAGTGGAAGTGAGTGCACTGCTGTGCTGCTCGGTGCCTGGATGCCGGTGGACGTGGTGATCGCTCCTCCGCTGTGGACAGACATGCACGAGAGCGAGATGAAGCTGAAGATGCGAGTGCGGCGCATCAAGGACGGACGCGACCTCCGAGGTGGGTGAAAGCACGGGTGCGAGAGGTCATGAGGGAGTGAGGCAAGGTGTGTGAGTGTGTGTGTGGGACGGAATGAAGGACGTGTTGACTGTGCAAGAGCTGGTGAGCAAGTGTGCAAGTTTAAAGGGGGAGAGCCAAGGAGTGAGCAAAGGTTTGACTGTGTTGTGTAGGTGACCAAGTGAGTGAGTGAATTAGGAAGTGAGCATAAGATAATGACACTAGATAGTGAGTGAGTGAGAGAGGGAGGAAATGGGAGTTAATGAGGCAATGCATGGTTGAGCAAGTAATGGTGTGGGTAATGGTGTTAATGAGTGAATAAGTGACCGAGTGAATAAGTCGAAGTGAGCGAGTGAATGAGTGAGTGAGTGAGCAAATAAGAAAATTAGTGATGAAGTGAGGGATTGAGGAAGTTTTGGAGGAAGTTTGAGTGAGTGAGTGAGTGAGTGAGTGAGTGAGTGAGTGAGTTGGGAAGCAAATTAGAAAGTTAGTGACGAAGGTTGAATGTGAGTGAGTGCATGAGTGCCTAAGTGCATGAGTGAGTGAGTGAATAAGAAAGTTATTGAAGAAGGCTGTGGGAATTAGTGAATGAGTAAGTGAGCGAATAAGGAAGTTTGAGAGGAAGATCAAGTGAGTGAGTGAATGAGTGACTGAGTGACTGACTGACTGACTGAGTGAATGATTGCAGTGACGGAGGAAGAAGAAAGCGAGTTAGTGAATGAGTCAGTAGACTTATTTAGCGAGTGAGTAAGTGAAATAGCAGCTTGTGTGCTTTAATTGCCACTCAATTCATCCTTGATGTGTATTTCTGCAACCTGCAAAAGAGCTTCAATCATGTGTAATCTCATTAGTGTCTCGGATCGCACACACACACACACACATGCACACGCACACAGACAGAAAGAGTATAATTTTACTACTAAGCAACAAACTCTCTCTCTCTAAAAAGAAAAGGTTTGTTTCTACGTATCACATTTACTCCCACTTGAATGGGAGCGTGAAAGCCTCTTAGTCTCTCTTTACTCTAACAAGTGTACAAGGGGGATTAACCTGCTAATACTGATGCTAAGCTAGCAGAGCCTTAATCCAGTGTGTGTATGTACACTTATCTCCACATGCAGCGCCTTCTCACATTAGCCGCCTGGACGAGAGGTGTCGCGTAATAATCTGCGCTCTGCTTCTCCGACCATAATAAGAGCATTATTTGGATTAACAGTCAGCAGTAGTGGCACAAATGCACAGTTAATTCAGGCGAATGATCACTAGTACGTAAACAGCACTAGAAGCCTTCTCAGATGCTCGGGCACCTCGGGCACCCGGGCTCCGTTAGTGTCTTTCTTCAGTCTCTTTACACAACGTTTGTTATGATGTAAGTTAATGAACAAAATCAGTGGTTAATTTGACATTATGACACAGTGAAAGGCTGGTGATTCCTGACATGACACGTCTGTCCTGGTGTCATTCTATCGCTCTCGAATGTGTCTTTACTTGCCTGAGCTGGCATGTCACCCCCACCACCATGAACATATTTAGCTCAGGGTTGTTGTACGCGTGCACATTAGCAGCTCTACTACTGCTCTGTATTTAACACAATCTCCACCCCTCTAACACCACAAACACACCACACACACACACACATATATAGATATATATATACTATATTCGATGCACAAAGTCAGAACAAGAAGGGCAAGTGCATAAGATTCTGTGTATCCAGTTCCATATCTATGGACACCCACTAACACCCCCCCCCCCCTAATGCCCTTTCTCCACCTTTCGCATTGGACTTCATTGCATTATCGATTTCACAGAGACACAGAGAGAGTCATGTTGTGACCAAAAGATGTTCCATGATATTTGAATTGACACTTTGCTGACACAAAAAAAATGGGACAATATAGCAAAGGACAACTACAGTATAGTCTGTGTAGGGGACACTAAGGACATCTACTGTAGATATCACAGACGGTTCAGGTCACATCTCTATTGAGAGACAGGGAAAGTTGAGGGTTTATGTATTATTATTATTATTATTATTATTATTATTATTATTATTATTATTATTGTTATTATTATTATTATTATTATTATTATTATTATTATTTAATGTATTTATTTCATGATGTTTAAAAATAGCCAAAGTCAGTCCAAAAAATGATATACACTTCAGGAAAAGAGAAAATTTTATACAAAATGTATTGCTATATGTTCTATATTGATATATATGATGTTAATATGATAGTATTATTAATATAATTTTAATATAATATACATCATATTAATTTTGTTTTCCTGAATTGTGTATACATTGTTTTGTCTGACTCTGGTATAAATCAGAAACTTTCCGAAAAATATAAAATATATTATTATTATTATTATTATTATTATTATTATTATTATGTACTAAAAAGCTATTTTCAAAGAAGCATAAAAAAAAAACGTATAAAAACAAGGAACAAATGAAAATAAAATCCCCAAAATTTCAAAGTAAATACAAATAAGAGATGATAAAAAGGTCAATGCTGAGGTTATATTTTGAATAATTTTATAGAAATCATCAAGTCAAAATGTGACATAAATTTTGAGAATGAACTAGGTCAACTAAGTTGGTTTTCGAAACTTGTAAGCCTGTGAATAAAATTAGAGATAAAGGAGGGCACACCTGCAGCAGCTCCATGACTGACACTGGCTGATAAAACGTAAAGGCACACTTATACACTAGCTCCTATCATGTGTTCAGGGTTTTTCAAACTGGGTGCCCACACACCACAAATGGGACGAAATGTATCTCGGGCCGCATATCAAGCAGGAAAAAACTAACCCAAAAAAACAAAAAACAAAAACCCAGCAGCTCTTGATTACTTGCGACTGATGATGCAGGACCTTGTGGAAGATTGTCTGAGCGGTGATTAAAGCAAGCTGGGTTAAAGCAAGTTCTTCTTTCTTCTCCTCGTTTACTGACATCTACAATACGCAGCCGCGTCTATTCTAATCGAGTTAAAGTTTATTTCTGCACTCTGTCTCTGTCTGGTTTGCACTCAGTCGCTCAGCCTCGAGCGAGGAGAAATCACAACGTAAAGCTAGCAAGCTAGTAACGCGATAGTCAAACCAGGTGTTAGCCAAAACTGGTTGGGTGCAATTAGTTGGTGTGTGTGTCTGTATGTGTGTGTGTGTGTGTGTGTGTGTGTGTGTGTTGTGCACAGTAACTCACATACAGCCCACTGGCCACCCATGTGTTGAGCAATGATGTCATACTGCTTGGCAGTTGCTTTTAATAGTCAGAAACAGACAGGCTTTGAGCTGAGCTTTTAAAGGGCCAGACACACAGCTGGAATAATTGGTTAAGACTCTTCCACCTTACCTCAATTTACATACCTCCTTCCAGGCATCCTGCCTGCTGGTAGGTATTGTAAGTCGAATGGACTCATGAAGACGTTCCACAGTCGTTCACGTGGAGCATTGAGAAATTGAGCATTGAGTTAAGCACTACAGAGTTCCTTTATAATAATATGACATAATATAACAGGAACCCTGACCTAGTAGAAGTGAACATTTGAAATGCTTTAGATGATAATAATAATACAGCTATAAAACATGCATGAACATCATAAATCCATGCATTTTACATTAATTACATTTAAATATCATGTATACATATACATAACAAATGGTATAAAGCTGTACATTTTAGGAACTAGCCAACCATGAAGCAAGTTTAACAAGAAAGAGTATTTTATGTCAAATCATGGACATACCCGAATAAAACCAATCAAATACCGAAATAACTAAAAAGACTTTGCAATCTATTGACTTGTTTACTTCTTCAAGCCTGTGACACACGAGTGCACCGTAAACCGTTTGTTACGTCTGGATTCCTGGTGTAAAACACATCCCCGCTATCAAAGGGGCAGTACTTTTTCAAACATACTTTTCACCTTCGCGCCACCTTGGTGTATTTCGCAGCAGCTTTCGAACCTGTAGCCGGAGAGTGAGCAGCTTTGTGCGCGGCGACTGAGGTTTGCGTAACGCTCAGGCGCTTCGTGACAGGAACCGTCATGATGGCATTCGTGAGTCATTCCCATGAAGCTGATTACGCCTTTTCAAACTGCTCTCTGTGCTTTGACTTGCTCGTTATCTGTATTTCAGGATGGGCTTGCGGAGTGATGTCATGCGAAGCATTGTGACTGGAATAGAAACAGAAAATAATCACTGTAGCTCCTTGATGAAGTAAAAGAAGACTACGTAACGGGTTGCACGTACGCCGAATTACTCAAAAAGAAGAAAAAAAGAGAGAGAGAGAAGAAGAAGTATATGAAAATGTGTGGTGCGATATCAGGCTTGAGCTTGTTCTCGTTTTCTCCCCCAGTCACATGTAGCTGCTTACCAAACCTTACCTCATACACATGAGCTCATCTTTTCTTTCATGCTTAATTGCTCCCTTGTCCCACTGTTTCTATCTTCCTCATTCTTTGCAGCCTTTGTTTCATTATCCAGTCACTGCTTAAACACCTTCACACCCAGCTGTGCTCATAAACGTGTATCTTGTGTGGTCTTGTTTGGTGTGAGTACATACTCGTTTGTGCTTGTAAATATGTCTGCAAGTGCCAGATGAATGATCAAGAACCCGGCTTGAGCTCTTAACCTGAAGTGATGATGTCATCGCTCATGCTTGCCAGCCTTACTTGGAAATTCAGGCTAACGCTTTCCAGATTTTGCAAGATTCCAAAACAGGATTGATAATTAAACAGTTGTTCTTGCTTTAATTGCCGTATTTTCCTCATTAACTTACGCACTAAATAAGGACATTGGAGATTCGAACGTGCACAGTAGCTCTGGGCTAATTTGGTGCCATGTTTAGATGTGATGTAATGTGTCACTTAAGAAAGCATGGAGGCCGAACGGGCTTTATTAGTGCTGCAAGAACCAAAAATACACCAATGTAGGTTGTGAAATTGACTGGCTCTAGGCGGATCACTGGTGTCCAAGTGCCGTCCTCACATGGCCTCTTGTATTTGGTGTGTGTGTGTGTGTGTTTAGGAGCATGCCCTTAGCCAATGGTTGGGTGGTTTGTTCTTGTGGTCCACTTCATTCCCACAGTGTGATGCTGGACATTGAGAGGAGATGAGATCATTCAGGAAGCAAGAGAGTAAGAGAGCAGAGACACCGTATTTGGTCTCTTAAAGAGCAAGAGTTCCAATTTCACTAGTCCCTCCAGATTTTTCATTCCTCCTCTACAGCATGAAAAAAGAATGCCCCTGTCACTTCTCAATCTAGGTTTAATCTATTCCTGACAATAAAGTTATTTTGGCTGAAAAGCTTGGATGATGACGTTCTATCAATTGGTCCAAGAATCAAGTTGACTGAAAAAGAATTTAGTCTCACTGACATTCTCTGTTGGGGTTCATGTTCTCGAAACTCTGCATCTGGTAGTCTATTTAGCCTGAGTCTCTTGGACAGGCAGGATGCGGACGCTTGGATGTGTGCGTTTCGCTGATGTTGAGCTCTCGTTTGATTTTGTGTATTCGGATGTTTGGAAAGCCCCTCCATTGTTACTCTGCAACAATAATCCAGGGTCTACTTTGACCTACCAGTACAGAGATTGAAGTTATAAACTGGTGTTTGTATAATCATGTTAAAGGATAAGGTGGGTTTTGTTGTTCACTATATTTAAGCCACATTTCCTCTTTCTTTATGTCTCTTCTCAGGAGGTTTTGCAGCTTTCTCTTCATGCTTCCCGGATGTGTGTGAGAGTAAGCCACCACCTTATCTTCCCTTGAGTCTGTCTCAGCCGTGCCTACCTGTAGCTAACCTGGGTCCCACACGAATTCTGCCACACCTCTACCTGGGCTCACAGAAAGACGTCCTTAATAAGGTAAGATGTGGACGCTGTTTGGTTAGCAAGCTCATCAGCACTCCCTAGCATCAATATTATTGGAATACAGTCGCATGAAAAAACACAAAATGAAAAAAACAAAAAGTTACATTGTACCATATTATACTCGTTCCACAATTCATCTTATTCTCCAATGAGCTTTACTCTACCCCTGTTTCACCTTCCTGCAATTCTTACTACTTCCTGTTTTTTGCCCCCATTCATAGTTTAGGCGTTTATGGTACCGTAATACACTACTACACTGCATAAATTAGGCAAGCTCAAACAAAAATCAAGCAGTCAACTGGCTAGAAATTAGAAAGTGTGCTTCTTAAATACTTCTCCTTCAATCGGCCCAGAAATCTGCACACTAACCTACAGTATGAATAGCTTATCTAACAATTTGCATAGATGTATTTTGTTGTGATTTCCAAGCTTCTGGTTAAAACTGGTTTACCTGCTGATCTCTAAACCCAATTTTAAGAATCAAACATTTAAGCATTGTACTTCATTTTCATTTTGGGTAAGAAACTGTGAACTCAAACTTGGCTTGAGGTGAAAGGAAATACCATCGAACGTCAAAACAAGTGGTTTTCGATAACGTCTCTAGCAAAGTATTTTGTCACGGCATTCCATCACTCTGTATCATATCACCCCGTAAAAGAGATAACAGACGTATCTTTGTATGATGAAATCTCGCCAGATCTGATTTTCCATTCATTCTTTCATTTTTTTTTTTCCTCAAGAAAATACCTAGAACTGATGTCTAGATTTGGTTCTTTGCACAGGAACTGATGGCACAGAATGGGATCACTTATGTCCTGAATGCCAGCAACACCTGTCCAAAACCAGATTTCATCAGCGAGAACCACTTCCTGCGCATTCCCATCAATGATAGCTACTGTGAAAAGCTGCTGCCCTGGCTGGAGAAAACCAACGAATTCATTGGTAAGAATGTTTTACTCAGAATATTATGACATGCCTTGCTGATGCCACATGAAAGGTCAAGTTTGACTGAGTCAACCTAGAATAGCACGACGTTTCCGCTTACTGTAATGACAAAGGTTAGACCAAAATTATGGTAGACCAATTCAAGCGGCACTGTATGAGAAGTCAGACTGATGTCAGCAATCGGGCTAGGCTTAAACCATAGACCTTGTACTATAGTAGCATTTCTGGTTCTGACTGCTTTTTCTTATCCTTTTCTTTTCTTTTCTGTCCAGACAAAGCCAAAGTGTCAAACTGTAGAGTCATTGTCCATTGTCTGGCTGGGATTTCTCGATCTGCAACAATTGCCATTGCTTACATCATGAAAACGATGGGGTTGTCATCAGATGATGCCTACAGGTAAGAGGATTATCTAATGTCTGGTTAGGTCAGATGTGTTAGTTACAGCATGTCATACTTCATGTGTTTGTATAGTATGTACACACACAATAACAGACCTATTAGCAATTGTTTTGCTATAATTTTGTATGAATAACCCTAATTCATATATAAGGGAAATCTAAATTATGATTTGATTATGACTGCTGAATATATTTTTGGACTGTTTTGGTGGGGGAAAAAAGTTCACCATATGAAAGGCTTGTTTATGAGTAGGGGCAGTGATGGTTTGGGCGGTTGAGGATGTGGGTTGCTAATCAGGGGTCAGAGATTTGAGCCCTGTCACCCCAAGATCAGCACTTTTGGATCCTTGGGCAAGACTCTTAACTGTATGCCCCCTACAGCCCAGCCACTTTATACAGGATTGGTCCAAAGCCTGGTTAGAAAATGAAAGGTTTATGACATCTGGCGTAAGACCTGTGCCAACTCTTATGAATCAAACGATCTGATGTTTTCAACCACAAGATAAAAGGATCCAAGAATAAAAGACTTGTTTTTGAGCCACAATGTTGGACCAGGTTTTAATCAGACAAACACATGGTGATAGGGGTCTTGAGTACTCACACTTATGAACCACTGATTTGAAGGGAATCAAAATCATGTTTTCTTTACTTCCCCTAGGTTCGTGAAAGATCGTCGCCCCTCGATATCTCCCAACTTCAACTTCCTTGGGCAGCTGCTGGAGTTCGAGCGAGACTTAAAGCTCAAGACACCCTTAGCCTGCAATCCTCTGAGGTCAACAACTTTCGAACCTGAGTTCAATGTTGAGACTGTAGAACACAGCAATGAGAAAAATCACTCTCATCAAAGAATGCAGGAAACTATGGTATTAAATGTCAAGCCCCCATCACCTACCTCATTACAAAAGGACCTCAGCAGCCTTCATCTCTCTGCAGACCAAATCCTCCACAACAACCAGCTCAAATGTTCCTTCCACCTCGACATCAAGTCTGTCTACTCATCCAACCAGCATCTCCGGACCTCCCCAAAGACCTCGCAATCGGACTCAGAGACAATGCCAACGCTTTTCAAACTTGACAGTCCAAAAAGCACTAGCAATATGTGCTCGTTTTCTCCTTCTCAAGAAACCCCAAGGAGCCCCAAGCCAGAGTTGTGGCAATCATCGATAAGAGAATCTACACAGAAAGACAGTGGCACGTTTGAGAGATTATCGACCACAACTCTGTCTCTCAACCTCAATCTGAATAGGCAAGTTCCGATTGTTCAGGATTCTGTTCACAAGGCAAACGTCAAGTCATCCTCATTCCTCAGCTTGCCCCTAACTACATCTTCAGTTTGGACCAAGCATAGAGGAATGACTCAAGCTACAACACCTGGTACACCCACTGAAGACCACTCGTGGTTCTTCAGCTCAGACATAGACTCTTCAGGGTCGAGTTCCGGGAGCACTGTGAGGTTTGGAAGTGCTTCGAGCACCAATGTGATGCAAGTGGAGACGCCGTTTAAACGGAGAAGTTGTCAAATGGAATTTGAGGAGAGCATCAGCACAACTAGAAGCAGCGAGGACTTTGGAAAGCTGGGGAAGAAGTCTAGCTTTTCAGGCAGTATGGAGGTCATTAAGGTGTTATGACATAGAGCCTGAACTACATTGGTCATCCTAAAACATTTCTTGGTCAAGAGATTAAGAAAGAGGACAGCTAATTTATTACAGAGATTTATTTGCAAAAATCTGTACCAAGAGCTGAATGTTTGGAAGTGAATGTCAGAAAGAACATGTTGCATGCATACTTGCATGCAAACATTAGGCCAGGCATTATGTTCTCCAAAGGACAGCAGACTTGAAAGCCTGACTTTACCCTATTGTTATGATAGAAATGACGAATGACATAAGCCATACTCCAAACAGTAAATATGCCTAAGGTACCCTTCACTTGAAGGGTACATAGTATGGACTATTTATGTTGCAGCATGGCTTTTAAAAATATAAATGAATGGGCTATTTACATAGTGCTGGATCATTTATGACTGATAACAATGTCGAGGTAAAATATTTGCTGTATTATATTTAGGCTCTGTTGGAAAACGACCTTTAATATTGTCAGCGGTGTTACCAACTGCCTCTGTGATTTAATATTAGTTTGTGAAAGTAGACCGCATGTGTTGAGCAGAGATGAACTCTCAGTACAGCTGTGCACTGGGCATGCTCAAAAATGACTGGCTACCTACAGACAGACAAGCTGCATCCTAGCAGTACAAAGCTTTATGTGTATCCAGAAGTATTTGCATATGTATATGTATATATATATAAAAACTACATCATTTTAAATGGAGTATTTAATGTTTCATGCATTGTTGTTTTAACTTATTGTATCTGTTTCATTCTGGTAATGAGCAATAATATAATATTTGAAGACCTCCTTTGTCTCTGTTTGATTTTGGGGGAGGGGGGGTGGAGTTACTAAAGTCATAATTTCAATTAATTAAACGCAACATACAGTAATTGCTTTTAATTATGCACATGCCTCCAGGTCACTCAGGCTCATGAATGGTGTCTTGGTCACAGTGTCAGAAATTAGGGGTACATGTCTAATACCAACATAAACAGCGGAGGCGCTGTAGTATAACATGATCTCACATACTCAACTAAGATGTTCCAGTGAATGCCTGGGATATGTTGGCCAACTCTCACCCTGGTGCTGAAATAAACCTAGTCCTGAACATTTTAGAATTTTCTCTATTTTAACACACCCACTCCGAGTTAGTCGAATCAAGCATGTAAAAGCAGCACCATCTTCACTTCATCATCATCAGTCATCGTTTTGCTGTAAAAGTAAGATGGAGCAAGATCAGGACAACAGTATAGGAAGGATTCTTTAATACTGCAAAACAAAGATTTTTACAGTGTGTCAATGTAGGTAGGCAGAGGTTTGCAAACGTGCATCGTCGTGCAAGGTCACAGCACCGTGGATAGCAGTCCCGTGAATTTTAGGCTTTAGCGTCTCACTGTAACGAGCACTTATAATGTTTCAATACTGGCCCAGAAAACTGTAAGCATCAATATTCCAACTGATGGTTGACTAACACTGTCTGATGGTTGTTTACTCTCAGGCTTATAGTGATGAATCCATGTCTCATCACCAGTAATGATGCTCTTTAAGAAACTTTTACCTTCCTTAGACTAACGAGCCAAATTTTATACCAGATATCCAAACAAGTCTGTTTATGCTCCTCTGTGAGTTGTTTGGGCACCAGGTACACCCTCAGAGCACAGAAAAAAATGAATCACTGCACGCTGCTCTTCTTTTGAGCAAATCACAAGTGGGGCATCCATTTTTGCTCATGACTCAATTACAAATTAATTGATGTAACATGTTCACACCTGCACAGCCATGACTGGGGAGACAGTAGCCTTGAATGGAAAGTGCTGATTAGACAGTGTGGCCAGCAGAAGTTTTAATATAACTGGTTAATGCAAATAATTTGTGCCTAATATTTGTGTGTAATGCTCAAATTGTAAAATTGATGTACTGTCACTGAGGTGACTACTTATAGATGCCAACACATATGATTGAAGTCTTTAACTAAGTATCAACCATGTTATTTACATCTAGGAAATAGTATACTAGGCACCTGTATGTGATTCAATGTACAGACTTTCATCTGAAAGCACCAAACCTGATGTGTAGGTCAGGTTTGAGCTGTGGGTTGGGGTGGCGAGGTGGTTTGGAGGTGAGTCATGCTGTTTATAGTTTTTCTGAATAAATAAGAAGTTTCCGACATTTTTTTTTTATTTCTTTTTTTTTAAGCTTTTACATGCAGTTAAACCTTGGATTGCAAGTATAATTCAATCCGGAAGCGTGCTTGTATATCAAAAGCACTCGTATATCAAAGCTACTTTTCCCATAAAAAATACTGGAATTTTTCCCATAAAAAATTTGTTCCACAATGAAAAAATATTCATATAACAATTATTTATACAAAATTAAAAATAAAACAAATTATCCTTTGAAAAGAATCGTGGCTAAAGTAAGACATGAGAGGAGAGGAGGAAGAGGGCTACTGTGTAGGATGACACACACATACACACTAACGGAATTACTGCTCTGTCTGCAACTTCTTCCATTGGCTTAGTTGTGATCACGTGACACTCTGCAGCCATGCGTACTACTCGTATGTCAAGACCTCGCTCGTTTATCAAGTTCAAATTTAGTAAAAACTCTTGCTCATCTTGCAAACCGTTTGCAGAGGTTCCAATGTATATTGTGGGTGGGTGACAGTTCTGTGAAGTGGGTGAATAAAAATTCCATGTTGATAAGAGGGAAAGTCAGAGGAAAAAGACCAGGGCCCGGTTTCTCGAAAGCTTCTTATCGCTAAGTAGTTCTTAAGTTGTACCTTAACCTCTCTCTTAACTTTATGGCGCATTTCCTTACGCTAAGTATCTCTTAGCTAAGTCACACGTTCGTAAGGTTGGTCTGGACTAACCTTAACTCATACTTAGCGTAGTTTCAGCTCAATACGCTAGTAGCCGCCACTGAGCAGCAGTCTTTATAAATCAGCGGTGTATGCAAACACATTATGTTATCACGTTCAAAGTCATATTAATGATGGAATATACTGTAGACCTGTTTATGAATTTTATTTTATTTTATATCAGAACTAATAGT
>JAQMYK010000037.1:26965140-26986612 GCA_030014345.1 Clarias buthupogon
TATATATATATTATTATTATTATTATTAATATTATTATTATTATTTTACTATTGCACCGGTTTGTCCATGCATAATTTCAAATAAAATAGAACACTGAATGCTGAAATTGCACTCTAAATGAAACAAAGTACCCATTTATTCTACCTGTGTGCAACCCTCTGACTCATTAGTACCTCATTAGTTTCCCATTAGTACCTCAGAATTCCTATTCCCAAGGAAAGGTTATGCGGTGCATGTCAATACAAGGCACTCATCCACTGCGAGACTTATTTCTGGCACTGCTCACTTGCCTGTGTACTGATGCTGACTACACAATTAACAGCCGCTATAACAATACCCAATCTGCTTCTAGCAATCTGACTCAACTTCTTGCCAGCGATAGATTAGCGCATGAGAGTTAATTGCTATTAACCATCTGCTACAGTTGCAATCAACATCTAAATCTAATTGTGCATAAGGAACATTTGTTGCAGTAAGTGTCAAAGTCCAGCGTGTCGTAACACAGACACAAAGATTTAGGGTGGACGATTATGGACTTTCCGCTCCGAGACAAAAGTACAGTAAATCTTTGTTTACTGTTCAGTACCAATGGGGTCCATGAAGCATAGTCAGTGGGACGGTGATTATTTTTTGTACTTGTTACAATAAAATTATATCACAAGATCAAGATTTAACAATGATTTATCACAAACATTTTGGATCAATGGAATTTACTTTAAATTCAAAGATTCAAAAGCCTGTACACTTTATTTGTGTGTGTGTGTGAGTGAGTGTGTGTTGAACGACTCAATGGAAACCTCTCTGCTAATCAGGTGACGTGTTTACAATGTTTTTTTGTTCTGTTCTGTTTTAGGTGTGTGCGCATCGCGGCATACACACTCTCGCTAATTTCAACCCGCAAAATTTACAACCGTTGCCGACTGACTGGTCCAAATCTATGAGCGTTAATTGTATGTTACATGCCAGATTCCTTGTTTCGTTGTAATCAGCTAGGAGACATAATGTATGAGTATGAATGCCGTAACTCAAACATCGGCCGTTCGTCGCTGGCATCAGCTGCCTAATGTACGCATGAGGTCATGGTGGTGTCATGCTTACAAACTGGTTTGAGCACTAAACCGTAATTTACAGTAGATCCGTCATTGCAACAGATATGATCTAATAGCTTTCCTTTAAGGCAGGTCATGTGCAGTGTAAATCCTGTAATTCTGTCTGCATGTAACGAGAGTAAGTGTACAAAAATGAGAGACTTTGTGTGTGTGTGTAAGCCTGTGCGTGAGAGTGGGTGAGCAATGGAGAATGGGAGCAGTTGATTGTAACCAGACGTGAGCGTGTAATGTGGTGGTCTGGCGCCTGGACGCAGACCTTCTATATGGAAACTGTTAAAGTCTCATTACGTCACCAGCCGAGTTGCTCTCCTTTCCATGATCCAGAGTGAGTGAGTAATGCGGCCTTAAAAATAAACAGCACTTCTCTCTCTCTCTCTCTCTCTCTCTCTCTCTCCTTCTCTTTGTGTTTTGCTCTTCCACTGAACTCATATAACCCCCAGCTCCAGAGTACTACTTTTTCTACCTTCGATCATCCATCATAGGCAAAAGGAAAAAAACGAAGCAAGGACGCAGATGTGACGGAGACGATCGAGCCGAGGCATCTGCAGTGGATGGTGTGCTGACATTTTCCTTAACACAACCTTTCTCCCTCCGATTCTCCATTTGTTAATAAGCCTGAGACACCGAGTCCTTTGCTTCGTCCAGAAGAGATTATCACTCACTTGGCAAAACGCATTTCAGATCCTCTCTCTTTTGCATCACGTCTCAGGCTTGTCGGGGAAGAACGGCGCGCTCATCACTTTTCTGCTCCAAAATGAGCTCAGAAATTAAATTACACTGCTGCGTAGGCATGCAGCGAAACTAATATCACATTCGTTCAGCAAGTTGAAAAACAGTCTTGATCCAGAGTCCAGTGCTAAATCTTACTGTAATGTTTATGCATACTTAAATGCTGAAAGTTTTACACAATGCCGTTTATATTTTTGTCCTGGTCAACGTGCCTGGTTCCTGTTTCCTGTGCCTTTTCCTTTGCCTGTCTGCCCTTTTTCTGCCCTGAAAGTCACCCAATCTTCAGGCGTCATGCCTATTTTTGCAGCCCAAGCGAACAGCGATAGCCCCCTGTCCCATTTATTATGGATGAGGACGCAATGTAATGCTTTCTCAACCCTTACGTCCTGTAATGGGCTCTTGCATAACAGCGCCATTTATGAATAAATAATGTGATTACAGTTTAGCTTTTGTCAGGCAGACAGAAGCATCAGGCATGGCGTCAGTGGCATTGAGCTTCTGCAGGATTTATGGCAGCCATACACCTACTGTACTTGCACAATCTGAACATAACAATGCACAATGATATACATATGAAATTGTATTATTTCAAAATGATAATTCTCTTTATAGTATTGGAAATACAGGTAGCTTCAAAAGTAAGTTTGATGTCCACAAATAAATTTAGACCTTATTAGTTTTTTTATTTGTTTGTTTGTTTGTTTGTTTGTTTTTTGTTATTAGTTACTTCACTTGGTCAGGTCTAGACTCAGGAAAGTTGAGTGGAAATAAAATTGATAAAATTGAAATAAATTGAATCAGCTGACTACCTGCTTCTACTGAAGGACGAGGTTATCACATCAGTAGAGCCTGTTCATCCAATATTCTAGGGTTATTTTGATTTCATTTTCACAGCAGAATTGGCCACCACCGAGTGAAACCTAGTGAAAGTCTTTGGGATGTGCTGAAGAAGACTTTACGGAGAAGTTCGACTTTCCTATCATCGATGTAGGATCTCAACCAAACATTAAGGAGCAAAATAAATGTTGTAATCAAAGGCAACAAAATATTATTATATTCCTACAATACCAGGATGAGTCAAAAATTATCCGCACTCCTGGTATATTAAAACTTATCAGCATTTTCCGTTTAATGCTCCTGTCTCCGCAGTCACGGCTGTGCTGGTATGAACATGTTACAGTATATCAGCTATTTGAAAAAGCAAATTCAGATGTCCCACTTGTGATTTGCAAAAATGAAGAGTAGCATGCAGGGACTCAATGGTGTACCTGGTACCCTTATTTATTAAAACTTTGCGCAGGATGGAGAAAGTGTTCGCTATCTGCAAACAAAATTTGGACCGATACTCTAAGGAAGGTGAAAGGTTCTCAAAGAGATTCATTACTAGTAACGACACATGGATTCATCACTACAAGCCTGTGAGTAAACAGCAAAATATAGAATGGAAACATCCATTCTGACCAAAAAAAGTTCAAAAGTCAATCATCAGCTGGAAAATTGATGCTTACAGTTTCTGAGATTCTCAAGAGCCAGTATCGGAAAAAGGTTGAACAATCAACAGCGCTCCTTATAGTGAGATGCTTATTAAAAAGCTGAAACCTACACGTCAGATTCACCTTCAGAAAACTGCTATCCAAGGGTATTGTGATCTTGCATGATGATGCACATCTGCACACTTCTGCCCACACTGTCGACACTCTGCAAAAACTTTGTTTTGAGGTGTTAAAGCATCCTCCCTATAGTCCTGATATCACTATATTTGACTTTGACCTGTTTGGTCCCCTGAAAGCAGCCCAATGAGGACGAATATTCACTTCTGCTGAAGAAATGAAGACAGCGGTGCATTTCTGGCTCAAACCTCAACCTACTGTAAAGCATGTTTTAATGAGGGAATACGAAAGCTTATTGACAGAGCATATTGAAAAGCAAGGAGATTATGGAGAAATATTATGTATTTGTCTTTTAAAATAAATTCTACAGCCACTGGGATAATGTTTGACTCAAAAGTGATGTTTGTACACTTATTTTTTCATTATCTGTCCCAAATCTAAAAAAAAAAAAAAAGCTAATCATTATTGGTGTATTAATGCTTCTTTTTCAGTTTTGTGCTGTAGATAAAATGTGTCACAGATAAAAAGTGTGCCGATTTCACTTAATTAAATATTTTCCGATCTTTATCTCAATAACACCAAAATAACAGGAACAGGAAGTTGACTAAGAACTGAATCACTATTTATTTGAGCTAATTAAAAACTTAACAGCTGCTAGACAAAGACACACTTAAAACAAATAATGTAAATACTGACCAAAAGAACAAGAACATAACAGGATTCAGGTGTAAGTCAAACGTGTGATAAGGAACATACTGTAAACACGTGAGCCAGACTGAAGGCTAATATACAGTTGCTCATTGGTGTTATGTGGGTGTTGATTCGCTGTTTACCTTTTTTACGTCCAAATTTTATAATTTTTTTCTTATTCAGTTGTTCCATTTGGTTAGTTTCATTGACATTTGGCTTATTTTTAGTCCAGTTTTTCATATTAGGTCGAGCCCACACACACACACACACACACACACACATACACACCTTTCTCCAACCTGCGATTACTTTATCCTTAAATTACTTATGAACATAATCTAACACTTTAAATATTAGACTCATTATTTAATTATGTCTATAAGTCTATTATTAAGTCTAATTAAGTCTATAATAATGTTCTGCCTATTCTTTAGACTCATGGAGAGTTGTATTCCTGAACTTTCTACCAACACAATATATTAAGTCTTAGTCAACATTATTAATATAACAATTTGATTATAAGTAATTTGATTGGATAAGAGGCATTCCATGAGTGCTGATATAAAATATAATATATAGCAGCACTCGGACAAATACTATATGTAGCACACAGTGTCACAGGTGTTCTAACAAATGTTAACCCCTGATCAGGGGCATTAGTTGGTATGTGGAACAAGGGATTGTACACCCTGCATAGCACACTAGCGGAAAAAGTGGAGACATACAGAATGGAAAGAAACTAGCGGCATGGTGGCTCAGTGTTTAGCAATGTCGCCTTGCACATCCAGGGTCCGGGTTCGTTTCCCGCCCTGGGGTCTGTGCATGTTCTCCCTGTGCTTGATGGATTTCCTCCAGGTACTCCGGTACTCCGTTGAAAAACATTAGGCTAAAGCCGTTCCCAACTTGCCCGTAGTTTGTGAATGAGTGTGTGAATGTGTGTGACCTGCAATGAATTGGTAGGATGTGCCGCACCTCGTGCCTTAAGTCTTTTGGGATAGGCTCCAGGCCCTCTGTGACAAGGTATAGACGATGAGTGAGTAAGTGAGTGAGTGAGTAAGTGAGTGAGTGAATAAGTGAGTTAATGAGTGAGTGATAAAGAGAAACTTTCAAGATTTAAAGGACTGTCTACCACCTCCATGGTGGATAAGTGTTGGTGTAGCAAAGTACCAATCAATCGCTAGGCACACACATACACACTATTGGAAATTTGGGAACGCCAGTTAGCCTAATCTGCCTCATCAGATTCGTAATCTAATCGTAGCCTAATCGCAGTACCTTGATGAAACCCACCAAGCAAAGGCAGGAATCGAACCCAGAGCCTGGAGGTGCAAGGCAACAGTGCCAACCACTAAGCCACCATGCCACCATTCCAAAAACAAAAATATCATAATCTGTTGATAATAGATGGTGTTTGTGGACCTGTTGTATAAAAGCAATATAACTCTCAAGGTTGTGCTTTATTGAATATCAACACAACTGTGATATTTTCAGTACTCGGGCTGTGACTGCATCACCGCCATGCTGATATTAAATAAAAAAGAACTAGTGTTATGCTTAATTAAAACGCACTAGTTTCTGAGTTATTAAAATTAAAATGTATATAATAATATTGGTGGAAGGCGGCACGGTTTGATTCCCGTGTGCATGGAGTTTGCATGTTCTCTCCGTGCTTGGTTGGTTTCCTCTGGGTTTCCTCCCACAGTTAAAAGACATGCAGGTTAGACTAAATTGCATTCCCAAAAGTGTGTGAATGAGAGTGTGTGTGTGTGTATCCATCCCCTGCAATGGATTGGCACCCTTTCCAGGATGTACTGTACCCTGCCTCGTTCCCCAAGTCTCCTGGGATAGACTCCAGGCCTCCTGCAACCCTGTATACAGGATAAATCGTTATAGACGATGAATGAGTGAGTGGCTAATGGTGGATTTTTATTTGTCGTTTTTTTGTAACATGTCAAACATGTCTTGGCTGAAGGCTAAAATGTACAAAGGTTAATTTGCAGCCAAACTGTAACTTTACCCACCTATTTATTGACTTACAATACATACCATTACATTAACATCTCACTTCCAAGGTCAGGCAAAGTGTCATTGCCCTGTGTGTTTGTATAGCTTACAGAGAGCAAGTGTGTACATCCACACAGTCCAGGGCCCGAGCAAAGCCTTTGTGTGTGTTGGCAGGGGACGTCGGAAGTGAGGAGGTGAGCTCATCGCTCTGAATGAGCTGAGCTGGTAGCGCGAGCTACGGCTGCAGGCTCGGATGTTTTGCGATCGATCGAGTCTGAGTGCCCTTCGTCTGCCCTGTAGGTGTTATTTCAATCCCTCGGCTCCGAGACTGAAGTGTTTCAGTAAGTGTCGAGCGCCGGTCTGACACCACCGTTGCAGTGTCATCGCGCACACCGGGAAAAAACATCATGTCATCAAACTTTCAGCTTCCGTCAATGTTTTTCCTTCAGGGTTTTAGTCTTTGTAGAAAACGGGCGGGTCAAACAGAGGTGAGCGATGCAATGCTCAGACTTGGAGGATAACAGAACGCCAGAGAAGCAGAGCTACCACACAAGCTCGCTCTGCATCCTGATTATTTTTGCTCTCTTATTTTACAGAAGATTTTTCAGAATCTACAGTGTATCAAATACATTCCACACACTATATGCAAATACAGGACAGAAAACGTGTGCATGTTATGAGCCAGTTTGACTAGTATGCATGCCTAAATACCAGGCCGTGTGCTGCACATACAATCATTTTGCATAACTATTTGAACTTTTTTGACTTTTTGTAGTGTTACAAATCCCCGAAAATGGGATTAGATCAAAACATAATTAGTTATGGTGCAAAAACTTGCCATCAGAACTCAGGTACTGTTAGTAGTTGAATGGATTTTGTGTTTGTCCTTGTGTGTGCGACTGACATGCAATTTCATTATAATTACACCCTGTCTCTTTCTCAGAAAGTAGATCTAAACAAACAATAGTGTGAAGACTATAATTCAAAAGATTTCTTATTTGTTCCATTTACATTCAGCAACTTGTCCCAGACAAAATAAACACAGTACATATATTTAAATCGTGTTAAAAAGCATTCCTTTGGTGAAGCGTGTCATACCAGGAACATTTATTTAAGAAATTATTATTTTTTTTTTTTTAGAAAGATTCCTCAGTGTCAACCTGTTCTGTAACATTGTTACAGTTTCTTAGAAATACTGTAAGCTGCATTTCTTCATATGGCCTTGAGGAAATTATTGTTTATAGGTGTATTAACAAAAGTGAAAGAAAAAAAAAAGAAATTAGAGTATCTGTATTCACATACACATATTCTTTTTTTTAAATTAATAAATAAATAATAAATTGCTCTGATATAAGGGAAATAAAGCATGTTACGCTGTTAGAGGAAAATAACTAGGTTATCATGGAAACAGTATGTCGGCTTGACATGAGATATTCTCATACCACCCCATGAATTATTTTCGTACAATAGTATACCCAGTCGGCGTGGTGGGTTAATAGTTAGCACTGTCGCCTTCCTTGCACCATCAGGTTTCGGGTTCGATTCCCACTTTGGGTCTGTGCGCATGAAGTTTGCCTGTTCTCCCATGCTTAGTGGGTTTCCTCCCAAAGACATTGGGTTAATTATACAAATTGCCCGTAGTGTGTGAATAAGTGTGTGTGTGTCCTGTGATGGATTAGTATCCCATTCAGGCTGCACCCCAACCTCATGCTCTAAGTCTAGTGGAAAAGGCTCCAGGCCCCTACATATGCACAATGAGGAAGTGAGTGAGCAAACTGATCATGACTTTTTCCATGACAGATCACTAAAAATTAGTTTCTTACATACAGTACAGAATTAATTTTTTTGTCACGTCTAGTCATGCACTGCCCTGAATTTTTACTCTTGTGTGTAATTTTTGCTTGCACATGCACTTACACTGTGCGCATTATACAGTAATCCATTTACTGTACATTTACCTTTTTTGGTGGCATTTGGTGGACACCCTTATCCAGAGCGACTATCTCATTTTACATCTGAGCAGTTGTTGAGTATTTGTAGGAGTTTATCATCATGTGTTAAACAATAGTCATGAAAAGGAACAATTTATTCTAATATATACTGTACAAGTTCTACAGCAGAGCGACTATAAAACCCACTTGTCCTGATTCGACTCAAATATGCTGCTCTTACTCTTCTAATTACTCGCATAACTAACGCCTCAATTCAAGCTTGCAGAGATTTCAGTCTTTTGTTTTAGTGAAGCTGTGATCCCTGCATCTTTAATTTTTCATGCAGATTCAAGCTTTTTAAAAGACATAATGAGAGCTCTTGATGTAGCTACTTATTGTGTACAATCAGCGCCCTCTGGTGTATAATTGTGGCGTGACAAGCTCTATCATCAGGAGTACAGTAATGCTTGAGTTTCGTGATCTTATGACCTTCTCCGCAGGATGATTGGTGAAGGATGCAACATTTCCATTTCATAAGAGCTAAACAGGCTAAAGTTAGTAGTAGTCAAAGAGATTTATTAAAGTATACTGTATCCCAGTAACATCTTGGCCAAATTCTATAACAGACTGTGCATTAAAGGGGTTTACATCTCAGATTATATGACAGCAATGATCTTCTATTAAAGATCTTCTTTACTTATGTAATTAACCAGCTTCATTCAGGCTCAGGAAAAAAGCTCACTCACTCACTCATCTTCTATACCGCTTTATCCTGTATTCAGGGTCGCGGGGACCTGGAGCCTATCCCTGGAGACTTAGGGCACAAGGCAGGGTACACCCTGGACAGAGTGCCAATCCATCGCAGGCCACACACACATACACTCACTAGGCAAAAGCTGCATTAAATAAATAAACAAATAACTCACCGTCTATACCACTTTATGCTGTTTACTGGGTCGTGGGGGGCCTGGAGCCTATCCCAGGAGACTTACTGTAGGGCATGAGGCAGGGTATACCCTGGATGGGATACTTATCCCTCACAGGACGCACACACACACTCATTCACACACTATGGGCAATTTGGGAACGCCAATTAGCCTAATCTGTATGTCTTTGGGATGTGGGAGGAAACCGGAGCACCCAGAGGAAACCCAACATGCAAACTCCATGCACACAGGCCCGAGGCAGGAATCAAACCCAAACCTGGAGGTGCAAGATGACAGTGGTAACCACTAACCCACCATGCCGCTTTATAAATTATAAATATATATTTCATAAATTATTTCCTTTCACAGCCCAAAGACATACAGAGTAGGCTAATTAGTGTTTCCAAATCGCCTTTAGTGTGTGCCCTGTCCAGGGTGTACCCTACCTCATGCCCCAAATCTCTTGGGATAGATTCCAGGATTCCCGCAACCCTGTACAGGATAAGCGGTATAAAAAAATGAATGAATGAATGAATGAACTCTTTGACATGTATACAATTATATTTGGTATATATGGTACAATATGGTACAAACGTAAACACCACAAAGTTCTCCCATTCCTTCAGGTGCTCTGGGTCCTCCCAAAGTCCAAAGACATGTACTGTAGATTAGACTAATTGATGTTCCCAGCTTTCCCATAGCATGTGAATGAATGTGTGAGTGTGTGCATGTGTGCCCGAAGTTTCCTGGGATAGGCTTCAGGCTTCCCGTGACCCTGTATAGAATAAGCAGCACCTCCAGGTTTTGAATCACACCACCAGTCTGTGTGTATGTCTGGAGTTTGTTTATTCTCCCTGTGCGGTGTGGCTTTCCTCCAGCTACTCCGGGTTCCCCCACAGTTCACAAACATGCATTGTAGGCTGATTGGTGTTTACAAATTGCACGTAGTGTACATAGTTGCACGTAGGGTGTTGATGTGTGGACACAGCTCACCTTCTAATCTCAAAGCAAATAACTGTTCAAATAACACAGTGGAGTCCTTTATGATCCAAGTATACTATGTAAATCATAAATGTGTCAATGTAAAAGCACAAAATGTTTTCATACAAAAGCCTTTCAATTTACACAGATGAGTATAATATATGTGAAAATTACAAGCAGTCCTAATAAACATAGGACATTAAATATAGTTATTATCTGTATTTTTTTATTTAGGTTTGTGTGAATTTGCGAGTGTGAAACAATATATTGGGTGTGTGCATGTGTGTTAGTGGGTGGGAGTGGAGGTGACGGTTTTTCGACAAAAAAAAAACTTTTGGGACTTTAGTGTCCCTATATTTTCTCTCTCTCTCTCTCTCTCTCTCTCTCTCTCTCTCTCTCACATAGTTTGTCTTTCAGCTGTTCTAACATGGGCATGCCACATTAGGCTTTGTTTACTTAGGCTTCAGATTTCAGGTCAGGGCCAAAGAAAATCTTTGACAGTAGAATTGGACAAAAAAAAAAATCGTACAGTCATTCAAAGTGTCCTACATTTTGAGACACGAATTAAATTACTCAGCGCATTCGTGGCTCAGTGGTACTGTAGGTTCCTCACCCGAATTTGATTCCCACCAAATGAATGTCATGCCGGTCTCAAGCACGGATGAAAATGAGAGGGCTGCATCAAGAATGGGCATCAGGCTTAAAAACCTGTGCCAAGTTGTGTGCGGATCAGGTCCGCTGTGGCGACCCCGTGACGGGAGCAGCCGAAAGAGTAACAACAACAAGAACAACAACGATTGTTGTATCATATTCATTCATTTATTCATTCATCTTCTATAATGCTTATCCTGTGTATAGGGCCGCGGGGGCTTCTATCCCAGCTTCTTGGACTGTGGGAAGACCAAGTAAGGGGAGAACATGCAAACTCCCTCGGAGTACGAGGTCACGGTGTAGCAGTGTTTGTGGGGAAACCCGGAGTAAAAGGAGAAAGTCTACGCTGCACAGGGAGAACAAGCAATTACACACACATACACAGACAGAGCAGAGGCATGATTCAACCCTGGAGGTGGATTTACCAGTTAGCCTAATCTGCACCCAGAGGTGCTAACAGCTACACCATCCATCCATTCAGGAATCTCTGTAGACCTATGGTGTATTTATTCCTGTTTTACGACTGGGCAAATGCATGTCTTTGAACTTGGGGGAGGAAACCGGCGCTCCTGGAGGAAACCTAACAAGTACAGGGAGAACATGCACACAGACCCGGGAATCGTACCCTTACCCTGAAGGTGCAGGCCGACAATGCTAACCACTAAGCAACAACACTCACTCATCTCACTCATCTTCTATACCACTTTATCCTGTATTCAGGGTCACGGGGACCTGGAGCCTATCCCAGGAGGCTTAGGGCACGAGGCGGGGTACACCCTGGACAGGGTGCCAATCCATCGCAGGGCACACACACACTACGGGCAATTTTGGAACACCAATTTTAGCACCAATTTTTTTTAGCACCAAACTAGCCCGCATATCTTTGGACTGTGGGAGGAAACCGGAGTACCCGGAGGAAACCCAACAAGCAGTGCTAACCACTACACCACCGTGCCGCCTAAGCAACAACAATTTTTTTAAAATTTGATTAAAGGCTTAATTACAAGTTATAGTCTTTAAAAAATTTAAGCAGTTTTCTCAGACATTTTATTTTTTTAAATAATAAACATATATAAAGAACATAATAATAATAATAATAATAATAATAATAATAATAATAATAAATAAATAAAACATAAAAAAAAAAAAAATACAATTCCCACTATCCCCCAGCGCGCGCGCTTGACCAGAAACCCGGAAGTGTTTGTAGTTCGGCGCCGGAGCTGTGTTTACTTCCGGACTTCCTGTATATGGCAGATTCTGGATAACAAGCAACGGCGACCTCAGCGCGATCTCATGCGCCGTGAAGGCACCAGCACCGCGAGCCTCTCCGGGGAAATTCCGAAGGGTTTTGTGAGCGAATAATCGCGTGTTTAAGCTTCGAGATCCGTCGAGACGTCAGAGTGGCTTCGGAGAGGAAGAAAGTAAATCCCAGTGCTACCCTTCGCCAATCCGCCAAAGTCAATGCGCTCCATCGTCCCAGCGCTCGAGCTGCTTTACCGGCACTTTTCAAACGCAACTCATCAGTAACGCGCACCGGATCGGCTCGTGATCAAGCCCGGGGGTTATCAAGAAGCGGTTCGGGAAGAGCTTTCCGGTCGAGCTGTCTCACCTGGAGTGCCGGAAAGCCAAAAGAGAAAGGAGGAAGGGGACGAAAGTGTGTCCATCGACCCCCTTTCCATCAGTATGGATTGGTTAATGGGGTGAGTAACTCGGTGTTTAATGTAGATCAGAAATCTTAAACAGAGTGACATGCAATCAGGAAGAGCAAACAGGAAATCTGACAAATAAAACAACAAAACTAACAGATATACAGAAATGTCAGGGTCCCTGTCTCTCCAGGACACCCCCTGCACCGTGTACACAATCAGTCCTAAATCTAACCGTCTGGTTATCGACATCAGGTTTAAATAAACAAATGCAGTTCATTCCACCGCTTTGGCTTGCAAATTTCGCCTCCCTGCTTCGTAACACCCGAGGCGGGTCATTCGCCAGCTCCCCGGTAAATCTTCCCATCATAGCTATTTATATAATCTAGATCTCTCAGATCTTTCTTTATGCATCTCTTTATTCCTGTTTTCTTTTGTCCTCCCTTGTCTTTTCTTCTAAATTCCCAGATGGACTAGTCCGCACTCAGACGTTCCCGCATCTCTCTATTTGACTTTAGTCCATGTCTCTCTACAGTTGAGTGCAAAACAAAACAAAATCTTTGCATGTCCTAATGACCAAGTTTCATTTGCCTGCCTGTCGAGACATCTACTCATCATTTGATCTCACGATCGGCTGGAACTGTTAAATGTAAAAAAAAAAAAAATAATAATAATAATTCATCTTCTAAATCGGTCAGCTTTTTGGATTTTCTCAGCCGTACCTAATTATTTGGCCAGTTTTTTTTTGTTTGTTTTTTGCGCCGATTCAGATGATCAGTGCAGAATTTTGCAGAACAAAAATTTCTGACTTTTGTTTCGTTTCCCGTAAGACTGTCAAGTTTTTGTTGTCACCATGCCATGGTCGCAGGATGCACCCGTATACATGTCGGTCGTCACTCATGTAACCTTTGCACGTTCAAAGTGACGAAGCGAGGCAAGACACTGCCAAGTCCATGCTGGGATTTTCGCTAAAAATTTGTCATAGTGTTGGATTTAACCAGCTGTGTATTGATTGATCTAACACAATGTCTGTATGATAGACAATATAACTCAAAACTAATAACAAAATAATAAATGCTGCTGATTTGATGGGAAGTGCCGAGATCTCGGTTTTGGATGTCGTAAACTTACCGTCTTACAGGCTTTACCTGTTCACACCCTCAACTTTAGGTTGAGTCTACCAAGCTGCGATGTAATCACCAGCACTGAGAGACAAAGTGACGTTATAATGAGCAACATTTGAGTTGTTTTTCAATTCTGGTTGAATTCGCCGTCACTGACAAAACAGCAAATCCAGGCGACTGCTTTGAATGATTTTTGCGCAACGTTTGTACACCCCATGTCGTCCAATGTTCCACACTCTCCTCAAAGACCTGGACAAACCCTACATGTGTAAACCGTATTTTTTTCTGAAAAGCGGTTTTGAAGCTCAACTGTGGGAACTCTAGGCGTCGTCGCCTTAGCAGGCGCCTAAACTCGGGTTAATCCATAAATGGGCAGAACGAACAGAGCCTGGCTGTTGGTTGGAACACGCCCATTTACCTCAGTAAAGACAAGCTACGCAGCTTAGGTTTAGCATAGCTCAAATGCTAAGGTGGCTAATGTTGATTTATACTCAACGTTACTTTGCATTCGAACGATATCATCCCATGTCAGCTCCTACGTTTCTTGACGATTCTAGTTAGCAAAAGTGATGCCTACCAGGCAGTGGTCTCCAGTTGTCACTCAAATTGGCCACGCCCCTAATTATGCCTAATGCCTTATCATAGTTATAACTGATGAGGTACATAAAAAAGCACCACCATGCAATTGTTCATTTTAACATTGGACTCTATGGGGATTGTGGTCATTGGCCTCGTTTTTCAGAATCTGAGGTTTCCTCTAGCTTCAGCTTTTCTATTTATTATTTGACCTTCAAATGTAGATGATTACCTGCGGTTTTCTCTTGTCTTTCCATATACAGCCTTTCCTTAATCATTTATAGAGATATCTCAAATAAACGATAGGTCTTAAAAGGAAGTAAGTAACATTATTAGGGCTCCTATTAAGGAGTACAAGTCTATCCTGTATTATAGATATGGTGTTAGACTGGGTCTTCCGGCTGAAGCTTTTCTCCTGAAGCTCTTCCAGCTCGCGTGTTTAGCTCGAATGCATGCTGTTATAACAGTTAAAGGTTCAGGAGTGCCGTTGTTTACACACGGCGCAGACACGACCGGCTTACTGTCGATTGACTCGCGGAAGACTGACTCGATATGGTGCGATAAGAGTTAATCCAGGAGAAACCTTACAGTGATAACGTAATAGAATTTAACCCGTGACCTCAAACCGACTGATAGCACAAGTTTATAGACACAGAACTGGAAGGCCAGGCTGTGACGTGCACGTGATAAACATAAAAAGTAGATGTAACCAAACATCTATGTAATTAAAGGTCACGTGTTTTACTATTTCTTTGTCTAAGTAACATACGTAGATTTTAGAGGTTCATTAAAGTGTGTGTTTTGAATGCTTCATTATCTGAAATGATGTTCAGAAGAGCCAAGCAGAGCAAATAGCCGGGGTAGGGGATCTTCTTATATGAGGTCACAGTTGGATGGGGGAGGGTCTGATTGGCCTGTTTAAAATAGAATGACAAAAGAAGATTACACTGAGAATGTTTTTTGTTTTTACACCAACATTGGAGACCCATAATGGATTAAAATGACTAAAAAGTTTTATAGTATTTTGCATAATAGGTGTCCTTTAAGTAAGAGCGCTCTTGATTGTTTTGCTGATGTCCGAATCGTAATTTCATACCCTGACTTTCTTCTGGTTAAGCTGGAGATATTAACCTCATTTCGTCACTATGGTCTTGTTGTACATTTTTGCATGTTAGACAAAGCAGCGGTTTTAAAAGGCACAGGAATGTAACCGATCAACATTTTCCAGACAGGCGGCGGGAAAGTTTTCGACTCTCGATTTTGTGTCTCTGATGAGATAACCCCACGGACGAGTGCATGAAATCCGGCTAAATATTTAACAGCCATGTATTTCGTTCGAATTTGCACCACACAGTGGTATAAATAACCGTGCACGCATCAGCAATCGCTCAGTCAACCAAATAGAGACTTCTTTTAGAAACACTGCATTTTTTTAGTTTATCGTTAAGTCAGCTGATCAGCTTGAGCACGCTCGCCATACCCGAATAACCACATTTATGTTTAGCAGGAGGGTGCGTGCATGTGTGTGTGCCTGCCTGTGCGGCGTATATGTGTGTGTTGGTTCTAATCCTGTCCACTTTTGACCTCTCACACTCCATGATCGACCTGTGACGCAAACGGGTCACCCGTGGGATCATCTGCAGGCTTGTCCAGCAGGCTCACTTTTTTTTTTTTTGTGTGCGTGTGTGTATAAAGGAAGAGAACTGAGGACAGCTTCAAGGCAGCGAGTGTTAGTTCAGTTCAGTTCTCACAATCGAGAGAGTTGAGGTAAAACCCAAAGGCTACACAAGGAAGAAAACCGCATTCAAGAGGAACGCGTCCCCGTCTGGGTAGCGTCAGATAATCATTAGTGAACAATTAAGGCGGGTATCAAAAGCAGTATGGAGGGATGCTTAGTTTCAGTTGTTTCTGACACCGCTAATCCTTCGGTCCCTAAAATAAGCGACCGGTGATGTGAATTGCACCACGAGTAGAGGATAAACAAGCATGAGTCACCAGGTGCCACCCGATACGATATCGTCTCGATACCCAGGTGCCGATTCGATTCGTATTGTGACTCTGTAAGTATCAGGATTTTATAAATGTCCTGATTTATTTAATTATTAAGGTTTGTTATGCTTCTAATCAATCTTAGCAAATAACAGGACGTTGTGCTGCACATTATGTGAATAGTTCACAGTGGATAAGATAAGATGTACCTTTATTCATCCCACAGTGTATAAAAACTAATATTTATACACAGTACAGTGTCACCACAAATACAAACGTATAAATAAAAAAATTATTAGCAAAAGTTCGCCACACAATCATGATACATCACTGAAACGCCAATGTATCACTATACATCGCTCACGGAACTGAAGTGCTCCCATGCATGGCTTTTTTTCCCGCTTTACATATGATGACTTAAGCCCTATTCAGACGGGACTTGTTTTCCAAACGACGTTTGAGTTAGAATTTTTTTCAGACGTACGCATTCGGACGGGACTAACATCTCAGTGTTACGGAGGTAGGACTGTCTGTGTTTTACATGTGGGCGTTGCACAAGACCACATGTCCACATCTACATCCATTATTGGTGCGCAAACTTGAATACCGGCGCGCTAGAGATAGTACGGTAACTCGCGTTTTGGAAAAAAACATTTTCGGCAATCACAGACATCTGAGTTTGCTGAAAAACAGTAGGTAATTTGCTCTGGAATTTTTATAGAGGTCATGTGAGTGAAAGACAGACATTTTTTTTTCCTTTTTCTATTCCATCCAAAAAATGTGGGTGATCACGCCGTTCACATTTCTCACCTGGTATGACATCATTACAGGCAAGAAAAAAAAAAGCGATGAATAGCCCCTCCTCTGTATCGAGTCCCGACCACCATCGAGGAGTTTGGTGGTTTCAGCGACGTCCTGTTTCCTGATCAGCTAGGGAAAATGCAGGTCCACAAAGAGACATAGGAGGCGGCAGCTGCATTGCATTTAAAGCTACAGACACTGAAACAGCTCAGTCGGAATAGGAGTGAAACCTACGGAATTTCAAGGATCCTTGTTGAACCTTGTTGTTTTTATATTTGCATTTTAAAAAAAGGTGCTACCTCTTAATGTATAGAAACTATGGCATCACCGTGAGCAGTGTGAGCAGTTGCCAGAAGTTATACAAATATATGCAATCAAATACACACACGCATCTTTGATCCTGTTCTCTGGGCAGTCGAACATCTCCAAGATTTCACTTTTTTAAAAACATTTTTTTAAATAAAAATATTGCAGGCCAACGTAACCCATGTGGTAGGTTGAGCAGTTCGCCGGCGTTGAAGGTGATATTTAAATAACCGTTATGCTGCGAGGTTGTTTTTCTACAGTCGCTTCTATTCCTGGAATCAGGAAAGCTTTGAGTTTCACTCTAGAGCTTGTACGTGTCAGGACAAATGTTTGGATGCACTCGGTCTGTTAAGTCGAAGGAAGCACTTTAGATGCAGCTACGCTTTTAGACATAGGAGTTAAAAGCAGACTCCGGAGCCTCATCATCCTCATCATCTTCCCGGATCTGATGCGTCGGATAGGAGCAGGCATAGACCGGTCGTGCTGATGCAGACGCGGTTACGAGCATGATGAAATGTTTTTTGTTTTGTTTTCCCTCCCTAACAGTGTTGGACTGATTGTACTTCTAGGCCATTTTCACATTATGGCCCAGGGATCGTTCCTGAGAACGCTTGACCCCAAAGTATGATTCATTTTGGTCAGTGCGAACACAATCGTTCCATGCTCGCGAACCCGTGATGGAAAAGTGGTCTCGAGAAGGATACAGCGTCCTCAAACATGGATCGAATCGGATATGGAAGCCAGTCATACCTGAGCAAGGAGGTAGATCGCGGTTTAGACGTGATGTCATCAGTGCTGTCTGTCTTCTCTGGAAGTAGTCGTTCCTGGGTACGACACATCGATCGTGCCTAATGCGAAATCAGTAACCTAGTGAGCCAGCGTAAGGGTCTGTTGGCGTCTGCCAACTTCTGTAAATGTTCACCCTAAACAGCAATTATTTTGTTTTATGGTTGTGAAAAGACAGACACAATCGACAGAATATATTTGTTGATATTCCGGGTAGGTTTTTTATAGGTTATAATAGTTGTGGTGCAAGTTTCCATTCAGGCTCTCTCTTTTCCTTTCCATTCGTTCATCTATCTTTCCATAAACCACGGTTTTTAAGCCACCTGACCGTGTCTGCATCACAGGGTTACAACATCAGAACATTAGCAAAGCACTGTTCGCCCCCTTCCACATTCACAACCTCCGACTCCCATGATTGTGTAGCTGAGAGAGAGAGAGAGAGAGCAGGGCTGCCCTTCCACCCAGACTGTTTTTGCTTGCTTCGTCTCCTGCCCACGGAGGGCTGGGGTATCTGCAGGGTTTGAACTTGTCTGAACCTGTCATATCTGGATGAAAGAAATGTTTTATACTTTTTTTTTACTTGGTGGCACCTTTTAAATTATACTTTCTATCTATCTGTCACTGTCTGTCTGCCTGTCTGTGTGTTCATCCAAGCCCTTGTCCGCGTGTCCAACTGTCCCTCAGTCCGTCTGTTCGTTTGTCCGTCTGTGCATCTATCCATGTATCTGGTTGTACCTGCACAGTATGTCTGTTTGTCTGTCTATTTGTTCTTATCTGTTTGTCTATCTGTCTTTTTGTCTATGTCCTTCTGTGCATCGATCCAAGCATCTTCCTGTCTGTCTGTATGGCTTTCTATCTGTCTAACTGGCTATCTAGCTGTCTGTCTGTCTGTCCATAAATTTATGTCCGTCTGCCTGTCCGTCTGCCTGTCTGTCTGTTTCACTAGTTATCAGCCTCTGTCTGTCTCTCATGCATCCACCTATCTGTCTGCCTCTCTGTATGTCTCCCTCTATATAAGTTTACTTGTTTGTTTGTCTGTTTGTCTATACCTGTCTCTGTCTGTCTACCTGCATGTCTGCCTGTTTGCCAACCTTTCCATGCATCTGTTTGTCCTTCCTCATGTCTCTGTGTAAATCTATGTACCTAATTGCCCTGTCCGCCTGTCTGTCCGCCTGTCTGTCCGCCTGTCTGTCCGCCTGTCTGTCCGCCTGTCTGTCCGCCTGTCTGTCTGTGTTACGTGTAAAAGTTCACTTTCTTGTTTTTCTTGACTGTCTGTGTGTATGTCTATTTGTCTGTCTATCAGTATGTCTGTCTGTCTGAAAAAAAAAACATCTTGCAACTTTGTGTTGTGCCTCTGTGTTGCCCTTTGGGGCAGTTGTGTCGTGAGCACACCTTCCATGTCTTCTCCCTAATAAAACACAGTGGGAACGGCTTTGTTTCTGGGTTTTTATTAAAACAACATCGTAAACGTTAATCATTTATATCATGATCTTTATCAGCAGTGACTGTAAGCCACTCGCAGCATTGGAGCTCAGGGGTATTTTCTTTCTTTTTTTGTGTGTGTGTGTATCTATTTAAGGAAAGTGTTGCAGCCACACGAATGCTTTCGCTGTTAAGTCAGCGCGCTCTGGGTTTGCTGGGTTATACATCTGAACTAGTGTTTGTCATCAGAAACTTGAGCAAAGGTCACGTCTTGGCTTCGAGACCGAATTTCTCTCTGTCAGGGCTGGAGGGGAAGCAGTAGACAAGCGCAGGCAGTGTGTCAGGTTATAAAAACGTCTTCTAGGACTTGTGGCTGCTGTAGAGTGAGTTCTTGATTCCCATTGGTCAGGAGGTGTTGATGGATTTTCTACGACAGGAGGATCAGCTCGAGTTGTATTAATCAGCTCATTCTAATGCTGTCTGTTAGCTTTCTACGTCTTTATATCTAACTTGTTCGTCCCCTGTACAAACGTGAAGCAAACGCCAAATCTGTCCGTCATCTTGACGCCGTGAAGCCGTCTGGGGTTTAAGAACAGCAGCAGCAGCAGCAGCAGGGCATCCGCGATTCCCACGTGGCCTGTCGCTTGTCAGTCAGAAAACTCAAGCAAACTCAATAAACCTTGCACTTTGGCATCGATCCGACAAGTCTCTTGGAACCGGACCGGCGCACTGAACATCACTGATGATTGTAGCAGCGGTGTAGCAAGCTCTGTCTAAGACGCCAGTCAAAAACTCCCACGGGCGCTTGAGATCTGGTCAGTGTGAAGGCTGTAGCAGGTCCCAGTGAGTCCTCGCTCCCTCGTTGATAAATAGAGGCGGAGTCATCCTGGGAGACGTTGTCTCTCCGAATGAATTGTTTCTTCAAAGGATAAAGCAGTGTTTTCCCAAAGTGTGAGCACTAGTGAGCCCCCTAGTGAGCCCTAATGGTACTGCAGGTTTGGCACAAGGGGTTGTTTTTAACAAAACAAAAGGAAAAAAAAAAGTATTTCATTTTCAAGCTTCAGTTTTGTAAATCTAATTGAAAATTAACCAGAACTAACGCCGCACGTCGTCACTACAGCGCACTAGCTGGGATCCCGCTCATCTATCATGCAGTGGTTAATGTTTAGAGGTGGGTTTTAGTTACTGCTCATAGACCCGTATTACTGAGAAACACCAGCTCTAGCGCTCAGTCCGGGCCGAGAGTTGCGCGGACACCCGATCTGAGCGTATCAGTGGTGTCCGACACCAGCACGCGCGTTAATGCTGAGTGATGATCTGGCTGAACGAGTCCTGTTAAAAAACAAAAAAACAAACAAAAAAAACACATGGACATTCCTGCAGGCCGTTTTGAGCAAATTAAATGTTAATGAATAGACGAGACCGGGCTTTTAGTTCCGAGCCTATGAATTCTTGAGTACCATGTACGTGATTAAAGGCCGAACACAGCGTAGTGTCTGCCTGCTGTAATTAGCACATTTATAATCGTACATTTAATGAACTGGCTTACAGCTTTTTGAGCACGGGTGTTAATACTTTTGCTTCTCTTATAGAACAATAATCTATGATGTTAAATGAAGCATGCGGATGTTAATACAGCTCTTTAAAGCGTAGGATTATACACTTAAAACTAATTTATATATATGTGTATTATATATGTGAATTTTGAAACCTTATTTGAAATTTTATTTGCTGTCGGAGTAAGGGAATGACCTTACGAACAACTGCGTTCTGCTCACTAGAATAATATATTATTATTATAAAGATATTATTACCATAGAAACAACCTAGAACAACCATAAAAACACATGATCTTGTTTTTGATCTTGATGAATCTGTGCTATTTCTTTGCCTGTTTGACCCATTTTTCTTTTTCTTTTTTTTTCTTTTTTTTCTTTTTTCTTTTGCTCAGTCATGTGTGTGTTGGTTAAAAAGAACTAAAAATCAGTTCATCATATTATATTGCCTAGGTAGTGCTGGAAAAAACAAGATAGTGTTGCTCCATATTTCTTAATCCTAAACCCATATATTCTCTCTCTCTCTCTCTCTCTCTCTCTCTTTCTTTCTATACACTACCATTCAAAAGTTTGGGGTCACTTGCAAATTTCTTTGTTTTTGTTTAGTGATTTATTTTCTACATTCTACAAC
>JAQMYK010000037.1:26986712-26997218 GCA_030014345.1 Clarias buthupogon
GTAATGCAAAAAAAAGGCTAAAATTCGTTTTTTTTTAAGGACTTGTTCTGATGAACAGTACCATGTTTGTATAGCAAAGCATATTTAGTTCTCTTCACATGTCTGGTAGATCGGGGGGAGGGTTAATAGATTTGGACCTCTGAAATGTCAAATTAATGGAAATATTAACTAAATCAAAATATTGTGTTAAAGTTCACACGTATTTGTGGTTTGTTGTACGTAATAGACCGCTTTTGCTTTTGCGCTGGCAGATAACGCCGGCCCGTTGCCCTGGCTACCACCGTACGTACTGTATATTCCAGACCTGTGGGAATCACTGAAATGTGGTTTAAAGATGTCCCCTTGTGCTACCAAAACAAGTGTCTGGTCCTCTCGAGACATGACTCCACAACACCTCTGAAGGTGTGCTGTGGTATCAGGCACCAGGATGTCGGCGGCATTTCCTTTTAAGTGCTGTACGTTACAGGGAAGAAGTCGGGCCTCCATGGATCAGACTTGTTTGTCCGGATCGGATTTGTTTGTTGGTCCTCCATGGATCAGACTCAATTGGATGGAGACATGGGGGAGTTTGGAAGCTTGAGCTCTTTACCTGCTAGCGGCAAGCGGTGATGTCCTGGGGATTCTGATACCATTCTATTATAGTCAGCATTATCTTTTTATGATGCATTGGCTTTTCTGTGGATCAGACTAGACGGACTGGTCTTTTGGTCTCCCACAGCCTCGGGTGCCCATGGTCCTGTCGCCAGTTTACTGCTATATAATTGCTAATCAGCCTCGCGGTGGTTTTAATGTTATGACTGACTGCTGCAAGTGGATTATGGATTGTGATATGACTGACTACATTAGCAGAGTATATGGGTTGCGACTTGGCCGAGTTCAGTCGCAGAGGATACGGGCTGGAACTGTTCTGGGTTGGGACTTGACTCAAGTACAGTAGTAGAATAGTAGTGATTGAGAGGTGACTGAGCTATTTGGTAATGAATGAAAAGGGTGTGGTTACTTAGGTGATTGACAGTTTTGGACAAGACAGTCAAGTTTCATGAACGTGCACGTACTTTTCCAACTCCGAACTGAAGCACGTGTGTCGAAGCCATGCCTCGTTCTTCTGTAAATCTGGGCTGCTCTCATTTTGATCCCAAAAAAGGAGACAAAATCGTACGATGGGGGTGAAAGGCATCATTTAGTCCAGTCTTATTAGAGGTGCAATGATGTCATCAAATTAAATTGTCGACGTTATCACCCCTGATTCTCACGTGAACTGTAAACGTTCTGACATGTAGGTGTGAGGTGCCATGGAAACACATTTATGATCATGAATCTCCTACATGAGGGAACATTTCACTCTTAACTTGAGCAAAAACAGCCTCTAGAATCGGAGGGAGAGACTCTGTGATGAGGGGCGTGGCCGCTTAGCAGGGAAAAGAGTCACACCTGAAGAGAATGTGGATAATTGGTGAGCGCGTGTTGCTGTGAGTCGGCGGTTTTCATTTCCGGTTCTCTTCAGTGAACATTTTTCAGTTATATTCTCACACATGCACGTGTGCCTTATTGCTGGCTTTTGAGCTCTGCACGTGCATTTTCTCTTTCTCTCTCTGTCTCTTTCTGTCATGCTGTTGTGCTTTCCATTTCTTTTTTCAGCTCACAGCATCACACACACTAATTAGTCATATTCTCCTCAGGTGTGTGTCCTTTTCCGGCCCCTCACACTTCGCTTGACCAGAGATTTAATCTCAGTTTTTTGTTTTTTTTCAGTTTCTTTAACTCGTTCCTGATTTTTAATGTGTCTGGTCTCTATATATAAGTAAATGAAAACCAAAGAAAGAACTGAAGCACTGAAGTGCTCTGCTCCCTTTTTTTCAAATCTTTTTTTTAAAGAGGTGTGAGGGAAGTTCAGACGAGGGTTGCTATTTACATCCTTCTGCTTCCTGTCAAGTCAAGCACCATATCTTTTTAGAACACAGTGGAAAAAAAAAACAGCCACAACGTACTTTCATCACCATTACACCTGCATCTGGCTCTGACTGAGGATGTGGTGGCAAACAAACATCCTCTACAGGGTGTGAACGTTTTTCTGTTTTTCACTTCTCGTCAGAACAAAACGTTACAAGTCACACCAGAGGAATAATGCAAGTTTATACAAACTCTTTGAAAAAATGTAATGCTTGTGGTGGAAAAAAGTAGGTGTACATGTTTGGACAGTTTTGGCAGAGAAACAATAAAATTTAAGATTTTTCTATTTATCAATAAACTCTCAGACTTCTCCAAAGATTAAGCGAACAGTTTTTATTAAATTGCATGATCGATTCACTCGCACAGCTCTAGTGAATAAGTTAATAAATATATATACAGTATGAGCTACTGAGTAATTAATGCAAAACAAATATTTTCAGCTAACACAGATGCAAATTGGATCAATGGCGACCCCAATAAAATTTCCTGTCACCCACCGTCTCGTCATGACCCAATGTGTGGAAACCGTTGGGCTAGTAGGCCACTCGATGCGAGTTGATCAGCAACTGCGATGGTGTTACCCTCAGTGTGAGGTATGAATATCCGATCTCAGCTTGCGTCATGAAAACCAAAGCTAGCATAGCTTAAATAATTGTGTACATTTTCGTTTGGATAGTGTGAAAATGCGTGACGCCGCTGGTTCCAGATAATTGTTCATTGCAATAATTGACGGTCTCCAGGTCAACAGAAACGAATCAGTCACACAGAAGCGAATGTGTCGGCATCGTTTTGCCAAATAACCGATTAATTAAAAAAACTAATCGGAATATATTGAAAATTAATGGTGTTTGTAGAACTGTTGTATAAAAGCATTATCGCACTCAAGGCCGTGTACTGAATATCAGTACAGGTGGTCCCCGACTTACAAACGAATTCCGTTCCGGGAGCATGTTTGTAAGTCAGATTTGTTCTTAAGTCAGACAAAGTGAGTCTTACACGCATTTGACACGGATATACAATGTAAAGCATACCAATCGACTTGACTAAATTTGTCCCCTTTCCCCACACTGCCATCATGTTGCCAAAAACCGTAATCTAAGGAAATGAATCTCGCAGTGAAATGTTGTCTCTGCGCCTTTAAGTCACAAGGGGAATCCCAGACGCATTTTGTCTCAGAACTGTTTTCCACTGTATTGGACTGTGAACTCTGAGGATTTAAGGTTTTTCCGAAATTACGAATACTCACCATCAGGACAGCTTTACAGGACAGACATTTTCTATCATCGTGCTTCCGGACTGATTCATTGAAACCGGTGAGGCCGACTCATTTCTCCCACACGGTGCACACATACAATGTACTGGACTTTACACATTATATACATTCACTTACACACTGTAAATATTGTATATAAGTGTATTGGTATCTGGGGCACTGCAGTGTCCCATTTTTTTGTGCAACACACGTGAGCTACTTCCGTGATTGAACCGGAAGTGAAACCTTGGTCCGTTTGTATCTGCAGAAATTCATAACTTGGATGTTTGTAAGTCGGGGACTACCTGTACTGATAGTTTTGTTACTCCGGCTACATGTGCATGCTTAGGACCGCATCACATCAGTGCTGATATTCATTACAACAGCACTCCGTCTTGTTGTGGTATGGCTTAATGGATCAGTTAACGATGTGTGTGCATTTCTCGCAGCCAAGAACACGAATCTGAAACTCCTCTAGGCGCAGTCTCATCAAAACTAGGCACATAGAGAGCAGACGTATGTCAGAAAGTCTTTTTGAATCTTCAGCTCCTTCCACATTAGATTAACAGGTGTACAAGTGTTTCTAATAAAGTGTCCATTGTGACTGTGCGTGCATGCTGAACAGGGACACCTTTGAATCTATGCGTCACCTCATGTCTCTCTCTTTCCTCTCTCTTTCTCTTGCTTAGTCTCTCAGCATGTCTGTTTCTTTTCGCATTCCTTTGTCAGCATCTTTTGTTGTTGTTTGTTTTCCATATGTCTCTTCTTTCCATATCTCTGTTTCTCTCTTTTTTTCCCTTCTTTTTTTGTCACCGTACATATCACCCATTTTACAAATCTTTTTATATCCTCTCCCCTCCTCTTCTTGCCCTAGCATCTTCCATGCTGCGAGCGCTCCATGTGTGTCTTTTTCGAGCCCTAGTCGTTCTCGTCTGGAACATGTGTCCCCATGACATCTTTTTATAGAGCACAGCAGCTTCAGCTGGCGAGAGAGGCGGAGATTAGAGGAGGAACGATTTGGAAAGAGACAAGAAGAAGAGTTTTACTCAGTGTTCCGTGAGAAAAGCAGGTCTGCTTAAGCATCGTAGTTAAATGGAAAATAAATATATGTCAAGCAAAGGTTGTGTGGTGTTCATAGACGTGTGTGGGGGGGATGGTTTCAGTTGCATACCACGATTCTTTTATGTGGCAATTCATGTATTGCCACACTGACATCAAAATCTATTTTAGAGTTCATTTTATATACCTTTGCAAAATTTAGCAGTTCCTCTACAATCCCATGCTCTAAACTACAGGTAGTCCCCGACTTACGAACATTCGAGTTACGAACATTCGTAGACACCAGATACCAATATTTATACTCACTTACCGTCTGTACGGCTTTATCCTGTATTCACGATCGCAGCTGTCGTGTAAAGCTGTCCTGATGGAGAATAATCCTAATTTCGGAAAATCCCCAACAAAAGTTTACAGTCCAATACAGTGGAAAACAGCTCTGAGACAAAATGACGTCCGGGATTCCTCTCATGATTTAGATTTCACACTTCACTGTGAGATTAATTTCCCTTGGCGCGGTTAGGATTTTTGGCCAAATAATGGCAGTGTTGGGTAAGGGCACAAAGATTTAGTCAATTGGATTGGTATGCTTTACTTTTTATATTCATGTCAAAGGTGTACAAAACTCACCCTTAAGACTTAAGAACAAATCCGACTTGCGAACGTGCTCCCGGAACTGAACTTGTTCGTAAGTAGGGGATGACCTGTACTCACAGATTGGCAGGCGGCACAGCATCCTGTGAGGTAGAAGCTAATTATTATTATAAGTTATTTACTAATCACGATACTTACCGAATCATATATACAAATTGAATCTGCACCCAGAGATCGTGATAATATTGTATCGGGTCGTTCCTGGTGAATTCCATCCTGAGGGCTGTGCCATTAGATTAATTCTGCAATTTACTCAATCCTTTATTGGTGCATTTGTGTTATTGAGTCAGTTCACACTTTTAAATCATTTAGGTCCGATCGGGACCCCTCCGTCCTCTCGCCAGTTCGTGTGCACAGGGAACGGATTCGCCGGTCACGAAATCGATTCAGGCCAAACCAAAAGGAACCGCAAGCCACGTGAGCAATGCGAGCGAAGCCTTTGCCACTTTTTTGACTGACTTCCGTTTTCTGAACCTTAAAACAGATTTTAAAAAAAACAAACAAACAAAAAACATACAGTAAGTTTAAAACATTTCGAGACAGATCAGCTTAAGTGTGTGCGTGCTGTCACGATCCATGTGCACTTCGAGCTCGACGAAGGTGTGCTGCTGTTGTGTAACGTCTAAACCTGAGTCAGTACACGCTTTCGGAGAAGTAGGTCTCTGAATCCCTTCGGCCCTCGATCCACTGACATCAGCAGGAAGATTTTGTGTGAGGATTGTGAGTGTTTCACAGAATTCTGTTTAACTTAAAGACAGACGTAGAAGCTTTACTAGAAATATCATCGCGAATGTCTAACGAGCAGGTCAGAGGTCATGGCGGGCGAAGATTACATCTCTGTGAGAAAGGTTGAGAGCCTCTTATGTCCTGTTCTGACTGACACTGGGGTATAAATGCAGGTGAAGAGACGGGCCGTAGCATGAAAGGATGGTCCGGTATGAGCAGGTTGCGAGGACGGTGTCCTGAGATGAGTTTCTCCACTGAAGCGTTGTACAGTAGCAGAAGGTGAGTCACGAAGGCAGAAGCTCTTAGCAGAAGTTGTGCATCAGGATAAATCTTGCACGTCAAACTTGACGTGTGTTTCGACTTATTTATTTATATCGTACTGTGTTCACTTGATACCTTTCATCTATATCTGTGTGTGTGTGTGTGTGTGTGCATATTGGAGCTCCTTTGGTCTTTTGCTCTGTAATTGTAAGTGTGTGTGTGTGTGCCAGCTGTGGAATGCACTCGGCTTAATGCGAGTGTAATCCTGCATTGAGATGGATAAATGATGGATGAACTAATTGAGGAATCTTATACTCCCTTTATGCTCTCACTCTACTTTTCTCCGTTTCGTTTCTTTTTCAAAATTCATTATGAACTGATACTGAGCGTATTTATCCCGTAGCAGTCATCATAATACAAAAGATTCCCCATTGCATCAAACTGTAATACATTTAATTTACAAAAAAACAGAAACCTGTCCCACTGCTCGGATTCAATTTGTCCTAAATTAAAAAAACTCAAGCTTCAGATGCATTCCGTCTAATCCGTACACACCTTACGATGGTTTTACAACCGGATTCACTCCATCCTGATTCAACCCTCACATTTTATTTGGGCTCGGGAACCACTCGGGTTCGAACATTGGAATTGACCCCTGACCCAAAAAGCGTAGCAGGTGAGAAACCTACCACTAAGAGAGTGTTAATTATTCACTCACAGTTTCTGAGTAAATTCTGCGTCAGGAAGTACAACAACATTTCATAATCTTCCACAAGATGCCCCATTTTGGTGTGTGACACAGTTGCCCGACAGGCAGATGGCAGCAAAGGATATTTTTTCCCAGTTTTGGCAAAGCACAAATCATGTCCCACCCTGCTCTGACTGGCTTTATGTCCTAACTAATCATCACTCCTCTCCCAACAGACTTTGCTTCAGACTTTTATTCACTGGGTTTCAACTGTAGTTTGATAAAGGGACACTGATAGGCTCCACCATTTCATATGTAGTAAAGCATCTAACCAATCATAGATGAGACTGAATTCTTGTGACCGATCATAACGCAGAGGCCGGGATTTGTTTGATCTTATTGTTCATTTTGTTACAGTATATTTCCCGTAGATCAAACGTTTTTGCAAAACGTTTTATTCTGACTAAATTTAAAAGCGCATCCGATCCACGTAGGCAGTTAAGTTGGAATCTCAGATAGGAAAGATTTCAATCTGATAAATATTGAAATATTGTGCATGTAACTGTGGATAGTCTGTGTTTCCTGACTAATAGAAGAAGAAGAAGAAGAAGCCGTCAACCTTTAGTCTTTTCATCTGTCTGTAACTGACACCCAGGTTTCAGGCTTTTCTGGTTTAAGTGGTTAAAAGGTGTTGCCATGACGATACCCTGTTTGCGATTTATTTTTACTCTTCTAACCATGAGCGTGAGGTGGAAATAATGATCTTGACTGAGCTGCTCGAGCTAAAGATTTTGCATAAAAGGAAAGGTAACCTAGCCTTTTCCAGAGTGATTGCGCGATTATAAAATCTAACGGTGTAGAAGTGTGTGTGTTTTTTTTTTTTTTTTTTTTTTTTTTTTTGATGTAGGTGCGGTATTTAGGGACTCGACTTAGGATCAGATGAGTCACGAGCGTAGAAAGGAAGAAATAGGAAGATGAATCAGGGAGGTACAGAAGGGGAAGTGTGTCAGGATCACACCAGGATCACATCAGGGAGCAACACGTACAGTACAGCTCGAGAGAGAGATTATTATAAATAGGTATGGTCATTAGGTTTATCACACCATGTTTTAAAATGGTGCACAGGCATGAGAGAAACAAACTCGAGTGACGGCAGGAGGAAGCAGCGCAGTGACGGCATCACAACACCCCAGATTATCACGTACGCTTTGCATACAAAAATAAAGACTTGCGTCATATGTGATTAGCAGCAAGGAAGACTTTTAATGACTGTCGTCCTCTCGGCAGTCTCCATTCACTCCATTGGAGGCATTGTGTGTAGCAACAAGGTCTTGCACCTCCAGGGTCGAGGGTTCGAGTCCCTCCTACAGTCCACAGACATGCAGATTTAGACTCATTTCCAAAGTCTATCCCTCAGGGGAAAAAAAACAACAACTGATATTTGAATGTGTAGATGTCTCATATTAATGTAGACGGCGCAGTGGCTTTGTGGTTAGCACTGTAGCCGTGCACCTCCAGGGCTGGGTTCGATTCCTGCCTCGGGGTCTTTGTGCATGAGTTTGCATCTTCTGGTTTCCTCCCACAATGCAGATTAGGCTAATTGGCGTTCCCAAATTGTCCCCAAGTATAAAACTAATTTAAAAAATAAGTCTCGTGGGATACTGTAGGCTCCAGGGCCCTGCGACCCTGTATACGGGATAAAGTGGTATCGTCGATCAGTGAGAAAGAGTGATATTAATGGAGAAGTCAAGGTAATTGGAAGTGGGAAGTCGAAGCTCAGATTAATGCCGATTTTGATCTCGGTGCAGTCGAGATACAGAGTGGAGGAAAAAATGAAGATGAATCAATTTTTATATTTTGTTAGGATAGTCGTTGCTAGCAATGCACAGTTTATTTACCTCCTCAAAATAGTGAACTGTCTATTCAGTGTCCTAGATTAAACAAGCGAATGTTATGTCTGTATGGCGATTGATCCTAAACAAGTACTTGTACACCGATCAGCCGTAACATCATAATGGAAGCGTTAAGCCCAGAATTGTGTAGGTTCCTCACCGGGGAGGCGGCATGACTCAGCAAAATCTCTTGAGGTTTGCTGTGGTGCCTTAGACCAGAACATTGGCAGCAGGTCCTTTGCGTGCTGTGGGTTGCAGGGTGGGGCCTTCATGGATCTGACTTGTTTGGCCGGGATATGCGATGGGTGGATTGAGATTTAGAGTTTTTGGAGACCTGGTTTTTGGAGATACTTGGGTTCTTTGCCTGCTGAGCGCTGTGTGATGTGCATAGGGGTTTTTATTTCATTTATAATACATATATATATATATATATATATATATATATATATATATATATTTAAGCCATCCTTGCTCTAATGAGAAGAGAACTAAAAGTCTTAATTAATTGTGACAATATTATAATGTTAATACTAATTACAATGTAAAATGTCCAGATTAGGATTTACTAGTACGTACTAATCCATAAAACAAAGATTTTACATTTACAGTATTTTCTGACCCTTCAAACCTCACGACTGCCACAGAGCCGGAGTGGACATGTGAACACGGCGCTTAACACTCAGGCTACTGATCCTGTACTTTGACCCTGGCTCCTTTCCAACTGGGACGAGGTCGAACGATCTTGAGTCACAGCCAGGTGTCGTCTCGCCACTGTGTTTACTGAATATTCCCCACAACAGCATAATTCATGCTGTTGAAAGCAAAGCGTTGTGAACTGACGTCCATTAGAGGGAGCCAGAGCTTTGAATTAAGGTCAAGGCACACGCGGTGTTGTTTAATCCCGGCCACATGGATGGAAACGTTCTTTCATTTGCTTAATTTACTTGTTAAAGCTTTACATCTCGCACATTACATTAAAATAATAATACACTTTTAAAAAAATGTATTTATTTGTTCATTTATTTCATTTCTCTCTTTCTCCATGTCGTAATTTTAACCCTAACTTTGGTGTGTACACCAGACTGGACTGCACTCTCGAGTTCTTGTCTAATGACTTGAAAGTGAGCATGTCTGCCATCTTGGCTAGCGCAGGACACAGGAAGTGGGTGAGACTGCGAGGAAGCAATGGGCAGGAGCACTCAGAAGCTCGGGAGGTTTCCACAGACCGAGCGTCTTTTAAGGAACAAGCACAGCACCCACTTTGAACTATGCAAGCCTCAGTTTATAGTTTTTTTAAATCATTTGGATTGCGAATGTGAATCCGTAAATCACGTCGATCTGACCGTTTACAGCAACGATCGTTACATTTTACGGTGTGGTTATAAAATGTTAATGTTAATATGACTACACCCTCAGGGAGTAAGAGTAATAAAAATGACCATCTGAGATATTCTTGTACAAATGGGTGAAGGAGTGAACGACGTAAAACGAATTTAATCTGGTCAGCGTCTGTTGCAGAGGAAAGACATTAAAGGTGAACTGTTATGCAAAATAAATTTTTAGTCATGGTTTTCACTTAAAAAGCGAAAATTTCTATTTTTGTTTCCAATTCGATTTTCCATTCTAATGTGACCTCATATAAGAGGAAACCCCTCCCCTGACTCACTGCTCAGCTCTTGGGAAGGAGTGAAATGAAGCTAGTTTCAGCTGTACAGTGAATAAAATGTTTTTATTACATGAGGGTTATGTCAGCTGGAGTCTTAACAGAAACAATTTAGGGAGCTCTGAACAAAATATGGACCTACTCGTGGCATGCTGTCACGGACAAATAATCAATGATCGCATGGTGTGAAGTAGTTTTACTATATGGAGTTTCACAAAATATAAAAGTTTATATTTGTGTGCGGTAGAATATCAGCATTACAGCATAACATGGGTATTAAAAAATGCAGTAATTAATAGATATGGGGGGAAAAATTCAGTTATTCAATTATTCAGTTATGTGTCACGGTTATTTTGTGTGACAG
>JAQMYK010000037.1:27012999-27059533 GCA_030014345.1 Clarias buthupogon
TGTGTGTGTATGCAAGTGCAATTAAAGCCTGAGGTGTGTTGATCTCTTATCTGTGCACTTGATCTGTGTTCAGATCTTCTTGTTAAAACACATCTGTCTTGTCTTGGAATTACCCTGAGGATTTCCAATGGGCTTTTAGGACACAGACTTGCTCTGTCTTGTGTGTTTTAGATTGTCTTCACCAACCCGAAGACCTGTCAGTGCATGAAAAATGTGATGGTGCATTAATTAATGCACAGACACACACACAGAGTTTTGTGGCCTGAAGCAACATAATGAATAATACTATTGCAGTTGACTTTTAGTTAAGGGCTTTTTACGGCTTAAAAAATGAACCTATGCACAATACACAGTATTATGACAACTTGCAATATTATGAGTAAGTGTATCTATCTATTTATCTACCTGTCTATAGTGTGTATATACGCTACCAGTCAAAAGTTTGGACCCACCTTCTAATTCCATGGTCTTTCCTGATTTTTTTTTCTTTTAATGCTAAAGGCATCCAAAATATGCAATAGTATCCCTTGAACAGTTGATATTGAGATGTATCTGCTACTCATGCCCTATAAAGCCTTCATAACGCCTCTAATATTAGGTGCTGGGTGTTAATTGGTGTTCTTTGGGGCTGTTAACTCTAAATAACCTTCTCCTCTGCAGCAGAGGTAAGTTTTTGTCTTGCGTTCCTGGGAAGGTCTTCATGAGAGACAGTTTCATCATGCTGCTTGATGGGTTTTGCAAATGCACTTGACCATACTGTTCTTGCAAGAACTATTACAGGACAGCTGACTCTCATGTCTTAAATGTCATAACAATTGGTGGTGGTTGTTGTTAATTAATTACCTAATGCCATATGTTATTTCATAGATTTGGGGGGGAAAAAACTCCAGTATTGTTCTAGAATGTAGAAAATACATCCAAACGTTTGTCCAAAGTTTTGACTGGTACTATATGCTATATGTGTATGGGGAAAATCTTTTCACTTACATATTATGAGTCTTTTGTGTGGGAATTAATGTAATAATAATAATAATAATAATAATATTTGCATTTGAAGTAAGAACATGTTGCTGTTCCCCTACAGTCCTGCAGGTGGTGTGCTCTAAACTATTTGACAGAATCTCGTAGAAGCAAATTATTTGCTAAATTTGCTTAGAGTTATAACAAAATCAGAAACAATGTAAACGCGATATTTTAAAAAATATCGCTATACAAATCAAATTGGGTATCGTGATATCGTATCAGGAGGTCCCTGGTAATTCCCATCCCTTATATATCCCTTTTTTATTTCCCTTACACATTATACATTTTCTTAATGACTACATTAATGTTACAGTTAATCTCCTGGAATATCAATGAGACAATTATACAACTTAAAAAACTTAGCAGTAGTATCTCGAATATGTATTTTCCTACTTTTTTACTACTAAATTTAAGTTAGAAAAACATTTATTTAAACTGAAATTCAAACAATAGATACCATAAAGTGACTTTTAGAAATACAAGTATTAAAAATTCCAGTGTTAATTTGAACAAAAGGCTTTTGTTATATTCTTAAAACATTTAAAACTTCTGAAATTATAAAAAATTAAATTAAGTATCATGCTACCACTACACAACTTGGCTAACAAACAGGATTTCTGAAACCACTGATGTCTAGGATTATTTATTTTCCAATGAAATTGAAAATTAATGACAGCATTAATGCTTTTTTCATGTTACTGAAGCCAATATTGTGAAAAAAAAGTGCTAAATCTAATCGACATTGTGTTGTTACAGAAGCTATAATCACTTGAATATGATGTGGAATAGACAGCATGATCTTGAAACCACATGAGATGAATAAAGTGAACACTGGATCCACTGGCTTGATTGCCATATGAAGTAAAAATGGAAGTGAAAATTATTAATTGTACAAAACTACAGTTTGCGTAATGCCGTATCCTGCATCATGTTCCAATTTTAGCTCTTTTTCTATCTGCAGCTTGCTTACATAGTTGACTGGTTGGCTGACTTTAAGTTTTCAGTTATTCCACACTCTTTGAAAACCCAAATAATTACCCACAATTAAATCTAAAGACATTTTTGTGGGACAGATTAAAGCAATTAAGCATAATAGCCATAGACAATAATGTAGCATGTCTCAGCAATATTCCTAAACGTTTTGTTAAAAGTATTCTGGGGGATACTTCTGCTTTTTCTCCACCTTTAAATAACAGTACTGGCATTGCTGTAGGCGAAGCATTCCCACACACTGTGGCTTTTCGGAGAAAGGCCTGATTTGGGACTTCTATAATGGGATTTTAAATGGCGGTTTGAAGGCCCGGAGTGCTCATGGCAGCCACACTGGAGTCAGAGCCACTAAACGACACTCTGAGTAATGGCTACAGCTGAAACACATCGGATGGATTTCTCGTTTCAGCATGTGGTTGGATGAGCCAGGTTTGTTTGGGCGTCTTTTGATTGGTGGCTAAATAACGTCCACTTTAGTTTTGGCAGTTCCTAAAACAAAAAGCCAAAATGATATTATACGAGTGGCGTTTGAGTCAAATCAGGACTCTTTTGAATGAAGGCATAAAAATTGTTGCAATTTCCAGTAGACCAAATATTTGAATGGTCATACGTCTTTAAATAACGATCCTGACCAAGATGGGTCGGAGCCCACTTGCATAAGAGACGAAGCTATCTGTAGGAACATCCGCCATTCAGTCCTGACCTCGCTCCAAACCATTTTCACATGTTTGGGCCATTAAAGGAGTTCCTGGGAGGCCAGCGTTTGAGACATGAAGCAGGTGGTCCACAATCATGGCTCTGGTGTACTGAGAAAACTTTCTACCTTGGTGGTATTCAAGCACCAGTGAAACGCTTGGATAAGTGTATTAGTGTAGCATGGGGTGATACAGAGAAATACTGGTTGTTTTTTTGGTGTGTGTGTGTGTGTCTGTGATCGTTTAATGTAAATGCCTTAAACATTGACTTAGTACACACAGATGGCTTGTGCTATTTAGATCCGCTGGGATTTTATTAAGGGTCTTGCTCATATTTCACATTTTGCCCGTGTTTTGAAAGATGAAGGTCAGTCAGAGGCTTGTCTTTCAGGATTGTTGCAATAGTTAACATTCTGGCAAAGAAAAAGAAAAAAGATTACTGTACAATCTGTGCATCTTTTAATGACCCTACAAGACGTTGTTGATGAGTAATAATAACATACCGCCTTCATCAGAACTAGCATACTTCTCCTTATTGGTGCACCTACTGTCTTGTACGTTGTATTTTTTCCTTTGTAGGTTACATAATGCATCAATAAAGGAAGGAATGCTTTTTATCATGGCCCTTGACGTCAGCAAAGGCCTGAGGAATGTTTCTCAGCATGCCTTTCCCATATTTCTGCTAGTTTTAAGGGAAGTATTAAGATTATTATGATTCAACAGTGAAATTGTTTTGAAGGAAATCGGCAGCGTGTTTAAAATGGAAGAAAGGTTTTTAATTATCCGTCATGCCCTTTCACTTCCTTAGCCTCATAAAAACTAGTTCAACACAATCACGGATGTAAAAATGCATTGCTGCTATTGCGCTTTCTAAACCCAGTTCTATCATGTGCTTAGCATTTGCTTTATGATCAAAATGCTCACCTTTCTACACGAAAGCAGGACACATGACGCGGCTTGGAGACCAGAATAGTTCCTTCCTTCCCACCACCCTTGTCCATTCACATATGTCTAATTCCCCTCAAAGGCTAGCAGCGTTTCCCATTGACGAACATCTCCCAACATCAATGGCTGAAGTACGGGCAGAAGATCCTTCTGAGAAGCCCCTTAGAGCCGCATCTATTCCCAGTCGTCTTTAGCCTTTGTCTTAAAAACGGAAGCAGCTCTATTAAGTAAAACATTCATTGCTGAAATCTGCTTCCAAAACCCATTCCAGCGTCAATTGTGGTTTTATTTTAAGGGAAAGAAAACTTCCCCAGTGCCAGGAATCATCCTGTTTTCTGTCCTCCACCCACTATTTCAATGATTAGCCATAAATGGAGCTGATTGTAGCCAGGTCGGGCAGCAGAAAGCAGTCTTGCATGAACTGAGGCCACAAGCATCTGAAACTGTGGTTAGATGGTCTTCAGGAACTTTTAACTAGAGGAAACATATCATGAAAAATACTGATATGAATGAAGGACTATGATTAAGGGATTCTAAACACAGTCTTGGGTTCAGTATAATTCTTGAATTGGCGGTCTGAAAACTGGATTGAACTTGTATGTATTTGGTAGACATCCAGCATCTGACTGGTACGGAAAGTACACTTTATTTCTATTTATGAGTAGCATTACTGCAGCATTTTTATCAAATTTCTGAAATCTTCTCGGTGGAATGTCTGTGTTTCATTTGACCTTGTGGTCCAGGCTCACAAGGATCCAAGTTCTTTTGAGCTTGTTCAATGCTTGCTCAAGATATGAATCAAGATTAAGCCTTATCAACATAAGTTTCCAGTTTTTGTTCTTTTTAGTTAGGCTTTGAAGTTCCACCACAAATAATAGGAAATGGTTAGACGGATCTGAACCCGCCTATGAAAGAGAAGGCACAGGACTGAACGTGCCTGAGAAAGCCGTTCCTAATCTCGTAGGAATGCAAGCAACTTTTGCGCAGCGTAGTGTGAATACAGGGAAGCGCCGAGGCCGTATAGAGCTAGGTTATGACATTTTAGCGAGGAGATCATCTTTATTTGGACGCCATTACATCCAACATCAGATTCAAGTTGATGAAACATGAATAAATTTGTTAATACTGGGTTTTGCATTAAAAGAGTGCGTTATAAACCCTGGCATCAGCACTTTCATGATCATTTTGGTTGCATTTGAAAGATTTACTGACTTGTTCTGCCTCTCTGTTTATATACGTAGCATATGTGGTGATGGATTTCATGATGGATGGTGGATATTACAGGACCCATTAATCAGTTAAGGAACAGCAGCGTAATCATTCAAGTCCCAGTACTGTCAGAGAATCACTGTTGGACCCCCTTGAGTGAATAAATCCTGTTTCGTTCCACTCCTCAATTGTCTACTGGCACAGGTTTGATTTGTTCACCTGGACTAACTCTTGAAGGTTCTATGTTGAACCATCACAACAAAATGTTTCTTTTTCAGCGAGGGTTCCATGTTCACTTTCGTAACTTAAGTGTCAAACTATTCATAGAACCCTCAAGCAGCCCATCTTCCTCCCTAACGATGATTCCAAGTAAAATGCCTTTAGGTAGTACTGTAACATTGAGTGATTTGTATCTCTTGTTGTCTTCCATTTTTGGGTTTGTGCTGTGGCTGTCCAGTTGGCAAATGGCTTTTTTGGACCAGGTTGTGTAATTTGTTTGTCTCCAGTTTGTACACCCGTCTGAAAGAGTCTGTCTTTTACAGTCCCCATGTTTTCCAGCAGGCCCATGTGCTTGGCACAGGGCAGCATTTTTCCCTTTAGTGACCTACCAGCTGTGGCTTCATCTGTCACCTGCCTCATCCTCTCAATGCTGCAAGAATTTAGGGCATGGTTTGTTTTACTTCAGTGGGAACATCCTCCTAAAATCCAGTGGAATTTACTTCGGTTTTGTTTATTTTCATGGGTGATCTTAGACTTACTTTTTTTTGCTTAATGGATCAAAAGCTTTTCTTTGACTTTTCTGCTCAATTCCTGCTGGCATTTGATTCCGATTGCGCCATCTTCTAAGTAGACAATTCAAAGCGTGAAAAAGTACAGTCTTACTGTGTGCTTTTCCAGGTTTGGCATTGTCCTTTTTTTTCTTCTTTTTTTTTTAAAGGCCAGGATCAGTGGCCTCTTCTTGGCTGGAGCGCTGCACGTTTCCAGGAACTAGAAACTGTTTGTCTGAATGAGCAGAAAAGGGAGAGAAACAAGCCCAAAAATGCGCCGTAGGGGGTTGCAGCTTTGCTTTTGAACACAGTGATCCCTCATGGAGGCCAGAAAAAAACAAGCCTTAAAAAAGACACATTCTGTAAATTAAAGCCAGTTTCTGCCGCTCGTCCCTGCTGTCCTCAGACAACCTTATCAAAGCCTAATCATTCTTAAATGAAGTCTTTTATTCAACAAGGACAGAGTAAGTGTCTTGATGCTATAGACATGTTGTATCCAAGCCATCATAGTATTACAAATTGATTGAGAAAGTTGTGATCTGGAGTCTGCTAGCTGGTTTAAGTAATTTAAATTAAATAAGAAGATGAAACAAAAACCAAGATTGTTGTTGAGACCACATAAGACGGTTAAAGTTGGTTGGTGGTCTGTGATGTTAGTTTCTGAATTAGTTGAAATATAATTAATAGGTTTAATTATAAAGATATCTTTTGGAAGGGCTTGAAAGTGTTTTATCAAATAATATTCACAACTTTTTAAAGGTTTTTTTTATTTAACCTTTACAAAAAAAGAGCATAGTACATGATAAATATGGTACTTTTGTCAGTAGCTTTTTGGTAGTATTTCAGTCACTTTTAATTTAACAACGCACCATTATAACGAAAAATACCATTATATGTACACAACAAAAAAGAACAAATTCCAAAATGTACACTTTAACCAAAATACAGGAACATTTGAGGGGAACTAGATGGCTAGTCATGATTAGAATTACACTGTAATTACTGTTAGCATTGAGCTAGCATTGAGGCATGACTTCCAATGTTTAAACAAGGATTTTTAAACTGCGTTTTTTCTTCAAAACATCAGGAAAAGAAACTTGTTGATGAAGTTATAATAAAAGAAAATTAAACATTATTTATACTACATGCTAATCCGATGCTAATTTAAACTGTAACCAACCCGCTTTAAATTGTGTTACGAGTTCAAATTATTCAGAAGATCAACATTCCCCTCAGGTTTGTTGAGAATCTACTAGGATTTTTTGTTGGCCAGAATGATACTGTCATTACACTTCACATAGAAAGCTAACACATTACAAAATACTATAATATTAATATGGGAATAAACATTATCCTCAGACCTGTGAAGAAAATATGAAGAAAAACTAGTCAAAACTAGGATAACATTCTTATTAATGTTAACCTTGATGGCTAAGGCAACATCCAATGTTTATTTAAAAAAGAAAGACTTTTGGTTTGCTTGATGAAGTAAAAACAGTTCCTGACTAGAATTACCGCATATTTACACTTAGCACTGAATGCTAACCCAACTTTTAAACTGTAAATAAGCTTATTGAAATTATGTTACTGATTCAAACTATTCATAATATTAGCATTTCCCTCATGTTTGTTGAGAAACTACTGGAGAAAGACTTTTAATGGCTAGAAGTATACTGTTTTAAAACAAACTTCCAAACGTCTTGTTGTTTATTTTGTCAAGGCATGTTCCTGAATTAATCACATGAGTAACGATGATATTGAACATGATGACCATTGGGTTATTCTGTTTTAGCAATCATGGTGAAGTCACCGGTTTATACTGTATCTACAAATGTTCTCCTCCTGTCAGTTTGTGCAGATGGTGTTCGGACTACTTGTAGATGGTGGCGATTAGTTTTCAGGGTGGACAAGAGCCTCCAGTGCTTTAGGTGTGTGTGTGTGTGTGTGTGTGCGCGTGTGTGGCAGATCGACCAGCCTAAGAGCAACAAGGGCACGCTGTATGTGCGGACCAGAGGCCAAGCAGGATAACATGGGAACAGCTGCTTAAAGAGCAGAGGCACACTGCCTGCACACACATCCAGACATTTATACAGTAGCTCTGCTGTTATTGGCCAAATCAATTGCAATATAGAAGCCAGACAGACTTGAGGCCAATATGGCATAAAATCAAGATTTGCTCTTTTCACTAAAAGGGTCATTGAGTCAGTGAAAAGCTCTTTAGTCAGGCCAGACAAGAGCACAGAAGTAATCGCGGCAGATGATGTTACAGTGAAAGCCCAGTGAACACAGACGCTTCTCAAATTACCCTAAAGAAAAATTGGTTTTATGGGTACACTCACCTGCTTCATCACATGATCGACCAGAGTAATGAGGGATTTGTGTGCACAGGCGGAACTGAAGAATTGTCGAGGTGTTAAAACGACAATTTGCGATTAAGTGTTGCTAAACATAAAGAGTTTATTGCAGAGAAGAATTACTTTGAAAGATTTAGAGCTCTAGTGGAGCACAGTGTTATATGGTGCCAGACCAGTGTGTGTGAAGTTTATGGATTCTTTATCTATAAAAATACAGTAAATATTTATTCTCTGTTTTCTGGTCAGTGGAATTATAGCATTTGACTACAAGACTTGGCTACAACAATGTGTCACTGTTCCTAAATTGTATCCTGTGAACGCCCAGATTTACATTGCGACAGTTTTTCATATTGCATCACTGATTTCTTTCGGGTTTCGCGCATATGGCATGCAGAGCTTTTTAAAGTGGCATGGCTGTATTTTAAATACTACTTTCATTTTAAATACTACTCATTTCACACCTAACTAATACACTGCTTACTGGTCCAGTACTAGAACTCTGGACGTGACCTCGTTTCAGGATTCGCACAGACTGGACTGATTTACAAACAAAAAGAAAAGAAAAGAAAATATTTAAACCCTTAATGGTGTTTTGACAGATGAAATAACAGTCACTGTTGTCAGGTTAAAGGCTTCTGAGATCATTGTAAGATCATGGGCGACCGGGACACATGAGGCTAGGGTACTATTTAGCCAGCGAGCACAGCTATAACGTCTTTAATACAGACAGCATGCAAGCTTAATGGGTATGTAAACTAAATGAAAACATAAATTATTATTAATATTTCTCTCAGATGTAAGGAAGGAGGTTGACTAGAATTACACATTAAGCGTTGAATACCAAGCTTAACTGCCAATTGACCAAGCAGCTTAAATTTTGTTTGTGCTTTTAAAGTTTTAGAAAAAGCAATGTTGCCCTCAGCTTAAGATTTTATGTGAAAAGATTTGAATTATACTTAGCGTCATACACCTACTACATCACTCAGCTATCATTTATTCTGCTATATTAAAGGGATAGTTTGGATTTTTTTTCAAGTCTGTCTGAAATCAAAATTGAGGTGCATACAAGTACATTACAAAATAGGTCTTAGTCTTGGAACATTGCGATTTTCCTGCTCTGCACACCATCCGTGAAGTTTCTCATCCGGAATGTGAGTACTATGTCAGTAATCAGAGTCAAATTCCACAACCCTTGTTCCACGCAAAAATGCATTCCAAAGTCCATCTGAGACTCGTATGAACCTTCTGCAGTCCCACTGATGTAGATTAAGTTGGTATGTTTCAAAGTTCTGGTGTATTTAGTACAAATTAATCTCTCTTGTTTTCCCAGAAATAGTCAGACATGGCTAGCTCTGGTTAGCAATACAGCTGGTCTCATTTAGCCATATGGCTTGTTCCAGTTAAAGAAAAGAGTTAAATTTGTCTTAAATTTATAACGAACTGAACTACCCCTTTAATTAAAGCCAAACTGCCAAGTATAGCACTATCAAAACATTTGGATTTGTAAGTATCACAAGAATATCACATTCCACCTTTCTTACATGATTCGAACAGTTATTTTTAAATAACAAAATAAACGTAAGGTTTATATCCATCTGCCTCACTGTCTGGCAAAATAAAATGGTACAACCCCAAATCTCAAAATAGGGAATGAGGTAAATGGTAAAAAAAAAAAAAAAAAAAAAGTACCCAGCCCTCTTCCACACAATCTGCTTGTCTGTGGTTTTGATAAATTGTACCATGAAATAAAGTTAACGCCCCAAAACCTCATGAACCAGGCAGGCCCCCTTTAAGGCCTTCTAGAGGATTAAGTAGAGGGTTTGATGTTTGACATTGGGTGTGGTGGAGTGAAAGTGGGGTGGAGGTCTGCATGCAATATGACCCTTCAGCACTAAAAATAGCCCAGGCAGGAAAAGCCTACATGTCTGGGGACCTCATTGGTTAATTACAAGCCAAGGTTAAGAGCGGCAGCAAGTACGCACACTGCTTGGGCTGCGCAGCTCATCTGGCTACTGGGGAGTTCGTGCAAGTCTGGAAAAGCATGAGGCTTTTAATTTCGAGGTGCTGACTTTTAAAACTAGAATAGTATTGTAAATCAAGGATATGTTGTGATAAAAGACTAAGAATTTAACTTTGTAGCCTTTAGACATGCCCTTAACTTCTACACTATTTTTTTCCTTATACGCTTAATAACGCTTAAAAATGGCTAAGGAAGCTGAAAATGCCGAATATGGAAAGCTTGAAAATCAGCCTAAAAGGAAAGAATACCAACCATGATGTAGACCTTGAGATATTTATGCTGCAATTTTTTGACATCCCTAGAAGTGCAAATATAGGAAGTAGGAACCGTAATAACCTATTCAAATTTCTGATTTTATCCTTTATTGAAAAATTATCTTGTTAAGAAGCATATAGCACCGTACACAAATGTAGATGGAAGCCAAATTAAAGTGATACATAAGTACAAGCTGCTATATCTGTTCTAACAGACTTTCTTGGTGTGTGTGTGTGTGTGTGTGTGTGTGTGTGTGTGTGTGTGTGTGTGTGTGTGTGTTTGGATTAGTTTTGTACGAACTCTGTGAACTTCGTTCTAGTTCCCAAAATATTTGTGTAATTTGTAAATTATTCATTGAGCCACTGCAGTCCTCAACCAGAACCCCAGAACAAATGATGATTATAAAGACCCCATACTTTCCAGTATTGTTCAGTAATTTTTCACGAGCTTCATGCTTGACAAAACCGCCCAGTTCCGTGAGCTTCCAGTCCCAATGCACACTTCTTGTACATATCTTAACTTCTACACAGTACTGTGCAAAAGTCTCGAGCCACCCCTCAATTAAATTATGTAGGTTAAATGAAAGAGATGGGAACAAATGTTCTACTGTGAGGCTGCAAAGTCTCTAAAAACTTGGTTGTTTATGTAATAACCTCAGCAGCAACCTCATTTCCCCTCTCGTCTATTCCAATTACTGAGCATTTACCTTATTAGTGCCTGATCATCTGCACCTGTTCCTCACTGGTTTTTATGCTTGAATGATTCATAGGTTACTATTTGACTTAACAAACTAAAACATAACTGTGAAACTGGTCAAGTACAGGGACTGGACTGAAAATGAGAGAAAAACTTGCCAAAATGAGACCACGTTAAAACATGACAGTTTGGTTCCTTGGAAGCAAAAGATTAAGAGACTAAAATGGGGCAAAGTTGGAATACATGAGACTTTAGATGGGAAAGAAAGACTAAGGAAACTTGGACGGTTTAAGAGAGTTATATATCTAGCATCCAGACATGTGAAGCGAGATAAAGAGCAAAGACAAAAAAATGTGAAGTCCAGGCCTAAGTAGGGAGTGGGTTTAGGAATCTATTGACCTATATGCCTCACTTATAGCCTTTTTTTAATTTTATTTTTCTAAACCAGAAGTCTGAAATGAAACACAATGGAAAAACCAACTTGGGGGGGGGGGGGGGGGGGAACTAGAAAGTATGGCAAATGGAACTTTGTAATGAAACTACTCATCTATCTGTTTAACAGGAAGTCTAAGACGAAGCCGAATGGAAAGAAGCCACCCACAGAGGAGAAGAAGCAGTACCTAGAGCCAGACTACACCAAAGTAAGGGTCGTCGATTTCGACCTTAAGGAGCTTGTGGTGTTGCCACCTGAGATCGACCTGAACGAATGGCTCGCCAGTAACAGTAAGTGTATTAAGTTACCTTCCCTCGTCCTCATTGTCTCTCTGTGCATGGGCTTGCTTTTTTGTTTGTTTTTTTTGTTTTTTTTTGTTACTTAGGAGCCTGGTTTAACTATGCATGTTTCAGTTGCAAATAAATCCCAAATAGGAATGTTACAGAGTTGAATAACAGCCAGCTTTGGAGCCGAAGCTTCACGAAAGACTCATTATGTGCAGCCTTAGCAGATATTATACAAGCACCCGTTATTTGTTGGACGTTATGTGTCCGTCCATCACAAGCAGAAGCAGCACATTATTTCAGGCTTATGTAACGAACGCACGTTGTCGAAAGGCCGATCTTTTGACATTCCTGCACCAGAGGACCATTGTTTGCATTTCCCGTGATTTTTATCTTTCTGGCAGATCTTTCATTTCAGCCACGGAGAGACATAAAACATGGAGCTTATTTTGGGAAACTGAATGTTTTTTCATTCCTTTTTTTTTTTTTTTCCTCTCCCAAGATTAAATCAACACAATGTGTCTCTATCAGAGCCTTTTATGGTTGATGGAGGCAGTAAGTCCACGCCCACTGGGTGGTTTATAGTGCGTATCTGCTAAGGGGTGGTAATTATTCCGGAATCTTTTCAGCGGTTTTCTTTCAACTTTTAATCTGGAGTTGGTAGAACTTGGGGCAGATGTGCATTAAAATCTAAGCATGTGACACCGTAGTTATTTTTTCCAGCTTTGCGTTAAGGTAATAAAGACGAGACTGCACAATATCGCCATTTCGCTGTACTGTGCCGTACTGAGGTGTTGCAGATGTCCCCTTCGCATCAGGGGTGCAACAGATCACAAAACTTGTGCAAAGGTTATGCATGGTCCTTTTGGTCACGGATTGAATAAATCTTTTTACTAACCAAAAAAACTGAGACAAATTTTAATACTTGTAAAACTTAATAACAATAACTCTTGTCGAGTTATTGTTAGTAACCGTCAAGGTGTCCATTGTTAAAATCTTCAAATAAGATTATGAAATCAATAAACAATATTGTATTATGTACAATATGAAACATAATGATTCTTTTTTTTTATGTGGACCCAGCCTTTGTTCTTTTATTTTTTGTAAGGAGGATTATCACCTCCTTTATGTGAACAGTAGTAAATGAAATATATATATATACACACTTTTTATTACCTTGATAACTAAAATAATTTCCCAATTTAAGTATTGAGTTATAGTACAGATAGTACGGTTTGACCTGGGTTTAAAAAGCGGTTAGAAGGTTTTCAGTGCTGCATAAGAAGATTCGAAGAGTGTGATCTGGCAACCGTGGTCTGTGCAAAGTATGTGGGCGGGATAGAGTGTTTTAATGAGTGTAAAAAATACACTTAATTAAGGAAAATATAATTTGGAACAGGCCCAAATTTAACGCTTAAAAAAAGTGGCAACTTTTATTACACGAGGAAGGTTAAACTTTGCAATTAGTCCACAGTTTACAACTCTGATTGATTCTGTATATAAACATCATGAGGATTTATATTCAGTGAAAATGCTTGATTGGCAGTTAGACAAAAAGGCAGCGTTCTGAAACATTTACATCCAATATAATGTTTTTTTTCCCCCTCCTCTACAGCCACAACGTTCTTCAATCTGATCAACCTGCAGTACAGCACAGTGTCCGAGTTCTGCACAGGAGACACGTGTCCCGTCATGTCGGCCTGCAACACGTAAGAACACTCTCTCCTTCATTATTCACTCTCACTTCACCATAACTTATTGATTCTGCAGACACTCTGGCAACCCAACACTCACTCTATGACAGGTAACTGCTCCGTGGTCATGACCTTGGACATGAGCTTACTTTTTGCCCTATCAGCGGGCTTCACCCCTGGGAGTCAGTGTGTGAAGTGTTGTGTTTTAGCGCACACACACATACTCAAGCAGAAGAGATCCATCTGAATGTCTGAAAATGACTAAAAAGTGAATTCTGTTTAACATGTGCCCATAAACACATTTGCAGCTCGAGTTAAATTTAATAATAAAAAAAAGTGGTTACTTTTTATACACATAAGCGCTATAATACACAAGCGCTAATTTGTCCAAAACGCACTCCTTGTCCTCAGTCAGGATGTGCGCACAGAAGCCCTTTTGTTTTGTAAAGCTGACGCCCCAAAACCCTGCAGCTGCTCTTGCGCTGTAAGTGGGTCACCTGCCAGGAGATAAACTGAAAGACGAAAAGCGGAGGCTGATCAAACACGCGTTCTAGCTTCACACACAGATGGTCTGCTACACAATTTAGTTAATGATCCACCAGCGTGTCGGATTATGAGCATGCCGGATCATGTTTTCCTGTAATTCAAGATGATTTGCGGTAGGGTTATACAGATAAAGGAACTTTTGATAAAAATTGTGTGTGTGCTGACATAATAAGCTTTTCTTTCCTCCTTTCTCTCAGGACGTACTACTGGTATGACGAGAAAGGAAAGAAGACAAAGTGCACAGCGCCACAGTATGTAGACTTTGTCATGAGTTCAGTCCAAAAGCTCGTCACTGATGAGGACATCTTTCCCACAAAGTATGGTGAGTATGATCCACTACTGCCACCTAGTGGTGACAGAGAGACACTGATTCCATTTCTGCTTCTGCAAATTAAGACACAACTAAGATTCCTGAGCCCCCCAAAAAAACTTTATTAGCCATTCTTTGAGGCAGACGTGTCATTTGTCCCATATATTTTGCAGGTCAGATCACATGACCTTACTCAAGGTCATGACTTTATACATGAGGTTACTTTTTGCCCTATCAGCAGGCTTTGCTTCTGGGATTCAGTGTGAAAAGTGTTGTGTTTAAGCCTCAGTGGTTAAGAATGATAATGAAAGTGCCCCAATCCACCCACTTTTTTTTTTTAAATAAAATTGCTGTAAACTAAGTTTGCTAAGTGTAAAACTCATTCTCAAGTATGATTGTCCAGAAGGTGTTGATCATGATCATTTGTCTTATGCAAACTAGCATTAGCAACAATTCACATTCATGTGAAAGGATAGGACTTCTAAAAAATCTTCTCAGAAATGCTGTCAGGTTAGTTTGTGTAACCTAGCTGGCTATTGTTAACAGTTAGGCCATGCTAGCTAGCGTGCTATATAAAATTAGTAAGAAATATTATGAATCTTTATAGATAGCCATTTAAAAATCCTCTCAGAAATCTCGTCAGGTTAGCTTACGTTGTACTTTTAACACTACTAGCATGACCTAACTCGTAAAGTTGGCTGGCTAACGTTAGCAGTTAGTTGGCTACTTGGGTAATATTAGTATAGTTGACTAATGCTATCAGTAAATACTATAAGCATTTATAGAAATTAAAAAAAAAAGTCCTGTCAGAAATGCTCTCAGATTAGTTTCAGTTAGTAAGGTCATGCTAGTAGTGTTAAAAGTAAACACAGTCATGAATAGAGTATAATTTAAAAATCCAGTAATGTAATGAGCTAGCTGGCTAACATTACCCAGCTGTCTAAGTAACTGCTACAGCATGTTAACCTTAGTAGGTCCTTCTTGTAAGATCAGTAGTGTCAGTAAATACTATAAAAAATTATATAAAGAAGAAAAAAAAAAAGGTTTAATTAAAAAAAAATCCCCTTAGAAATACTGTCAGGTTAGTTTTCGTCAGTTAGCTGGGCTAACATTATAACAAGAGTTAGGTCATGCTATCTACCTAGCTAAACAGCTGGGTAGTGTTAGTAAATAGTATGAACCTGCATGAATAGAGAATATTTTTTAAATCCTCTTAGGAATCCCGTCATGTTGGCTCTAATCAACTAACATGGCTAACGTTACCCAGCTATCTAAGTTAAGGCTACTATTAGTAGGTACTTCATGTTAGTTAGCTGACTAATGTTATGAGTGAATAATATAAACATTTATCAAAATTGACAATAAATTTTTTTTTTTAACTTGGCAGGTCAGCTTGGGTAGCCTTTCAGTTTGCAGTTCAGTCATGTTAGATACCATGGCTAGGCAGATTTATATTACTGCAAGATTCTTGAGCCATATCTTGTTTATTCATACTTTGCTTCCAAAGAGCCGGGCTTTCTTGTATTTTTAATGTAGTTTCAAGGAATAGTTCTCCAGGCTTCCTGAAGGACTTTTTTTGTGCTCATTTTTGGCAAAGTTTTGGCCCTCGTTTTAAGTTCAGTCCCTGTACACGACCAGTTTTTGGTGAATGTTTTTTGTTTGTAAAAGCACACTGACCTATGTATCATTCAAGCAATAAAAAAAAAAAAATCTAACTTAAGGCATGAACCAGTGAGAAACAGGTGCAGATGATGACAGATGATCAGGCCGGTGATTAGTATACTGGTGATGCTGAATGCTAAACAGACCAGGAGGGAAGTGAGCTTGCTACTGAACAATCCATTTCTTTAGGCACTTTGCAACCTGTCACAGTAAAACATTTGTTCCCATTTCTTTAATTTAACCTACCTCATTTAATTTAATATCAAGAAAATATGTACAGTAGCTTGAGACTTTTGAACAGTACTGTATATTAATGCGCTACTTTTAATACAATATTGTTTTTATAGCAACCAATCATTTATATAGTTTTGATATGGGGAAATGGAGGTGGTCTCCAGAGGCAGCACTTTGTTTTTTACTTGTAATGAATTACCTTAAGTGAACAGTAAAAAAAATTATATAAATACAGAGAAGCTGTACTAATCTAATATATATAAAAATATTTTTTTAATATAAAAATATATAAATACAGAGAAACTGTACTAATCTAATGCCATGACATTTGTTTCATTCTATTTGTTTCGGTCTCATTCTAGTTATTATTACATTTAAATCTCAGTTTCATTGTTTTTTTTTTTTTATTGGTTTCTTTTTGTAGCAGGTGTAAATAATTCTGTATTTTCTAAAGATAAAGAATTAGTCAGATATGTAATTCCCAATAAATACAAATCCTGTACTTAAGCACCCAAGGCCAAGTATTAATCAAACTCCTGCTACATGATTAGGTATGTAAAATCATGCAGTTGTGCATAATAGACAGCAGGTGGTACCAGCTCTCGTTATGGTTAACACCATGCAGAAATCTATTGAAGTACAAATATTTCATATGTCTGTATTTGAATTGTTATTACCGGATACTTTTTATTTTTACTCCACTACATCCTACAACAAATATGTACTTAAGTACAGTAACAAAGTAAAGGCCCTTAAATACCTTCCACATCTGCTCCTAACCCTGTGCTCGATCTCTTTCCAGGCAAAGAATTCCCAAACGCCTTCGATTCGCTGGTGAAAAAGATCTGCCGCTACCTGTTCCACGTGTTGTCGCACATCTTCTGGGCTCACTACAAGGAGACGGTGGCCATGGAGCTGCACGGACACTTAAACACGCTCTACACGCACTTCATCGTCTTTATACGGGAATTCAACCTGGTGGACCCCAAGGAGACGTCCATAATGGACGATCTAACCGAGGCCCTGTGCACGCCCCTGCCCCCTCCTCCACAGAACCACGTGACAGAGAGATGAGGCTCGCATTTGGGTCCCCTCCATCTCTTTGCTCAAGGGAGGACAGAAGGACTACCCTTTTGCCTCCCACAAACCTCGCTCTCTTTTTTACAAACCCGGTCAGGATGGGTCAGCCTGGCCTGCGGGTGGCAGCACTCCTCGAAACACCCCCCTCCCCCCTTTCCAGAGGCTGTACTGTTCTGCGAGCCCTTTAACCAGGAAGCATTCACACTTTCACCTCTTTTTTTTTTTTTGTCCATTTGGTTTTTTCTCATGCCCATTTACTAATGAGTTTGGGTTGGGAATATGGGACATTAGACTTGGTAAGTCTCTTCTTCCTGATATTAGCACCATATGTCCCTCCGTGTTAGAATGAGAGGAAGTAAGGAAGATAGTAGTGGCACAGTTTTTCTGTACAGTTTAAGAAGGCTGAACCATAGTTATGTCCCTGTAAACATATGTTTTTTGTTTTTGTTGTTGTTTATTTTGGTTAATTTTTTTGAGGCATACTGAGTGTGAAATTTAGATCTTCAGCACCAGACTGTTTACCTATAATCCTTTTAGTCTGACTACTTTCCACACAAGATGCTCTTTAACCCAGCATTTTACACAACAGCTGCACCTTTTCTGTCTCCTCCACCCTTTTTTTTCTTTTTCTCTTCCAATATATACTAGATAATCTAGTCAGACCTTATGACCCCCTCAGCGCCTCCACCAGCACCAGCGGCGTACCACAGGCGGCCATATTGGATCCATCTAGAAAGCAGCACCAGTCCGAAGGGATTACTTAGTGGTGCTTTTTCATTCCACAGCACAATGACAAAGACATTTTGTCTGCTTTATTTGATTGTTCCATATCCCATATTAAGGTACATCAGAATTCCCCTCCACGATCTATTAAAAATCCTTATGGGAACAATTAGATTGGAATTGCATCAGAGATCGAGGTATCGCCCAGGCTCGCTTGGCAAGGACACTTTCAAAATGGAAAAGTGGCAAAAGAATGTAAAACAAGTCTTTACGTATTTAACTGTTTGAGAAAATTATCCAGAGTGAATGAGTGTGAGAAAGAGAGAGAGAACGAAAGGGGGAAAATGGTGTATGTAAGCATGAAAGAGAAAGAAAGATATTTTAAAGTCCTCCCTCATCACTGTTCAGAGAGTTCTCTTGGGTTAAGGTTCTCTCTTTAGAGGGTTTGATGTTCATTTTAATTTATTTATCCTTTGTTTCCCCATTTGGTTTAGTTTTGGCTTATTTTTTCAGGACATAGTTCTGGCTTTCATTTTTATGTATTTTAATAATACTTAAGTTAAAAGCGATTTAATATTTTAAGCTCTGCAAAATATACCCTAATAAAATATTTAAAATGTCACTAATTCCTGTGTTGTTCGCATCATTTTTACTAGCAATTTGTATCGACATCAAAGGTTACAGTGGAATAATGATTAAAACGTTCTTTAATGGAGAGCTTTGCAGGGAAAGTACTTTAGATTGGGACTTTTTATTAGAGAGGGACGGGTAAAGCTTATTGTTTCCAAATATTCATATTATCTGTCAATAATACTATGTTTAAAAATAACATACAGATCATAGTAAAAGTCCTTTGTCCTGCTCTGCCCATGACACACACAAACACACTCTCCTCGTCGCATTTCTCACTTGTCTGCTCTGACAAAAGAATAGAAGACGCTGTCTTTCTGCTCCAGCAAGACATCAGGTCGGTCATATTCCAGAATGGCTCCACGCTTCATCACGATGACCACGTCTGAGCCCAGTATGGTGTGCACACGATGCTGCAGCACGATACACAAAATATTACATACATCCATGTGCATCCTGTGCAAAATCACAAACACCCTGCTTTATTAATGAAAGTTTTATCCACATATATTTTGCAAACATGGGGAAAAAAAGTCTTTATCAAATGTAAGGTTTTTCCTGATTTGTCTCACTAACAAGTGGTTTTCTTGTGGCCACACAACTGTTTAGTCCCATGATTCTTAGACTGACTAATCAGTGAAATAAACTGAATACTTTGATTCTTTGTTAGAATTCATATATAATATATACTTTAATACTTTAATATTGTTTCTTAAATTATCTCAGTCTTTCTCTGACAAACTGTGACATATTCATCGAAAATGTTGAGCAAATACAAGCACCGTATTTGACAGCAGTGGATAAAGACTTGTGATCTCTTTATACTGTATATTACATTTGAGCTATGTTAATGTTTTATCAAGTACAGTACTTACGGCAATGTTTACAACTGTCCGATCTGCAAAAGCAGTCATAACGACTTTTTGTAGAATGCCCTCCTGTTTAGGAGAAAAAATACATATCGAAGGTTAGATCACTTTATGTTATATGTATTAGGAGATGTGTATAGTGTATCTGATCTCTCACAGTAGCCATGTCGATAGATGCTGTGGCTTCATCCATGATGAGGATGCTGCTCTTCCTTACAAAGGCTCGGGCCAGACAGAAGAGCTGCCGTTGCCCCTGGCTGAAGTTTTCGCCTCCCTCTGTCACCATGGCATCTAAGATATGGGCATGATAATCTTATTAAACTGTATTGGGTAGCAAGGTTCTGTTTTATTACTGAGAAATAGTGAGAAAATAGCAGGCTGTCTGATCAGCTATTCATGCTCAGAAAATACTGCTAGTAACTTTTGGATGTCTTGTGCATAGATTCATTTTACTCAGTGAAGCAAGTTGCTGAACAAGAATATCTATCTAGAATTTAAAAGTCAGTCCAATGCTCTTTACAGTACAGTATGTGCAAAAACGAAAGAAAAACAAAAAAAAGTATGTTTAACTCCTGTTCTTTTTGTTTTCTTTCCTTGCATACTCAGAGAGAAAAGATAAGAATCAAAGAAATGAAAAAAGAACAAGAAGAACCCAAAGGCTGGGGTGAGGGTTAGTTACCTAGTCCTCCAGGTAAAGCTTCCACCACCGGCGTGAGCTGAGCGATAGTCAACGCTTCCCACAGCATCCGGTCAGTAACCTTTCTTTCCGGATCCAGATTAAATCTAAAACAAAACCAAAAACTTTATCAATTTGTTAAAATAAACACTTATTGACAACTAAATCTTCACATTTTCAGCGTGATTATCTGAGAACGGTCTTGGTCTGATCACTTACCGAATTGTTCCACTGAATAAAATGGGGTCCTGAAGAATGATGGAAAATTTTGAGCGCAAGGTTTGAAGGGGCAGTTTAGCAATATCAATTCCATCAATGATAATTCGACCTTGAGGAAAAAACAAAAAAACACAATGTCAATAAACCTAGCAGTAATGACTGTGTCAGTGTAATGACTGAGAAATGTATAAAAGATTACCTTCGCATGTGTCTACCATTCGGAACAGAGCCAATGAGAAGGAGGATTTTCCACTTCCTGTTCGTCCACATATTCCCACCTGGATAGATACAGAATTACAGAAAATAACTGACAGTAATGTGTGTGAATGTGTACCGAAGCAATCAGGCTTTGTATTATAATAGTGTTGCCTTTTGTCCAGGTTTGATGTGAGCATTGACATGCTTTAGGACAGGTTTTAGGCTGCTATCATATCTCGCGCTCAGGTTCTTGATTTGGATCTCGCCATATTTAGGCCAGCATGCTGGAACCTGGGCTGGAGCTAGAACATCAGGACAAATGAATAATAAGTTGATGTGTGTAAACTTCATTTAATTAGCTGAATCAAATGTATTTAAATAAACAAATAAAGTGACAAATATTATTATATACAGTATGTCCTATCATAACAATTATTAAATAATGTACAGTATAATGGAAGTTATGTAATGCTCTTAAGCCACATAATACATTTTATTTGGTGGTAGCACTGGGGGAAGAGAAAAGGGGGTGAAATAAATGTGACCAAACTTGAGTACTTGAATAAATCTGGTGCATTACATTAGATATTAGAATTGAATCTCTCAACAGTCAACGGTAGATCTCCATGATGGTTTGTCAATGATGTAGCCAATGCTAGAATTTATGTCTAGTCTAACAAAGTTTCCTTAAAGTTTCCAGAACATTTCTTTTTTTGGTTTGTTTTACATGGGAGCACCAATTAAATATCTGCTTTACAGAAGAGAATAGGTTTATTATAGGAGGATTAGAGGACATGTTTGAGTTCTGACTTTAAACTCTCTCTTCTCTTTAAAGAGAGAAGAATTCTGAAAAAAGTCAGAATTCTGAGATTAAAGTCAGAATTCAGAGCAAAAAAAAAAAAGTCAGAATAGAGAGATTAAAGTTAGACTTCTAGAGAAATGTGGCTTAGAAAATTCTGCTACAGAATAAAAAATATATATTATTAGCCATGACAGACTTTTTGGCTCTTAAAACAGCCAAAGCTTATTCTGGATGGATGGATGGATGGATGGATAGTGAATACTATATGCAGCTAAGCACTGTACAGTATACTGTATATTCCACTGAACCATTACATTCATGACCCACTCAATTGATTATCTACGCACTCATTTCTCCATTGTAGTTCTCAGGCTCTGTGTTAAGCAGACGGCTGATCCTTTTCACACACCCGAGCTGTACCTCCATATCAGCCAGGTTACGCACCATCCAGTTCAGGTAGTTCGACACCTGAAATATCAGGGTATTATGAGGATATTTGCAGAAAACCAAGTGCCATCATTTCGGAGTGTTGTTTAATGTGTGTGATTGACAAGACAGGAAGTTTTACCATAAGAGCATATGTGAGGCCCAGACCGACTAATCCAGCAGAGAGATCGCTGTACAGGGCACTACCGATGGACGCCACAGCTGCTATCAGGACTACAAACGCCCCAATGTACTCCTGATAATTAAACAAGATTAAATCTCTTTTTACAGTCAATAATTACCCTGACCAAAAGAACACCACTTGTTAGTAAGGCTCTGCATCTTTATGTGGCAATAAACTAAAGTCAGCTGATGACCTGAATGGACTGAATGACCAGGTTATTGCATCAATGGAGATTTCCTTCCCTGATGGCACAGGAATATTCCAGGACTCAAATGTAAAACTGTTTCACTCTGTGAAAGAGTGGCTCTGGACGCATGAGGAATCATTTTCACACAAACTGCACCACATGAAATATTAGTGTGTGCCTTTTTTATTTTTATTTTTTATTTTTTTTAAATAAATTTTGGCCAGGCAGTGAAGGTATACACACTATTAACCAAGAATTTTTTTTTATCTTAATATGTATTTATTTCTCTCCTCTACAGTTAGAAATCTTAAGTATATTGCCAGAGCAACTAGGCGTGTAATTTTTATTTACACATTTTTATTGTTGTATTTTAATGCATTTTAATGCATCTGGTATTGTTTTCAAGAACAACGAAAAGAACTATCTCCAGGAATAATAAATTAATAAAATATTAAGATTCAATTCTTTGTCACATGGACTTTACAGCACAGAATGTTTTTTTTTTTTTTTTTTTTCCCCACAGTTCCCATTTAGGAAGCAGAGGCCAGAGTGCAGGATCAACCTTGTTTCAGTGCCCGTGAAGCAGACAGGGTTAAGGGTGTTGCTCAAGGACTCGTCAATGACAGTTGACAGTTCTGAGGCTTGAACCCCTGACTGTCTGATCAGTAACAGAGCCTTAACCATTTTTAGCCACTACTGTACCCATATATAGCATACTAAGAATTCATTGGAGCGTATCCCAAGAAACTTCATGCACAAAGCAGGGTACACCCTGGACAAGGTGCCAAACCATCACAAGACACATGCACACACCACACACTCTTTCACACATTATAGGCAATTTGGGAACACTTTTAGCCTAATTTGCATGTCTTTGGGCAGTGGGAGGACCCTGGAGTACGTGGAGGAAACCCACCAAGCACAGGGGGAACATACAAACTGCCTGCACATAGTCCCAAGGGAGAAATTGAATCTTTGACCCTGGAAGTGCGAGGCCACAGTGCTAACCACTAAGCCACAGTGCTGCCTTATACTAAGCATTAATTACTACATATAATAGATATATCTTACTAGGCAATTACTACTGTATAGGGTCATCTGACAAACATAAAAACATTATAAGGTATCATATGCTGTTTATCACTATTAAAAAGCTGCAGTGCAATATGTGAATTCTAATACTGAAGTCATTATTTGTGGATGTCAATCAGTGGATTGATTTTTACCATGCGAACTTCAAGCCAGCGATTGGCCGCCGTAAGAAAGAGCGAGGCGATGTTATTGGCATCTGCATATTCCAAAAGTCTTTTCTTAAATCTTTGTTCGTGTCTGCAATCAAATAGCAATCAAGTAGTTATCTAGATACAGGCATTACAAATAATTTGGATAAACATCCTATTCTTCTTCTTATAAATCTGTGTGTGTAAATTTACCTAAAGGCCCTGATGGTGGTGAGTCCCTCTATAGTCATTGTGTAGTGGGACAACAGAGGGATCTGGGTGATGTCTTCTAACTGTTGCAGATCCCTAAACACACAAATATAATTTGCCAACAAAACTGAAGCATTCTAGTGTCAACACAAAAAGAATCAAGCAATTACCTCTAAATTTAATTCCAAGCCAATGGAGAACCCACCTGGATGCCACCAAGAAGTACTTCTGAATAAAGTAGCAGATGATTGCCAGTGGGAGCAGAGCGATAAGGAAGACTGGGGTGATGTAAGATATTATGCCCACAGCTGACACACACAGCAGAGTCGAGCGGCTCAAACACTCCATGGTAACCGGGATGTGCTTGGATTAATTTAATGCAGTTCATTAGTGCAGTGATTTTAATGAAGCATGTTAACATTTTTTTTTTAATGAAACCTCTATTAGCATATGTCTGAAAAGACATTAGAGTTCAGTCTATGTAGTCTCTGGATAACTCTCTCTCTCTCTCTCTCTCTCTTTTTTTCTTTAATGAAAAACATCAGTTCAGTCAGGTCTAGCACTAGAAACAATGTCCAGGACAAGTCAAACTTCCATAGACTAGTGGCAGAAGTGCTGTTAGACATCCATTACAGGCAAATTTTCTTATGAATATTATAAATATTAAATATTAGATGGTTGTCCATAAAGTAGCTCTTTCTTTTATCACTACAAATAAACTTGCCAATGAATTATGCTACCAAGTCACTTTTTAACATCACAAATATATTTTTTATATTATTTAATTTTATTTTTGAATAAGATACATTTTGTACCAGTACACTGTTAATGCACAACATGGGTCAAAAATAATCTATACATATTATCAGTGGAATTTCATAGGAACCCTTAATTGGTTTACAGTATGTATTTCTAGTGAAACATTTTATTGTGGTCTATTCCTCAGTGTCACATATAAATGTTTTGTACTGTCCTACTCTATAACAATCATGTACATTATTTCATACATTTTCCTATGGTTATAAAAATGTGAAATACATTATGTATATCTATTGATGTTGGCCTATTGTTTTCTAGCTAACTAGCTGAAAATCTGCTGTGTTTTTTATTATTTTTTTGCTAGCTAGCGGATGACCTGTCATTTGTATCCTGTCATCTGGATAAGAGCGTGTGCCAAATGCCTAAATGTAAATGTAAATTTGTGTGTGTGTGTGTGTGTGTGTGTGTGCGTGCGCGCGCGCTAGCCAGAGGAAGATCAGAAGTGTTTTTTATTTTTTTGCTAGCTAGCTGATGACCTGTAGTGTTTTTTTGCTAGCTAGTGGATCACCTGTAGTGTTTTTTGCTAGTCAGCTGATGACCTGTAGTGTTTTTTTGCTAGCTAGTGGATCACCTGTAGTGTTTTTTGCTAGTCAGCTGATGACCTGTAGTGTTTTTTGCTAGCTAGTGGATCACCTGTAGTGTGTTTTTTTTTTTTTTTTTTTTTGCTAGTTATCTGCTGAACTATGGGTCTGGTATTTTAAGTGGTATTTACAGATATGACTTTGGCATCCATACTTTATTTTATTTTATTTTTTTCTTTATTGACAGTGCTGCCATGGCCGTTCGCAACCATGCCAGATTCTAACATAATGTTCAAGTAAATGCAAAAAAAAAAAAAAAACAGAAAAAAGAATGACTTAATTAAAAAATTTAAAAATGATCTCTTACAGTCCTAAGTAATGACATACATTTGTTTTTTTCAAGATATTACAATGAAACACTTAGCTATGGATAAAATAGCATTGAAAAAGAATGGGGTAATTTTTCACCCATCTTGCACATTAAAGGGTGTAGAAAACCTTGCGCATCAGAGGGTCAATAATATAAATGAAAACGTGTGTACACTATCCCTGTTAGTGGTTCCAGTTGCTGATTACAACATCAACAAAATAAGCCATATATGACATTAATCACCTGATCTATGATGTTGGTGTCTCCAGAAAATCGGTTAAGAATATTCCCAAGAGGAGTCGTCTCAAACAACCTGAAAAGTTACTTGAATAATAAATCTACAAAATAAAACATATTTGTATTTCATCTTTAAATCATTACTAGGTACTAGTAGCCTAACTAGAAGTTCTTTGTTTTCCTGGTGATACCAGTACCTCATTGGAGCGAGGATGATGATATGAAGAAGACCACAGTGGAGCTCCTGAGCGACTCGCAGACCCGTCCACTCCACAGCCACAGAGGTGATCAAACATAACACGATACCCAGAAAACACAAGACACAAAAGACTTGCAGGTACAGAGAGTGACTCAGCACACAGTCCTGGGGCCAAAGGAAAAGAGAGAGAGGGAAATCAAGCGAGAAACCATAATCTACAATGTAATAGTTCAGCAAAATTCTCTAGTTTTGCACCAGCTCTATGAAGCTATTGGAAGCTGTAGGTCATAGTTTAGCACATGATGCTATGGAATGTATGCTAGCCATAATTTTAGACCATAAATTTCTCAACAACTTGTTGACCGGTAACCATGACATCATGAACATCGATCATCTCACCTGTGTGCTACCATATGTGCAGTTCCTCTCTGTACTGTCTGTCTGAGCTATGATGGACTGAGACGTCCAGTGGGCCAGCCAGTAGTCTATCGCCAGCATGAGTGAGTGTTTTGTGAGCTGGGACAGGATGAGCAGTGGAAGCAGCAGGAGACCAGCTGTTCGAAGGTATGTCACCAGTGAGCCCCATAGCATTGTATTCCTCTGACGCAGCTCGGTTGTCAGGCTGTCCTCGTCTGTACTCAGGGAACCATCTGTTCAGATCAAACACTGCCTTCAGACTGGTGTTTTTCCTCTTTACAGGAGTTTGCTGTAGCTCATGCAAACGTGGAAGAAATATATAAACATCTGCAGGGATTGACATGCAGTAGTGCAATGATGCTCTTTATGCCCAGGAAAAGCCTCATTGTTGAGCAAGCAGATATGTTCTTAACGTTTGTGCCAGTGAAACTGAAATAACACCTAAGAAGTTATTTAGGCTGTAATAGTGGTATTCAAGTGAATTCAAGTAAAATTTCAGCTTAATAACACTTCTTGCTTAACAAGACTGACTGCATAGTATATTAATAATCTATTAATATACTGTACACTCTACTTCTTCTTACTTCTTCTTGGGAACCCTAATATATTAACAGCTTCTTTTGTCCCAAGATTGTGCAAAATTTTCCCTTCTGCTTTGTGCATACCTATTAAAAATGTAGGTTATAAATAACATATTTCCATCTAGTCATTATTCAAATAGGACTTTTCCCCCATTTTTAAACATCATATTCTAAAGTGCTTCATTGTGCAAAAGAAGATGCAGAGAAGCATGCCAATCCAACCTTTAAACTCCCTGACAGTAAGAGAAGAGGCTGGAAATGTCCGAAAAGTCCACATAGGGGAAGCAATGATGGAAACAACAACAAATACACACCACAGTACAGCTGTAAGCACACACACTCAACAAGAAGTATACTGTATAATGTAAAGAACAGGTTACATAAAAAGGTTTTAGTCATTCATTCCGGTATGGATAATGTTAATATATAAAGATCACTTTAGGAATGTTATATAATTTTGTTTACATAGGTATAAACCTCTCCAAACTCGGTACTAACTAATAATTCCAATAGGATATACAGTTCAATTACTACTATTACGGGCATACTTGTACTGTAGACTGGTGTAACAGTACAGTATATCTTGATAAGCAACCATGAAATAATCATAGCATTAAATTTAGACACAGATTGATGACATCACATATTTCCTTGTGAAGCATTCCTCTTCATTTGTGGTAGAGCATTTGGAATCATTTTTAAACACTGTCTTCTTTTATTAAAAGCAAGGTTGAAAAATCATTGTATGGATCAGTTCTAAAAGATTCCCATACCAAATATTGTAATATCTGCACATTATACACTGCCTGGTCACGAAAAAAAAAAGTTGCCGTTTTAGAAGAGTAAATCTATTGTTCTGCATTATGCAAATAAAACGTTACAATAAAGTTGTAGTCCTGTAGTGTTTTTATTTGTCTGGTATGTATTGTCGTCATGTATATGAACATGAATACACATGTTGAAACTTTACCTTCATCCTCATCCTCAGTGGCAATTGTGTCTCTCGAGTACATTCTCTTGAAACTTTTCCTCTTCAGCTCCACAGCATTCTCCTGTCAGAGAGAAATACTAAACACTCATGGTGAAACTGCCTCAGCAAACCTGATATCTGGCTAACAGAGAGTTAAATGAAGACCTAGAAAATTACCTGTTTCATTTTATTCCTTCAACAGCTCTCTATATCCATATCCTTTATATCCTGATGGCCAAACATTCAGTGATTTGATAGAATTATCATTGAAAATACCTACATTTATTTCTTACTCAAGCTCTATATAGTATTTTAAGCAACAACTCATTTAAATAGAATAATTTGGATAGTTTAGCCTCTAGAATGTGTTATATTTAGACCTTCCTCTAAAAGGGAAATCTTCTTTTGTAGGGTTGGTTAAGATTTCCTTAGGGTGACAAATGAAATAAAAAAAAAATTAAAAACCTTGGGGTGTTAGATTTAGCATTAAAGGGTCTTTTTTTTTTTTTAAGTGTATCAGTGGCGTGATCACATGTTCCTACACCCAAATTGTAAATGTTTGCTGTTTAATGGAAGAAACAAATATTAATTAATATTAAACTAAAATTAATAATGTAATAAGTAATAATATAAATAATAGTAATGGTCTTAAAGACAAAAAAAGAAATCAACAGTGGAACCACTTTTCCTCCCACCAAATTTACCACTTCTAATCTTATAGATCATTTCATCACCTTGTCCTGTCTGTTCATCAGGGTTTTCCAGTGTTCAAACAGTTCAGGCTCAGCACACTGGATGTCCTTTAGGGCGCCTTGTGTCTGGACTGTACCATCCTTCATGGCTATGATCTTAGAGATTGTAAAAGGAAAAAAATACAGTATATATGGAACAATATTGAACTAAACTGAACAAATTTACTAAATTAATATACACTTCAGGATTACTGTATATACAGTATGTATATTGTATATTACTGTAAATAAATATGATAGTAATATTAATAATAATGAGATATTATTATTAATATAATATAATATAATATAATATAATATAATATAATATAATATAATATAATATAATATACATCATACTATTTCTCTTTTCCTGAAGTGTGTATACATTTGTTTGGCTGACTCTGTATTTTTTCACTTTGCATAAAGCAGGGAAGTGTGTGTGAGTTCCCAATCAGTAACTGCAGTTAGCATATCAATTGTCAGATAGATCAGTTTAGTTTTTTTGTCTTAAGTTTGTCTTAAGTACATCATAATAGGGCTCGGGTTTATATATTTTATGGCACCGACAAATTTTTATGAAATTTGGCACCTGGAACATGATTACAATGTAAGTAATTGGGACCAAATTTCACAACCCTTGTTCCATGCAATTATTCATTCCAAAGTTGCAGCAACAGATCAGCTTTTCTTCTTCTTTTTTACAGTAGGTGCCTCTGAGGCTGTAGATCAATAGAATATTAAGCAAATCTCAGAGGATGCAGTAGATTTTTGTGTCCTTCATCCATCATTAATCTAAGATTTTATCATTACTGTATTAATCTATATAATACTTTTCTGTCCGCTGCCATTTATCCACACAAATACATTTCAGGAATGGGTATGACTATAAATGGAGTAATATGTTACACACATTTATTATTTTGATACAATAATTCATTGCACTGATTTATTTACTTTTATGTTTAGCATTGTATTAAAAATTGTGGTTAAGAGATGTATGTTTCTCACCCAGTCTGCATGTGGTAAGTACTGCAGCTTGTGTGTGACCAGCACCACTGTCCTTTTCTCCTGTCTGAGGAACTTCAGAATTCCTTCCAGCATCAAGTGGTCACTCAGGTGGATGTCCAGAGCTGAGAATGGGTCATCCTAAATGTAACATACACATTATTTATTTCTACTCACTAGAGATATAACCAAATATGAATACAGTTAAATTGGATGAACAGTAATGTTTAAGCAGACATAAACAGGAAGTGGATGGGTGGGAAGTGTTTACTTCATTGAGAGTGAAGATTCAGATTGAGAGAGTCAGATTTAAAGCTCATTAGACAAGCAAACAGTGTGTCCCTCTTCATGCAGTCATCCTTAGTAACTGCCTGGTCAGGGCCACAGTGGTATAGGTTTTAATGTTTGTTTTAATCCAGGACACACCACATACAAATTCATATATGGATATCTGGAGCAATAGAAATTTAATCAGCTAGGCATGAGTATTTATGATTATAACTAAATAAAGGAAATGATGTAGCCTTATTTTCTGGGTCTCAGCTGACAGGAGTGGCACCCAGTTTGGTATTTTGCTGCTGTAGCCCATCTACTTCAAGGTTTGACATGTATGTTCAGAAATGTTCTTCATCATACCTCAGTTGTAACCAGATGTTATATGAGTTGCCTTTCTATCAGCTTAAACCAGTCTGGCCATTCTCCTCTGAACTCTGTCATCAACAAGGTATTTTTGCTGAAAGAATTGCCAATCACTGAATATTTTCTCTTTTTCAAACCATTCGGTTTAAACATTAAGAATGGTTTGCATGAAAATCCCAGTAGATCAGCAGTTTTGGAAATGCTCAGTCTGGCACCCACAACCATGCCACGTTCAAGGTAACTTAAATCATCTTTCTTCTCCATTTTGATGCTCAGTTTGATCTTCAGCAGACCATCTTGACCATGTCTACATGTCTAAATGCATTGATTTGCTGCCATGTGATTGGCTGATTAGATATTTGTGTTAAAGAGCAGTTGAATAGTAGTACCTAATGAAAATGCTGGTAAGAGTACTTTTTCTCCATCAGTATGTGTCATTTGTTTCATCTTTGCCGCTACTTGTGTATTTCCTGTGAGTGTATCTCTATGCTGCCTTCCAATTTGTGGATTCAGAAGATCGTTGTACCAGCAGTTACACTTTGTTTTGTTTTTTCATTAAAAAAAAAAATTGGACTGGCAGAACTTTGTCATAATTTTTTGCTCTCTGTGGCGCAACAGTGAGTTTCACATTATGCATTTTACAATCTCAACTAATTACTAAAGTATTATTTTTGCCTGTGACAACAACATCATGTAAAAACGTCATGCTCTATGAACCCTGATATTTTGTAAATGAGGTGCACTCACCAGGAACACCACTTTTGTTTGCTGATAAAGGGCTCTGGCTACACTGATGCGCTGCCGCTGCCCACCAGACAGAATGATGCCCTGAGAAAGAGACAAAGAAACCTGAACAAACACACATGCATAAACTTACATGTGTACACACACACACACCAACACTTACCCTATCTCCAACCACAGTTTGGTCTCCTTGGGGAAGTGTGTCAATATCAGTTTGGAGCTGGCAGATCTCAATCACTTCTGCATACCTGAAGACAAAATATGTTTAAATTACCATGTGAAATCTACAGTAATTAGCACTTTCCGTGAGGTTGTGTCCACTACATTAGCTTAATTGGTTTATTTTCTAATTGCTCCTAATGAGTTAATACATTGCGCAAAGATATAGTTTTCTCCATTTAACTACAATTTTGTACAAGTAACTGTGATAAAACATCAAAATACAGCAATGTTCAGTAGCTAACATTAGCTAAAGGACAAGCATCAGCTACATAGCTCTTCGCATGCTAATGATATGATAATGCTAATACCTGACATTCATTCATTCATTCATCTTCTATACCGCTTTATCCTGTGATCAGGGCCCTCGTGCCTACAACCGCTTAAAATTGCTGAATTAGCATGTTGGAAGACCTGCCATATTAAATTCTCTACATGACTTCTTTTTTAAGTACATGCAGAGCAAAATCATTTAGAAATGCACTAAAATGTAAGTAGGTTTTGCTGCAGGCAAATAATGTCAATTTGACACACAACAATAGTATTTGATCTCTCCATTTAGAAATAGAACTTTTAAGCATCTGACTTGATCTGAATGAATGAACAAATTAATGAATCAATTACATGCAGAAGTAAAAGAAGTAAATATTGTACATATTATGGTATATGTCAGACAGTAAGTTATAGGCAGTAAAATCTAAATAACATGTAATGCAACTTAACTGAAAGCTTTACCTTTATGAAACTTATTCCAAAAACAATTTACAGGAAAGTTCCCTAGTGTTAAGCTTTATAATAAACATCCAGAAATAAACCTGATGGGTGCACTGGAAAGCCTCAAATTTTGATTGTGAGGTTCCTATGTTTCCAGCAGTTACGACCCTTTGAATTTTAGGTGTCATGTCCTCTTTTTGCACTCTCAAGTAAAGAAAAACTTTTTTGTTTCTGAAAATATGTGGGGGGAAAAATCCCAAGATGGATTGGCTTAATGATAATTAACCCATATAGTCCTCCGTACCATACAGTCAAGCTGCTCCCACAACAGCTCAGCAAGGTTCAGATCCGGAGAAAAAAAAAAAAACTTTTATTGGAAAAATCATGCTGTGTCAGAAGACATTTTAAGCCTAATGAATAAGTGCAAGTAGATAAAGCATGTTGGAGCTGGCCACTGAGTAGACTTAAAGTATTGTACTAGAGATATCACCCTGAGAAAAAAAAAAACATCTAAATACTGATTCAGAGATGGCAAAGAGCATCTTTCATTATATAACATCTCGAACAGAATAGACAAGCTCTACTATTTTCCACTGCAGCTTCAACAAATATACAACTTTTAGCATTGCATTGTATTGTATTGTATTGTATTGTATTGTATTGTATTGATATTCATGATATACAGTAACAAAGCTTTTAAAGATCATGCAATATTTAGAAAATTTTTCTTTAGATCTCAGAAAAGACGTCTGTGTTTATTATGTTCTCAGGACTAAAGAGCCATAAGAGTGCCTGAAAAGGCTTATTTTTTTCTCATTTCCCAGAAGGCAATCTGCTACAGTACGTAGACAAAGGCTTTTCAATTTGTGTTCAGGGTCGAGAGGAAACCCGGCAGGACAAGCTATTGTGTTTGTGCAAAGAAGTGTGCTCTCTCTGGTGAAGCACTGTGCACATTTCTATTTATCAGAAGTACTGGCTTTTCACATGACTAACCATGAAGAGAAGAAAACAGGAAGAACACTTGTAAGAGCTCAGTCAGAGCTGTACTGCTCTTTACCGTTTCTTGTTAGGGGCCATGCTGAACAAGATGTTCTCCTCCACTGTGGCATTGAGGAGCCATGGCCTCTGAGACGCGTAGGCCACCGAACCTCTCTTCCTACGAATCAGAGACGTGTTATGTAGGAATTGTAATTTACGTGTACTGAAAGTAATTTACTTCACCTGAACTCTATGTACATTACTTACTCAGGAGCTTTTGGGCCTGCATTGTGATTCACAGGCAATCTGGAGACAAGAAGGAAATATGATCAAAATAATTGATAATTGATCAGGGGGATCAATTGTGCCAAATATATTTTGTTTAAATAATTCTTAGATGTTCAGATTGGTCTCCAGTGTTGGTATGCAAACAAAAAACATAAGAGGAAAAACATTTCCAGTTTGATTTTTCCCTCCTTTTCCATTGTTGGATTGGCCAAATATATTTCCCCCTATTGTGACCTCATATAAGAAAATACTCCTCCCCTGGCTTGTTGCTCAGCTCTGCTGTTCTGTTGGGTCTAGATCTGCAATAGCTCATTTATATACATAAACATGGCACATTTGATATAAGAGTTAAATAAACAAACACACATTGTGGGAGCTCTGAGATCTGAGATAACATGTTAAAGAACTAGCAAAATATGGGACCTTTTAGGGGAGGGGATTATTTATACTTATTTTTTAAGCAGAGATAAATGCTAACGGAGAAATGTAGATAACAAGCTTTATAGAATGTGAACCACACACGAATACTTGATCATACTATATATCTAATGTTGCTAGGGTTAAGGTTAAATTTTAGGAGTTTGAGGTTATAACTGAGGTTATAGTTAAGGTTAAGGGCCCTGTCACTCTCTGACGAAGGCCATGAAGTTCCTATCAGGTTCACGATGAGTCTATCATATTATCATTAATTTCCTATCACACACATGATCACATGCTCACCGGACTTATCATGTGCGTATTATGTTTTTTTTGTGTCCAGCGGGTTGACATGAATATTGTTACGCACGTGTGCAGTGATTTTCATCACAAGGGATGGTGTGACGAATTGGATACAGTATTTGTACTAAATTCTTTGAACATGACAGATGCTCTGATTAACGTGGCATGAACTTTTATAAGGTGACATGTCCCTAGAATGATCATGGTGCAAGACTGGGGAGGTTGTAAGAAATCCATTGATGTAGCAACAGCGCAATGGCATCCCAATGACAACTCAGTCAGATCATCATCCTGTCTTTCCCATCGTTGCCATGCTTGTGGTACATCAATTATGTCCATACAAGGTGTTAATTACACATTAACTGGTCAATAGCATAAATACTGTACTACTTCTTTATTGAGTTCTTCCTATGTCTTGCTTCAAACATGTCCACAGAGGCAAGCAGGAAGGCAATACTACATCCATACTATGCTCCTGCCAAGCTGTACTGTAAAAGTTCTTACTGCATCCACCCAAAGTTCTGAGAACGTAGTGGGAACGTGGTGGTGTATGGTGGAGGTGTAAGGGGTTTTGGTCAGGGGTTTTGGTTAGGATTAATTAAAGTAATATGACAATGGTGCCCAACTTTAGATGCAAAAAAAAGTACAAATCTTGTACTACAGTATACCTGTTATTCTCTTCCTCCTCCTGATCTGGTAATCTGTTAGATATAAATATAAAAGATATAGAATTACCCTAACTTAAATGAAAATAATACATAAAGCATAATTAAACTGTGTTAAACACAGCAAAGCAATGATTGATGTTTGAGTTTTGTGTTACTTATTCCATGTGACACTTCCTGAGATCTTCTGCATTTCCCCCAGAGCAGCTAAGAGCAGGGAGGATTTTCCAGATCCTACCTGCCCAACAATCATCGTCAATACACCTATAATACACACACAAATACACACAAGTTTATTTGTTCATAAGTGTTTAACTGCACAAACATTAACACCTAGGGACAATTTACTATAGCCATTCAACCTACTGCCATGCTTTTGGTATAAAATTTACATAGATATTGAGAGAACATGGATAATAAAATAAACATGGACGCTGGGGCTGTAAGGTTCAATAAAATAATCCATAACTTACCAAAAGGAACCTTTATGTCAATGTTGGTTAGAGTGGGACATCCCTGTGTCCAGGTGAAGTAGCCATTGACTATCTACAGTATAAAGTACAGGTATTATATAAAATGTAATTTCATTATTTGTCTCATGTACCTTACAGCACAGTGAAATTATTAAAATTTTTTTTTTTTACATATCTCAGTTACGGAGCTTTGGGTTGGCCTCAGGGGCTCAACAGTGGAAGCTTGACAGTGCTGAGGCTTGAACCCCCAACCTTACAATCAGTAACTAAGTAACCCACATCCTTAACCAATGGAGCCACCACAATCCTTAATTTGAGTCAAACCTCTAGATTAAAGTAACCTTGAAATGATTTCTACCTTGAAACAGATATCTTCCTCCCTTACATTAGCCAGGTCCAGACTCGGATCCCGCTGTGGTACGTGACTGTTCTTGTCCTGTCTGGCTTTGTTCTTCCGGTTAACCAACTTTGAGGCCTGGAGTTGCAACATGTACTGGGAACGGACAAACACTACAGTAAGTCCTGTTAGCGCAGATTTGGGTTTTGCCTGCACATTTGAACATTCTTTAGAAAACTAAAGATAGGAGTAGCAGGCACTTACAACTGACTTTATGTTGCTGTTGCTGTGCTTGTTCGTATCAGTGGGCGTGGGTGTTTTGGGTTCTTGATCAAGTGCAATCTCTTCGCTATCAAAGAATTCACTAAGTTTCTGTACGCTGGAACAGACACAGATGAAACCAAATAAAAATACTTTAATCTAATGTATCCTAGAATATTATTTAAAGTGCAAGTTTCTCTGTATAAATTAATGTTTTATGCTGGCACTTTTTCACAACAAGAAAGTGTAAAGACAAATACTGCTATTAAACTGCCTACCATCAAAACACTTACAAACATATACATTATAATACGATGATTATAATAACTAATTATAAAACATAAGACTTTCCCAAGACATCTCTTGATTGCTTTTATTGATTGCTATCATTTGATAGTAATCTTTAACACACGTTATGAGAAGGGAAGGGGAGGTTCTGTAAGGAGGTTTTCTTTTTCTTTTCAGCTCTTAAAACATTAGACGAGGCAGGGTATGTTACACAAAGAAATGAAGGGAGCAAGAGAGAGAGAGAGGAAGAAAGGGAAAAGGAAGGAAGGAGAGAGAGAGAGGAAGGAAGGAAGATAAAAAGGAAAAAGGGAGAAGGGTGGAAAGAGTAAAGGAGAACATACAGAATATAAGAGAGAAATAAAGAAAGGAGAGAGGAAGGAAGAAAGGAATAAGAGAATTATGAAGGAGGAAAGGAAAGATGAAAAGTGAAATAAAGGGTAGAAAGAAAGGGAGAGGAATGTAGGAAGGAAGGAAGGAAGGAAGGAAGGAAGGAAGGAAGGAAGGAATTAATAAATAGTAATGAAGAAGGGAGGGAGAGTGGAAGGAAAGAATAGAGACAGGAAGTGTAAAGAGAAAAAAATTGTAAGGATGAAAGGAAGGAAGAAAAGGTGGAATGGATGAATGAAGGTAGGAAGAAATTAAGGAAGCAAGGAAGGATATAATAAAAGAAGGAAGGAAGCAAACAAGAATGAGGAAAGAGCGGATTAAAGAAAGTAAGGAGAGAGAAAGTAAGTGATGAAGGAAGGAGAAATAGAGAGCAAGGGAGAGAAACGATGGAGCAAGAGAGAGGAAGGAAAGAAGGAAGGGAAAATGAGGAAGGAAGGAAGGAAGGAAGGAAGGAGGAAGAGGAAGGACTTTATTCTTATGCATTACAAAAAACATTTTTAAGCACAAACTAATTTTAAAGCAAGAAACAGGGTGCTATATTATTAACATAATGAATGATTAGATGGTGAGATACTGTATGGAGGTTATAACCATGAAAATTACTGACTTTATATTTCTAAATAAAAAAGTGCTGTGATGATGTGTTTCACTCTCATAAGGCTTAACAGAACAAAAAAAATTACACATTTTAAGAATTTAGCTGTATTGTAGTATAATATATTAGAACACAGGGAAACTATGTTCGGTCACCTTACAAGTGCCTTAACAGTGGAGTGCAGTACACTAGAAAGCAGGAAGAGGGGTGTGACCAAGATGTGGAAGAGTGAGAGAGAAGCAAACGCCACAGCAGGAGAGAGAGCAGTTTCTGTAGAGCTGTGCACGTACGCATGCACTACAAACGTCTGAGGAAAATGCAAACAGTTTATATTTTAGAAGTTATGTGATTAGACATACAGTTGGGAGAGACGTGAGGTTCGAGAAGAGATGCATACTCACTGTAAGAACCGCTGCGATTGGAATGGCTGCATTAATGAAAACTAAAAGGAAGATTAAAAAACAATGAATAAAAGATTTTGTATTTAGAGAAAGAGCCTTCTGAAGAGAATTCTGCAACTTGCACCTCATTCACATGGTCCATTGTTATGGAAACTAGGTCCGAATTTCCAGGTTAATTTCTTAAAAAAAAAAAAAGAAAGAAAGAAAAGAAAAGAAAAACAAGAAGAAAGAGCAGAAGGAAAGAAAAAGGAGAGAGCAGGTGAGAGATATAGAGAGGGAGGAGTGGGAAGGAAGAGAGAGAGGATGGAAGGAAAGAAGAAGAGAGAGAGGGGATGAAGAAAGGAAGAATATAATGAGGAAGGAAGAGAAAGTGGAAAAGGAGAGAAGCAAGAAAAAAAGAGAAAGGAAGGAAGGAATGAAATAAGGAAGAAGAGAAAGAGAGAAGAGAAGGAAAAGACAGAGAGGAAGGAAATAAGGAAGAAAGCAGTGAGGGGGAAAGGAAGGAAGGGAGGAAGGAAGGAGAGGAAGAAAAGAAGAAGAGAGAGAATGAAGGAGACAAGAATATAATGTGAATGGAAAAGAGAGAAAGAGAGAAACTAGGAAGAAGAAAGAAAAATAAAAGAATAAAAAAGGCAAGGTAAAGAGAGGGGAAGGAAAGAAGGAGGAAGTGAGAGAAAAAGGAGGGAATGAAGAAAGGAAGGAGAGATAAAGGGAGAAGAGAAAACAAGAAAAGGAGAGAAGAATGATGAAGAGAGAGAGAGAAGAAGGCAAGAAAGGAGGAAGGAAGGAACAAGGGAAGGAGAGAGAGGAAAGACAAAGAGGAAGGAAGGAAGGCCAATTCTTAAGAAAAAATATATCTTGTAATAAACTATAAAGACTTAATATTCCAAGCAGATCTATTGTATAAAATCTTGAGACTTGTCATTATTACCATTACTTACCAGCATCATTATAATCTCTAAACACACTTTTAAACGCATTTAGATGCATTTTAAAAACATTTCTCCTTTCCATTTGACATAACTAGGTTTCATTGAGATTATCAGAGGACATCCTACTGGAGAGCGATGTGTAGAGGGCGAAGGCTCGAAGGCTGGTCAGCTCTTTTTTTCTTGTTTCCTCCACGCTGGATCTAAAGATGTGCTCCCAGGCATATAATTTCAGCAGCTTAATGCCCCTCAACATCTCATTAGTCTTCTTCAGTCTCTCACTGGAATACTCCTGCAACACACACACACACGCGCACACGCACACACACGCACACACACATGCACACACACACACGCACACGCACACACACACACACGCACGCACACACACACACGCACACGCACACACACGCGCACACACACGCGCACACACACACACACTTGGTCTAAATGTGTTTCATGGTCTTCTGTTATATATAAAAATAAAAATAAAAAACTCTATTTGAGTTTGCTGAGAAAGTAAAAATTTTCTTTGAATCACATGATTCATTCAGAAGATGGATTGAGTTTGTATTCTCTCAAGGTTTCATCTTTATCCTGTTTCAGAGACCATTCTCAACTTTGGTTTGCTCATTAGGGATGAACAAGGGATGTTCAAGTCAAACCAGGACTTTTGATTGTGAAAAATAACAGAACACAGTTATGGGAGTAAAAACTTTTTTATTTTTAAAAATTTTTTTAACAAACATTCCTTAAAGCGTTTGCACCATTTACATGTTTTACTGCAGCTGTTTTACTCATCACTGTACTGTGCTGAAGTCCCGGTTTGGCTTCAACGCCCCTCATAAATCTGGATTTCTCTAAAGCTGCTTTGAGACAATGTAGACTGGTAAAAGTGCTATACAAATAAAAATTTTATTGGATTGAATTTCTCTTTTTTGACTTTTTCATTCATGTCTTGCAGTTATGTTTGGAGTACCAGCACTAATCCAAACTTTGGTTTTATTATACTTTACATTTTTTTTTTTACTGCATTCAGTGGACGTGGCCCAAATATTGTCACAACCCATTATTATTTTGTTTCTGAGCCATGTAAACACAAAAAGACAGATTACGTTTTATTCATGCTGAGCCAACCCTGCTTTTTCACACAGCAAGACAAATCTGATTTATTTCCAATTTTTTTTAATCCAATTTTTACAATGAGTAACCAGTGAGCAAATTACAAGTGGCCACGTCTGAGCTGATTTTTCAGACTATAATTAAATTGACTAGCATTTGCCCAAAGGTTGGTATAGCAACAAGGTGGGTGAACAGTGCAACACTAGGTCTCATATATCAAGCTGGATACAAACTTTTTTCAAATTGATCTCAGGAGCATTTTCACCAAAATTATTGCACTTGTGAAAATCTAGTTGGTTTGAAATATTTATGTCGTACGAATGCTCATGAGTTCAATAATTGTGTATAATTTGAACCTTGATTTCAAATTGTATGACTGGCCAAAATGATCTGAAATTTCATACACAATGCTTATTTATTTCAATTGAATGATTTATTTCAACTTTTATAAAACTGCCATTTAATAGTCTAACGTAAATGAAAGTCATAAAACTAAATCATAAATAAAAAAAAAACAAGTTTGAGCAGTTGTAACAATCAACACAGGTAAATCAAGTGTGCTGTAAACACACTTGGTGATTTATGAAGAAAAAATTCCTAAATGTTTCTAAAACTGGTGGAAATCTTTTGATTCGACTGCAATCAAACAATTTAGATGGGTTTAATGCTCACCAGTGTGCTTTTTTGTGTTCGTGAAAGCTGTGTAGCTACAAAGTACTGCAACGGTGCAAGAACAGCGATTACTGCAGCTCCAATTAGAGCACTTATCCCCAATAAGTAGTACAGCAGGAAAACACCAAGAGTGATCTGGTGAAAAGAAAAATAAAATCATAGTCCATCACTGAAAAAAGAGATGTGTGCAACCTGATCTATAATTTTTAGCTAATTTGACCCCAAAAAATTACCATTTGTTTATAATTATAACTATTAACTAGTGATACCAAAGTTATCCTAGTATACTAAATATTACAATAAATACAGTGGAACCTTGGATTGTGAGTAACTTGGTCTGTGAGTGTTTTGCAATAAATCACAACTAAGCCAGTGGTTCTTCTCTTACTATAACATTGTGACAATGTATGTGTGTGCTCACGTAAAGCAAAAGCAAGTATCATTTGAGAGGTTCCTTGTTAAAGATCCAGAGTCTCTCTCTGTCAGAAAGCAGAGATTCTATTCGCATGTGCATACAGACTAACTGAATCACTGCTGTAAAGGAAAAATAAAAACCTTTAATTGAAACCTTTGAAAAGAAGGTACAAACACACACTAATGGAAACATTGCTCTGTCAGGATTCTTTTCAAAGGTAACATGCAGGTTAATTTTAAATTTTTTTTAAATATTTTGTATTAGTTATTTTTATATGAATAGGTTTGGGCTGGGAAACGAATCGTCAGAGTTTCCATTATTTCTTATCAATATATGTTTTAATATACAAGCATGTTTCCGGAATGAATTATGCTCGTAATCCCAGGATTGATTGTACTATGGATATGGAAATAATATTCAGATTGATGTAAATATTGTAGCTTCTGTCTGATATTCATACTTATACACATAGAACTATATTAGAACCATAGAACACTATTGTCATAGTATATTATTTTATTATTATTATTAGTTTGTATCTGTCAACTTTAGATACACTGCCTGGCTTAAAAAAGTAGTCATTTCAAAATGGTCAAATTATTGTGCTGCATCAAGCAAACAAAACAACTAAGGAGATTTTCAATTAGAGGAACTTGGTTAAGAATCCTTCAACACATCATCAAAACCTGGAAGGATAGTGAATAAAAATTACTTAAACACTTGGTGAAGTTTCATGGTAAAAAACCAACAGTAAAAACATTTAATAGTAAAAGTAAGAGCATTTTCATATGCACACAATGTGAGGAGAACTCACAGGATTGGGACTAAACAACTGTGTGGCATTAAGAAACCACTTGTTAGTGAGACTGGAAAAAGGTTTGAATTTGCTAGGGAGCATAGCCTTTGGAACAATTGAAAAGGTCATATGGTTTGATGAGCACAGACCCTATTCCAGATTGAATGGCAGGTCAGAAGGGAAGAACATGCACAAGTGATGCACCCATCATGCATAGTGGCCTCTGTACAAGCCTCTGGAGAAAGTGTTATGATCTCGGGTTGCTTCAGTTAATCAGGTCTAGGCTCAGCAGAAATGTTATGTGGCAATAAATGAAAACCTGAATGTACTGAATGACCAGATTATCATCTCACATAACTATGGAGTTTCTCTTCCCAGATGGCATTGGGATATTCCAGGCCTCAAATTGTGAAAGAGTGGTTCTGGGAGCATCAGGAATCATTCTCACACATGAGCTGGGCACCACATTGTGTGCTATAATCAATGCTACGTGTGATTGAAGGAAATTTTAGTGTGCATTTTTTTCTTTTGGGCCAGGCAGTGTGATGTAACATTGTAACAATCTATGATGCTGTGTGTATACTGTAAGTATAAATGATGTGATGTATAAATGCATGACTCTTACCTGCACTGGCATTGCACACAGGTTAGGACACAGAAAGAAGAACCACAAGAGCTGCTCTGTGTCTCTCGCCACCAGATTGCAGATCTGAGAGATAGTCATGTCTCCCATGGACATGTTGGAGGTACTCAGGCGCATGATCTTATTGTAGATCTTACACTGAAAACATGAAACACATAGAGTAGATGAACGGCACAGAATAGTACCACAACAGAATAGAGCTGAAAATGTTATGAACTTGACTAGCTGATGGCAAACATTGCTTATAGCCAAACTGTGATCCAAAGTTTAAATTCCATGCAAGCAGTAAAAACCGCTGAAAAAAAAAGTTCTTTACATTGAAACATAAAGATAGATAGATAGGTAGATAGATAGATAGATAGATAGATAGATAGATAGATAGATAGATAGAAGAGGTGTTTAAGTCAAACTGGGACTGAAATGTTTTTTGTGAATGAAGGCGTCAAACAGATTGACAAAAGACTTAAAGCACAGTGCAGCGATTAGACTCTTATTCATAGTAAAATCCATAGTAAATTAATTCTCAAACACTTCTTGGACATTACAGGAAGTCTGCTGGGAGATATTGCCATAACCCCCATTCAGTCCTGACTTTACTCCAAGCACATACACATTTCAATGTATATGCCAGTAAAGGAGTTCCTGGGAAGCCAGGGTTTCAGACATGAAGCAGACATTCTGAACATGGCTCCGGTGATCTGAGAAAAATCTCTACCTTGATGGTATCCAAGCACTAGATAAATGCTGGGATAAGTACATTAGTGTAGCAGGGGATTGTCTAGAGAAATAAAGGCACAGTAGTTTTTACCCTCATAATTGTTCTGTTATTCTGCACAAACAAAAGTTCTGGTTTGACTTGAACATCCCATGCCAATACACAGACTTCTATAACCTGATGATATTTAGTTGTTTAAATATGTATCTGAATGGTTGATATAATAACCTGGATGGCGCCCTTGATTTTAATGCCAGTCTCCATGGCGGCATAATAAGACGCCTGTAGGAATGTCCTCTGGAGGAGCAAAGCTAGGAAGAGCAGCACTGCTAACACATAGCCGTTTGCTAGAAATGCTTGAGAGGAAATGAAATGTATTCCTAGCAGCTTGACCTGTAACACAAATAAAGTTTGAATATCACAGATATTTTGACTACAGACTTTCCAATATGAAGTGTGATAATAATATAAAGAAGAATAAGAATATGTTTTTGTAATATACACTTCCCAGTCAAAAAATGACACACTCTAATGTTTCGTTTTACTTTGATTACAGCACGCATTCACTGTGGCATCCTTTCGATAAATTTTTGCAACAACATGCATTTTCACACACAGTCACATTCATTTCTCTTTATATAAAAGATGGAAGAGTTGAACCACTGTCTAAAGCCCCCTTTAGCACATCTCAAAGATTCTGGTTTAAGGTCTGGACTCTGTGGTGGCCAATCCATGTGTGAAAATGATGTCTCATGCTACCTACCTCACATTTTCCCCATCAGGCATTGTACTGTATTATGTTGATATTTTTCTCTGGTCGAGTGTTAGCGTGCCTTAAATCCCTTTTTGTTAATACATGCACATTAATGCAGCGGTGCAGGCCCTGAATATATGGTAATCGACACACACCTAATTGTTCTGTGAATACGTGATCTCCACACAGTGTTCCGAATTGTCACATTTTATGCAAAGTGAGTCATGCTGACATCTTGCTTCAATCTTCTTGCTCTCAATGAAAAAGTGATATCACCTGGTACATGTCTTGAATTTTATATCAAACGAGTAGAAAATGTAACAAATTTTCCAGTGCATCGTACTGTATCTTTTGCAAAATTAATCAGCTCTTCCCATGCTCAATGATCCTACTAAAATCAGATCAGTACAGTGTAAAGAAGGAGATGAAGGGAATGAGACAGAAATAGTTGCAGTTTTGCAGTTTTACAGACAGTTGAAGTTATATTTTGTAAGTGAAATTAGTTATATGGGTCATTTTTTAATTTGAGGTACAAGAAGTACAAAAACAATGTTATTTCTCACTAAAACAAATAGTGGTACAAGTTAGTAAATTCCTTCAGGGTAACAGGGTAACCATTTATGGACATTATACATTTGAACATTCATGCACATTTGCACTCACCCTGGACATTTCTATTTCCTTTCATTATTTATTACATTATAGTTATTTCATCTCACATTCATACATATTTGCACACTCCCCAGACATTTCTATTTAAATTCTATATTAAAATCCATACTGTCATACAGCCAGATTGTCTATATTTTGTACAGCTTTTTATATTTAAAGTTTTTTAATTATATTTTTTATAATTTATTTCTTATTGATAATCTTGATTTTAAGGACACGAGCGGTCGTATAAGCATTTCACTGCATATTATACTGTGTATGATTATGTACGTATGTGACAAATAAAAATAAATAAATAAATAAATAAAATAATAAATAAATAAATAAAAATTTAAATTTAAATTTAACATATCTGCTAGCTGCAAAGCTTACACAATAACATTTATTAAAGTATGGCTTACTCACTTTGTCAACTTGTCAATGTTACTAAAGGAACTTCGTCCTGCAACTCAAAAATTATTTGTCCCAATGCAAACTGACCAGCGTGGATTTTTCTCTCTCTTGCGCTGCGGAATTGTGGGTAATCGTCTCCCCTGCTTGGTCTTAGTGTGCGTCTGTCACTGGTATAATCAACATCTGTGCACACGTGTACTGTTTACTATAACACATTGACCACATGTGTGTGCGTAAAACACATTATTATACACATTAATAAAATAATGTATTTAAACCATTTCAATGAGAAAATCTATTAAAAATATTATTTTGTAGTATTTAGATTTTTAAAATCAATCTAAAAATGGTTCTTATTCATTATTTCGAAACCAAGAAAACATCCATTTGTGAAAGCTACATGACAGAAATGGTCAATTTGGCAACATGATGACAATCTTTAAGCTAAGTACGTAAAGCACAGAATCTATGCAATGTTTGTGTGATATTATAACATATATAGTATTAAGCAAATATTATTTCCATTTAATTTATCAAGAATGAAGCCAAAAATAAAAAAATGCAGGCAAACTTTTGTTGAATATATAATGGCATGGTGAAAAAAAAGTTATATGATGTTGTTCATCTGAAGTTGAATTTGGTTGAATATAACAATCAGATGATTGTTATATTCTATTTTTCTTAGTGTTCCGGTATTGATTCTGTCGGTTTTGCAAGTACTCATAGCTCTACTTTAAATATTAACATGCTCTTTCTAATATGGTTTCTATGGTAACAGCCTATTCAATCTGACCTGTGAGGTGGATTCTCTGCATAATCTAAGCCTCATAAAAAAAAATTCTTCTTAGAATTTAACTTATAGGCACATGTTGTAGGGTTTATATAAATGATAACTATTGCCATTATATTATTAATTCCTGAATATTTGTAACAAGACCTGACATATTTTAATCTCCTTAAGATTCTTATGAACTGTTATTCTGACCCTTTCTCCCTTTACTTTTGTACTAATTTGCTGTACTGCAGTTTTACTCAAATGTATTACATGAAACATTGACTAATCTTGATTAATCTTTTGTCCCCTTTTGACATCTACTCTAAGCTAAGACCCAAACCCTTTGTTGAGCTAAATCATAAAATCCACAAATTAATTTATACAAAAGTATCATAGCCAAGACCTTTAAAAAACATGCATATGCAATAAAAATTTGGATTGTAGTTTTTCCAATTTTTTAAACATTTTATTTTTTATTTAAAGTGGATAATATATAAGCAGATACCGGTGGCTCGATGGTGTGATTATCACGGCTGATATGGTGGACGATTCCAGAGATGCAGAGAGGTCCAGCGAAGCCCAGCAGGTCAGCCAGGAAGCGGTGAGTGATGCTGAGGAGTAGAGGGCCTCCAAATGCCTGTCTCAGAGCATACCAAATTGACTGTGGACCTCGTACAGGGACCATACCTCGCTCCTGCAATAAACCCCCCCACACCACACACACATGTACATTTACTCATACAATGTATGTAATGCATAATTATATGTATTAATGTTTACTCTTTATAAAAAAAAAAAGAATAGAATTGTATGAGCAAATATAGTACTGTTGAAAATGAATCAAATACACTTTTATACACTTTATATTTAAAAACCAGATTTATTATTATTATTATTATTTGTCTGTAGTAGTAGTAATAGAGAATCTGTCTGTTACATGTCCTTATTTCTTTGTTTGTTTGAAATTCATTCAAAGCCTGTCAATCGTCATTAAGTAACCGAACCCCGCCCCTGAAGGCCTATTGTTGCTATCTTTTCTACCATAATATTTTCTGCAACATTCATTTCTTTTTTTGTTGTTGTTGTTAAAAAAGAAAAGGTTGAAAAGAAAATACATTTAGTTATATAGAAATGTACCTTTAAGGTTGTTGCCCAGTGGCGGTTTTAGGCATGGGCGAAGTGAGCAGCCGCCCAGGGCGGCATTTTTTTATGTCACGTGGGGGGCGGCACACGAACCTGGAGTAAAAAATAATAATCTGTGCCGCTAAGTGGTTTTCTATTATATGTGATACCTGCGCCCGCGCCGCCCCTGAATGAGCCGCACAGAAGCTGAGCGAGGGGGAGGGGGGGGGGAGCGGAGAGGAGAGCCAGCGGAGAGGAGAGGGAATGACAGGGGGCGGGGCGCATAGTACAGTTCACCTCTCCCAAATGAAGCAGACAAGAAGGGGGCTAAATTATGTCTACCTGTCTTTCTTACAAATAACGCACATTTCATTCAAAATATTATAAACACACACCAATAATTTGCACTTTTTTTCATTTATT
>JAQMYK010000037.1:27079767-27091519 GCA_030014345.1 Clarias buthupogon
TCTATACTTTATATTATTATTATTATTATTATTATTATTATTATTAAAAAAACATTATCTATCTATACATGTAGAACATAGATCTACCTATTACTAAACCTTACCAAAAGGGGGCAGTCTTATTCCAAAAAGCAAATTGTACATTTCCATCATTTCTCTGAACCACAGAGGACTAGATTTTTATTTATTTATTTTTTTATGTTCTTTGCAAATCCCTGATTTCCCAGATGCTTCTCTGAAACCGAGTGGGCAACCACTTTCCTGTTGGCACAGCAGCCATAACGCTACCATGTCCTCCATCAGCTTCTCCAAGCAATAAATTCACTCTTAGTAAAAACACAAATTCAACCACGTGCGCTTTCACCTCGGACGTCCTCTGAGCCCAGCCTCTGAAAGTCTGGATTAGATTGGAAAGCTCTTTTAACAGATTTATTTGCCTTGCTTTCTTTATTACTTTATTACTTTCTTTATTAGTGATGCACTTTTTCTGCTGCTTGGGACTCATAAAGCAACCAAAGACTTGACCCCCTTAAGCAACCTGTGATATAAATAAAGCATTGAATTAAAGAGAAATCACATTGAAACTTGTGTGTAAAAGACACCCAATAACGTTCTGCGTCTGTTGCTCCACCAGAGTGCACTTGAGTCATTACTGAAACATAAGCAGGCTAAAACTTCCAGTGCGGAATCAAAACCCATAATGTAGGAGGACCCGAGGAAATGAGTGTGTATGAGGCTTGGTGCGCTCCAACCCTGCTGAAGGTCAGTTATGGACACAGTGTGATATTTTTAGTGGCGGCACTGAGTTTTGATAAAGTAATGGCCATTAAGGCATGATCTCGTTTCTCAGTGGTGGTATTTGGGTCAGTGCTGCACTGTGAGAGCTCCGACTACAATCTTTAACTGTTACAGTTCCAGAACGAAAATGTTAAATGATTTCTAATAAGAATTACTGTATATAAGTAAACATCGTCCTGAAACCATGTACCCACATGCTTGGAACGGTGTACTACCTTTAATTCTGGCTCATGTTTCCTGCTGTGGGAAGAAGATCCATCATGTACAGTACAAACCCACTTTTCCTGTCTTTGTTGCAAAAAAAGAATCAAATTTTCTAATACCACTTAGTTGTGACATGATCCAAAATTGTTTTATATAATCAAGACTAAATGTAATGACTGTGCACTTTTCAGTAAATGTTGTCCATCCTGCCAATTTTCTCCTCCTTGTTTTGACTGTCACTGTTTATTTACGTTATCTAAAGAAAACAGGTACATTTTAGCCAGACAGCGTCTACCCTCCCAAATACAATGGGTGCAGACTTCAAAACGATACTTTGACACAAAAGGGTATTAATATATATACAAGGGAGGTTCAAGTCAAACTGGGAATTTTAATGAAATTTCTCCTGAATGAAAATGTAAAACCAATTGACATTGAGAGAAGACTTTAAGCACAGCACGGTTCTTAGCTGTAGTAAAACGCTTGAATAGTGCAAACTTTTTTAAAGAAGTCCGTACATCTGTGAATGCCGATCCCAGAGATCCCGTGCAGGGAGCTCCGAGTGGCTTGAAGCTCCCTGCAGTCATTCCTGTGAATATTTATCAAGTGGAATGCTTTAACCATTAAAAAAATGACAGATAACTTGTCACCAACTTGCACAAGAGACACATCTGTCTGTGAGAACAGTACACACAATCATTCATGAACACCACTTGCACATTATAGGAACTTGGCTGGAAGTTATCGCGATAGTCCTGACCTCAATCAATGCTATTCCATCATGTTTGGACCAGGAGTTCCTGGGAGACCAGCATTTCATACAGGAAGAGACAGTGGTGTACTTTCTGTATTGATGGTATCCACATTGGGATAAGTGCATTAGTGTATTCGGTTTTTAGTCTATATAGAGAAAGAATGGTATTTTCTACTCTAATAATTGTATTCTGTTATTCTGCACATACAATAGTCCTGGTTTAACATCCATCATACTTAATCTACTTTGATTACAGCGTGCATTTGCTGTGCAACTGGTTCACAACAACCTTATGCAACATGACAATATTTTGGCTGCCATCTTGTATTTATAACCAGGGAGTTAAGCTGCTCTGTAAACTCTTTTCTAGCACATCCCAAAGACTTCAATAGGGTTATGGTCAGGGCTCCCTGGTGGCCAATTCGTGTGTGAAAATGATTCCTCATGCTCCCAGAAGTGCTCTTTTAAAATGTGAGTCCTGGAATATAGCCATGCCATCAGGGAAGGAAAAAAAAAATCTCTAGATATGATAACCTTGTCATCTTGAACAGTTCTTCACCCAATTCCAGTAATTATAGCAATCTCCTTAGTTGTATTTTTGCTTGATAGAGGCCAATTCGACCCTTCTGATCTTTTCAACCACCATGGGATATGTCTTCTCATTTATTTGTATAAGACATGAGAACTCACTGCATCAGTAGGGGGTAAAAGAATTGGTGCCAGTTGACCCCTAGTAATCATTGAAGAAGTTAGCCAATTAAGACTCTTAAGTCAGGAATTATGGTGTAAAACTACTGACACAGATAAAAGAGAACATTATAGAGTAAAAAAGGAATGAATTCAGACATAGCATAGTGTGTGCATATCGTCAAATCCTTATCCTGTGTCTGACATGTTTCTTTAAAATGGCTGCCAGTCTAGTTGGAAAACTATCAAGATTTTTAGCAGTTCAGGCATTTCTCAGTCTCCATCCTTATCAATATTATAAATATGCTCTCTAGCATTTCCTGACAGAGGATTCTGGAAGGGCAAACACATTGTGGGCCTTGATGTGGGAGTAGATCACAGGGGTCTAGGGAGCGAGTTAAGAACAGAGCCAGCCCTTAGCACACACTGGAGGCCAGTGTCTGAACGCACAGGGGCCGTGAAACACACAAAGCGCTTTATGTGATTCCTCACCGGGGGGAGAGCAGGGCACTGACATGGTGGACAAACCTACACATGCAATTTCTTTTCACTTTGTGCTGTTTATTTTGTGTCACCTTCCATCTTTCTCTTTTTCTCCGTCTTCATTTCTCTCTGCTGTCACCCATTCAGTCTCACCCTTTCTCATTCCATCTACCTATTTTCCCCCTCTCGTTCAATTTTTTCTCTATATATCTCCTGCCTATTTCGTCTTTTCCTTCTTTTCATTTTTCTTTCTCCTGTCTGCCCCTCACCCCAACCCCCATCCCTTCTACTTTCACATGCGTACCAGGAATTTACAGCATTAATAGCATTTCAGTCTGCTTGCCAAGACTCATGTAATGTTACCAAAGCATATAAACACATGTAACTAAGCTAAAACCTTTTGTAATGTGATATTGACTGGCTTTGTATATTAAGTAATGACTTGTGTATACTGTATATTATGCAATGGCTCTAAAACGAATCTGAATGCTGCCATTGTCTCTATTTCTCTCTTTATTTTCCAGACGAATTTCATTCCTACCAAGTTAGAAATATGTTACTTAGTAACATACAATACATGTTGGTTCATAAAACCCCCCCCCCCCCCTTTTTTTTTTACCTGTACGGTTGACATACAGTTTTTTAAAACCTACACTTCAAAGAAATATTGGTTAACAACATACATCAAAGTTTTTATACTACAAAAAATGCGCCCCATATCACTAACTAAATACATGCTGTCCTTCATCCAACAATGTAACTAAATTCTGTGTTGTAATATCTTGAAAGCCGAGTGAAAGTTCCAGCTTTAACTTGTTTTTCCAGCCACATCTGGAAAAGCTGCACTTATCCAACAATCAAACGTGTTTATTCTCTGATGACAGTTCCTGATTTTATCACGAGCTGCTGGTCAAAGGTGTTGTTTTTTTGCATCGACTTTGTCATTACTTTTACATTAACAACCACTTGCTAATAATAAAAGTTATTCTAACTGTTAAACAGGAAAAGGCTCGTTAACACCTCGCTAATGCATGTGAATTTGTTATGAGCTCTGCAGTGAATCTCATAATCTCATGCGGCCTTAATGAGGCACATATGTGCATAGCAGACTTTCATCCCGGTGTTCATTCGGTTGGTGAAAACGCAGTGGTGAATAATATAGGGATGTCCTGCATTTTTTCTTTCCTTCCCTCTGGAATTATCTGGATAACTTCCTCCTAATTTAGTTAAAGCCAATTTCCACGTTAGATCTTCTTTTGCACGTCAATGACCAAACCAAAGGAGGTGAAAGCTAACACAGGCAACCTCTGATGACATGAACACCTTTTTTTGATCAACTGCTAGTCAGTCAATAATTCACATTACCAGCCTGAAGCGACTCAATCCTGATTTTTTCACCCTAATGTGGCAAAGATCAGATTTCTTAGGGATGCCTGAACACGCGAATCTCATGTTTTTTTCCAGCTCACTTTTTATGAGGTCCTACATTGGATACATATTTACAGTATCTGTAGTCATGCAACTTGATTAAGAATGGGGAGATTGGATTTCATGTGACATTTTTTCGGCTCTGCGCCCGTGTAGAGCACTCGCTGATATCAATAAGCAATGGTAGCATGAGGTTCTCGCAACAGTATCAGCAGTAGCTGCTAAAACGGTTAAAACGAAGCTGTCTGTCTTTCTTTCTCCACAAATATAACTGACTGACTGCTTGCTATCCTCCAGAGCAAAATCACAAGCATATTTTTTGTTAAAATTGTGTCCCTTGTTTGAACTGAATGAGCTTTCAGACTTGGGTTTTACGCCAGAAGACGTGAGTATGTGCCATTTCAGAGGACAGATGTGTCCACATTAGAGTCAGATAAAAGACCCTTGTGATTATAAATCTCTGATCTGACTAAAAAAATCTGAATTGTATAATGTGGCTTGTAATGTGAATGTAGTCTAATACAAAGGGGGCTGAAAATATTTGGATGAGAACACTGACATGTCCTAAGCAAATGAGGTAAGAGATACCTATAACTGGCTAGAATTCATGTGATCAACAGAAAAAGGAATGCTTTTGTTCCCAACTGTTTTAAATTGGTATGTTTATTAAAAATTCAGTAAAATAGGGATGAACAGCTATCAAAAAAGTGCTGATTTTGCTAGTTAAAGAAATAAACCTGTATAGATGCAAAAATTACCCCCCCTCCTCCAAAAATAAATAAAGAAATAAAAAACTACTTAAATCCTGCTTGGCATAACATCGCACGACCACCCTCTTAATATTGAGTAGGTCCCTCCTTTTACCATCAAAACAATATTGACCTGTGTGTTCTGACACCTTTCTATTGGAACCAGCATGAACCTTTTCTTCCATTGTATCAGTGAACCTTAACCCCCCATGACCCGGTTTTCCTTAATTAAATCACTTTTGGTTCGTCCTGACCAATGCAGTCTGGGAATATCCAACATGAGCTGCAGCTTAGGAGTTGCTCTGACCCAGTCACCTAGCCATTACAATCTGACCCTTCTCACAGTAGCTACATTTTCAATATCTCGCTATGGTGGTGGCTGAAACAATGGGTGGGATGTATTAGGCAGCAAGTGAACCTTTTTTTCTGAAGTTGATGTGTTTGAAGCAGAAAAAAAATGGGCAAGCATAAGGATTTAAGTCACTTTGACAAGGGCCAAATTGTGATGGCTTGAGGACTGGGTCAGAGCAACAACAGGGATATTCATGGTCTGCAGTGGTCAGGACCTACCAAAAGTAATCCAAGGAAGGAAAACCGATGAACTAGAGACAGGGTCATGGGTGGCCAAGGCCTACTTGGGGAGCGAAGATTGGCCCGTTTAGTCCGATCCAATAGAAGTGCTAGGGTAGATCAAATTGATGAAAAGGTTAATGCTGGTTGTGATAGAAAGGTGTCAGAAGACAGAGTGCATTACTGTTATTTAGGCAAAGGGGGGACCTACTCAATATTAGGCAGGTTGTCATAATGTTATGGCTAGTCGGTGTAGTTACATTAAGTGTTTATTTATGGCTAAAAAAGATATATTGAACACTTATGATGGTCCCCTTTTCAAATTATACTATCATTTATACCATGTGTAAATAGTACACATAGTTAAACTCCATTGTATAGACATAATAATGGTAGGTAAAAGTGTTTTTTTAATGGAACATCTTATTAAAGGACTTTTCTTTTTAATTTCAGTAATTAATGAGATTTGTTGGCAATGTAAAATATATTAATAAGTCATGAAAGTTTTTATCTGGTCATCCTGGTGTAATCATGCTTTGTAATGTACCTCCATTCTCACCATCTTCACCTCATATTTCTGGATTCCTCACTCTCTGTTTCTCCATGCAGGGTTACTATCTCATCATCCTCATCAATAAATGACACCTCATTCTTACTATTTTCTATTGGCACTGCTACAGTACCTGCGCTTACCTCTTTGAATGGCTGTAGAACATGGACAGTTTCATCTCCTACATAAAATAATAATGCATACAATTATAAAATAATAATATACAAAATGTATATATACATTAAACAGATGAATTTATGATTGTAGTGCAAAAAACATTTCGATCATTTTAAAAGTGCACTGTGATGGACTGACAGCCGATCCAGGGTACATTCCCATCTAATAGCAAGAAGTCCTCATGTTACTATAAGCTCAAAGATCCAATCCATTGAATTAATGAGTGAATGAACAAACAATCAAAAAATAATTTTTGATCCAAATGGCAATTACGGGGGGAAGGATGGGCACACTGTCCAGGATGTACCCCAACTTGTGTCCAAAGTCTCCTGGGATAAGCTTCAGTCCCACACTACCCTGTATACAGCACAGAGCAATGAGACAATGATGCTAAATATTTTCTCATAGCCTTTAGGCTTTCAGTATGTATTCTGGCAACCTCCAATAGTTGCACTGTGACTGTCTGGGCTGTGTTTGTTGGGAAAAGCTTCCACCATCTTAGGACAGAAATGTACTTGCATCAAAGACAGCAATGGCGTGAGCATATTTGTTTACATATTTCACTTTTTACTACATATGTTACCAAAAGATTCCAGTAGGGGGCACACTGGGGAATTCATTCAGGCATGAAGTAAACAAGCATTGCAACCCTTGGAGAGCTTAGTCTCCATGGCAACATTTAAAATGGTATTTATTTCCAATCAACTGTTCTGACAGGCATATTCGTCAATTTGATTAAATTTTATTTATATAGCGCTTTTAACAATGGTCATTGTCACAAAGGAGCTATACAGTATCAAAGGACAATTAGGGAAAATAGTATGAAATGTGTGAGAAAATATGTATGGGAATGGGGATAATTGTGAACCTGGTCTCACAACTTACATGCATAATTCATCCTTTAGGCACTTATGGGCACATTGTGCTAATTTCTGTGGATGTGAACAAGCTACGCAGCAAACACACCAAAGACAGGTTACGTGAGGCAGCCATCATGTCTGCACATGCGTGTAGTTAAAAGCATATTTCCTCCAACTGCAAATTATGACATCTAAGCAAGTAAAATATTCTTGAATCTTGCAAGTTGCAACAAAAGAAATAGATTTTTTAAAGGTTTTGCATAAATGGGGGCGAATACTTATGCTTTTTTAAATTTACATTTTTTAAACATTGAGTTTCAAAAAACATCCATTCTATTTGCATCATCTCTAAAATAGTCATCAAGTGGATGTGTTATTATGTGATTCACCACATAAAACCCCAGTTAAAGTTAAATTGTTTACAAGTAAAATACACTCTCATGACAAAGTAAAATGTTCTTGAATATAGAAAAAATCAAAACAAATTTAATATTTTAAAGCTTATTTCTAATCAAACTTGACTAAAAGTCTAAGTAAAAGGAAGATTTTTTTTTCTTTTTTCATAAAAAACTAAGAATACAACCTAGCAAAAGTATCTGTCAGTTGAAGAAAACATTTTGCTTAAATGTTTTAGCAAAAATCTATTAGAAATAAATTTAATAATCTTATACAAACAAATCTTAACAAATCTTAGTTTGTTGTAATCTTATTTTAAAAAGTTTAGATGAATTGAACTATATTCAACTATTTACATTTGCTATTGTTTTTTGCCCTTAAACGTTTTACATAAATGTGCATGAACAATTATGCTTTTTGTTTTTTTTTATTAAAATTTTTTAAACATTGGAACTTCTATTATGCTTACTTCACATCTAAAAATGTTTGTCAAATGGATGCGCTGTTATGTGGCATGTTCATGACATAAAACTCCAGTTAAGTCAAATGTTAAAAACTTAAGATGTACTGTACAGTCATGCCTTTTTTTTTTTTTTTTTTTTTTTTTTTTTTTTAAAGAACAAAACACTTTTCCTTGAGGAAAAATGTGTGATTCTGCATAAACCTGAAGCCTTTTCTTTAAAACAAAAAAAAAAGAAAGAAAGTGATCATTAAGCAGGAATGCCAATTCACTCTCAACCCACACACCAACCGCTCATTTGTTCCAATTGTCTCAAACTATAAACAGGAACATCCCAGCCTTGGTTCCAGCCTCTTAGAGCAGGCCAGACGTAATGAGAATTTATCGTCCCGATGTGCCTGCCGTATGGACTCCCGCAGCACAGAGGGAACGGGGAATTTGTATATGTCCTACAATTGATGGCGGCTCGTGGACAGATGAGCCATTGCTTCGAATGGGACAGATGCTGCAGAGGACACTTGAGAACGAGACATAAGTTAGATTAGTCCAACCATTCAGTGCCATTCAGCTTTAATGGGATAGAGAAATGTGCAAGATGAAACTGTCATTGACTCAAGCAATCAGGTGCTGATGTTTCATTTGTTAAACGCATGCAAGTTTATGGGCTATGCAAAAACGCTCTGGGTTTTTTGTTTGTCTTTGTTATTTTATCTTTATTTTTAAAGTGATGCTAAAACCGAAAGCTCTTAAGACGACTCCCAAGACTCTCTCTCTCTCTCTCTCTCTCTCTCTCTCCACTGTTAAAGTTAATCTCCCATTGAGTGTGTTCCACAGAGTGAGTGATTAGTCATTTGATTAAATGGCGAAGCAGAGCTCTGCTCTGTAGACAAATCGCCTCTGCTTGTGTCTCGATATTGTGCTGTGGAGTGGCACTGGCACACAGAGAGATCGTTGTAGGCTCCCAGACTAACAAAACAGTTGCAATGTGGTATTTTGTGAGTATTTTCAGGGGAAGAACTTGTAATACTTGTAAATCTTTACACCCCAGTTTAAATTTACGGTATAAAAATGCCATTTTGATGGTAGTTTCCCTTAGTTAAAATTAATGCACTGTTAAAACTGTTTCAATTTATTTTATACACTGCCTGGCCAAAAGAAAGTCAGCATTTCAGAAAGGGGTAAGAATGGGAACTCATGAAGCAATGTTCACTGAACAATACTCTGGAGGCAGTTTTAAGAAGATCTGGGGTTGCGTCAGTTGGTCAGGTCCAGGCTAAGGAACATCATGTGGCAATAAAATAAAGTCAGCTGATAACCATAATGTACTGAATAACCAGGTTATCACATCTACAGTGGTTTTCTTCTCTGATGGTGCCTTAATAATCAAGGATTAAGATATAGAGTAAAATTAAGATGTGCATCAATTTAATTTAATTTAATTTTTTTTCTTTTTTTTCTTTCTTTTCTTCTTCTTCTTCTTTTTTTTATTTTTATTTTTTTTACAATTTATTTTCCCAGACAGTATATAATGTAATAATGTACAATATCTCAATGTTAAGGTTCTGTGTCTCTGACTGGAAACTTTAAATCCCAAAAATGCCAGAAAACCAACATTAGACACTTCTCAGAATTGAGGCCCTGGGTGTTTCCTCTTAAACCGAATCATACTTAAATCTGTCTCAGAAGTCTTGGCTGATTTAAATCTGATGTCATGGCAGTGGAATTCACCAAATGGGTGCTGCCTCTTAGCCCTCTGATTCACAGACCTTGGTGGTTGTGAATGTAATAACATGTAGAGAAAATGTTTGGTGTCCTCAAATAATAGTAGACATGCCAGAAATGCAGTGTGTGTATGTGTTTATTGCGTGCATATTTTAACTAAAATGAAATGCTACATGTTTCTTTCAACAGGTTTTAAGAATGCAGTATAAAAAAAAAGAAAGTTGAATATTTTTTTGTGATGTGATGTGATGTGATTACATAACTTCAATTATCTCTGTGATGGACAATTGTCTTATCCAGGTTGTATTTTCTGTCTTGTGCCTTATGTTCACAGACCACTTCATGAATTCACAAGTTTCTTTGCTTTAAAAAATATACTGCCTTACAATATGAAAATCATGGAATTTGTCTCTCAGTTAAAAGTTTGCTTCCATCTTCTTAGTTCTCCAACATAATGTGCTTTTTTTGTGAATTCTGTTCTTTTCCATTTCAAATTGCCCTTTTAAAATCTAATTTCTAGTACTGTATTATTATTGCTATAATTATGTTTATAATTTCAATACTAATAATTCTTATTACAAACACAGCCTCTTTGTTTTCTGCCTCTCAAAATTTATGAATATTACAGCGCAAGACAGTTATGACTTCTGTCGTTTGGCTTGAAAGAGTTTGGACATTTCAATAAAGCCATGAAAGGCTAGTAAGCTTCAAGATGAAATTGACATTCTTGGCATTACAGTGCGCTCTCAATCTCATACTGCAATTGAATTTACTTGCATTACTGTTTTCCCTTTTTTGGAAGCTAAAATTTTCTCCATTCAGGGTAGAAAATATCACTAAGTACCATAGTTACAATGGGCATTCAAGTCAAACTGGGACTTGTGATAAAATTTCTCATAAAAGAAGCCATAGAACAGATTGACATTTACAGAAGACTTCAAGCACGGTATATTGATGAGCGGATGAGCCGCAGTACATAATTTTACATGGTGCAGATTATTTAAAGAAGTCTGTATGAACGTGAATGATGATCCCATCCGAGGTGGCTCAGAGCAGTTATTGCAGTCATTGCTGTGACCATTCAGCAAGTGGAGCACCTGATCCTTGGAAAGTTTTCACCAACTTGTGGAGGAGACACATTTGTCTGTAGAAACTGTACAGTATACACTGTCATTCGCAAATACCATGTGCCAGTGTTTCAGACATGATACAGGTAGTCAGATCATGGCTTTCTACCTTGATGATATCCAAGCACTGGTGAAAAGCTGGGATGAGTGCATTAGTGTAGTGTTTTATATAGAAAAATAAAGGTAGTCCTTACATAACTGTATTTTTACATAACTTCAATTATCTCTCTTTTTTTTTTAATGAACACCATCAAGTTTAATGTATGAGAATAAGAAGTCCTACAGTATGATTTCCTGAAAACATTCTCAGTCAAATCTAATACATAGTCATTGCAGAACTGAAAAAAAAACTATTCCAAATGATTCCTTTCAAAATTAAGTCATTATGACCGTTCGAACTTAACTGCCTTAACACAAATAATCAATTCTCAAAAAATTCTTCAGCTAAAAACATCAGCGAAAACATCAAAAATATAACGAAAACAAACCCAAGCAGAAGTTAAATTTTCAGCTTTACTTTGCAGCAAAATATTATCTGCAAGTGTATTAAACGGAAATAGATAAAATACACCGTAATGTAAAATACTGTACATGGCCCGCATTTGTATTCCGTACCTACAACTATCGGTATAGATAAATTACAGATGTTACCGTCTCTTTAAGGATTATTAAGGATGTCTTGAAAAATATTGCAATAAGTAGTTTTATTACTGCCATGCGGAAGGCCCGGGTTCGATTCCCAGCCAGTGCCCAAACCCCCCAGCCACTGGATGCAGTGCCAGTCCCA
>JAQMYK010000037.1:27091816-27105834 GCA_030014345.1 Clarias buthupogon
AATGTAAGAACTGCCTATACATTGAGCATACATACATATACATATGTATACATACAAGCAGTCAATGCTCCACCTGGAGGGATTATACAGCATTGCATGGGGGCGTTTATGGGGCGGGGCATCGTTAACCGCATCATCGCGGGGGATCACATTCCGTGCACGGATCGAGCACGGACCGGTCATGGACCTGTCATGGACCTGTCATGCTCCAGGCGGCTGTTTGACGTGGCTCCCACTGTATATAAAATCTCTTTATACAACAACTATCATACATCTATCATACAATTCACATCAAACCAGAACTTTTGACTGTGCAGAATAACAGAACACTTATGAAAGTAAAAACAACCTTTATTTCTCTATATAATCCCCAGCTACGCTAATACACTAATCCTAGTGTTTCACTAGTGCGCGGACATCATCAAGGTAGAACATTTTCTAAGTATCCCAAAACCATGATTGGACTGCTTGCTGTACATCTGAAATGCTGCCCATTCAGGAACTCTGGTAATGGCCCAAAAATTTGGAAGTGGTTTGGAGCGAGGCCACAACTACTGGGAATGATACAATAACTCCTATCCTAGGTACTGTGATGTGCAAGTAATGTTCATGAACAATTTTGTGTACGGTTCCAACAGACAGATGCATCTCTTCCAGAAGCTGGCGGCAAAATTTTCAGGAATCAGAAGTTCCACTTGCTGAATGTTCATGAGAAGTTCGACTGCAGTGGGGTTCAAGCCACCTCGGCTATGATCGTCATTCACAGACATACTGCCTTTTATAAAATTTTGGCACCATTCAAATCAGATGTTTTACTGTGGTTTGGAATCTCCTCAAAGTACTGTGCTTGAAGTCTTCAGCAAATGTCAAACGGCTTTATGCATTCATTGATGAAAAAAAGTCCTGGTTTGACTTCAACGCCTCTTGCACTACTGTATTATTATTAATGTATGTAATGTATGTAGACATTAACAATGTATAGAGTTTTACTAAGCCATTCCAGGTGAAAATAAAATCATTAAAAATATAAAGGACTGGATTTGAATTAAGAATTTATTAATACTAAAGAACTGACAACTAAAACCTCAAAACCAACATTGCTTTCAAATATTAAGATATTGTGATAGATGTGGATGAATCCCCTTGTTTTTTTTTTATGTAGCATTTTTGTCAAGACCTTTACGATGCTCCAAAACCTAATCAGCCTGAGTGAAATTCGGAAGATGACCCCTGAAAATTGGAAGATGAAATCATTGCAAGTGGTTACAATCAAACTGGGTTTTCTGTAATTGATATACTTAGACATCTGGGTTGTTAGCTCATTTACCCTCAAACCATACAAATAGCCTTTTAAAGTTGTATTTTGGAAGGGCCTACAACTGGTTCCTATCTGGAATTCATTTAAGAACCAAACAACTGGGATCACACCTGGCTGCACTGTTAACCAATATGTTCCTCTGCTTTAATTAAGCAATATCCTGGGGATATAAGAAGTTTATTTACTTTAGTTTCAGGAGCTTCCTTTGCTCTGGGGTGACCCATGTGATGCAATACCTGCACATATACTGTGCACATTTCTACTACTCAATTTCAAAACAGAATTATGAAAGGAATATAACAAGTTAATTATAATTAACAGGATGGCATCCTTTCTTAAAAGCTTTCACAGCAACACAGGGCATGGGGTAGGAATCACACTGGCTGGGTCACCAGTCCATTGAATGTGTACACACAGTCTCAAGAACATCTGAGGTAATTTACAGTTGACGATTCACCTACTGGCATGTTTCTGGGAAGTGGGAGGAAAATTAGAGGACCTGGAGGAAACCCACACAGACACAAGGACGATGAGTATGGCTACATTCACATTACAAGTCACATTGTTCAATTCCGATTTTTTGGTCAGATCAGATTTGTAGACATAGTGTCCTCTGAAAGAGCACGTACATATACGCAATTTGTCTTTTCTCACGTTATCTGGGTTAAAACATGTCATATTTGTGTGACATATTTGTGAGGCCCAGAAGAAGGAACAAAACCAGACGCATAGCTTTAGCAAATATTTCTAGCAAAAAAAATCCTGCATTGCTGGTGCTGACTGATGATGTCAGTGTCCTACTCATGCGCAGAAGCAAAAAGTTGCATATCTGATCTGCCTTTACGCAAAGAAAATACATTTCTCTATCTATTAACTGTCAATACATTAAATGATTTAGCATTCTGATCTACTGGTAAATTGAAAAGATTTGATAATGTTAATATTCCTCGTTGCTGCACCAACTGATACCAACTAATAATTAACAAAAAAAAAGATATTCATATTCAAAAATATATTCATGTAAGGGACCACCCCTAGAGGGCACTGTGCGCCCGATAAGTTTGTTTGTGTAGTTTTTGTTTGTAGACTCAGTTTCCCAGAAGGCACCTCGATCAGGTGATGAGGGAGCTCACCTGAATCGAGGTAGCTCATTAAACCTTCTATAAATAGCAGTTTATTCTGGGAAACTGGGTTGAGCATTAATAACAGTTATGTCTTGTGGGCTTTTTGTTTTGTTTTGTTTTGAGTTAGGTTATGTAAACTCTGTGTAGGAAGGCTCTAGTTTTATGTTTATGTCCATTGTCCTTTTGGGTTGTGGAGCTGTTTGTGTCAAGTTAAGTGTACCAGTTAATTGGTCTCTTGTCATGTGTACAGTAAGTACTGTTCTGTGGGTCTCCAGTGTTTGTTTGCCGTATGTTTAGTTACTTGCATGTCTAGCTATTTGCATGGTTAGCCACTTGAGTGTTCGCGGGAGTAAGGTTTAGCCGCGAGTATGGATTAGCCTCTTGTGTGCCAAACCTTTTGTGTGTTCGTTTCCCTTGTATGTTCAGTTACTAACCCGGTTAGATACTAACCCTATTAGTTACTAACCCGGTTAGGTCATCATCCATTTCTACAATAACCAGATTAGATACTAACCCCACTAACTACTAACCCGCTCAATCAGTAGTCTCGTCTTCTCCCCGGTCTCGTCTTGTCCCCGGTCTCTCCCATCCCCAGTCTTTCCCTATCTCTAGTCCCGTCTTGTCCCCAGCCTTGTCTCTAGTATGGTTTATCTTTGTTTACGTTCAGCTCCATGTTTTTGTCAAGCTTAAGAGCCTGGTGTTTCGCCCTATATCCATGTTAAGAGTTTGAGTTCTTTGTTTCTTTGTTTAGTTTCTTTATTATTCTATGTTTTGTTTTGTTATGTTATTAAAAAGACTCTTTATGTTTAAAAACCCTCTGTGCCTATGCCTGCCCTTTTTAGCCCATGGCTACAACCCGTATCAGCCCGTTACCTACAGTCATGACAATTCACAATATACAGAATGATATATTGTATTAATATATTACAGTATATTGAAAAATACATAATGAATTGCAGCTTTTTATATATTGAGAAATATATTAAAATAAATTCAAATGTATATTTTAATGTATGTAATTTTATATTCAACATTTAATTTTGAATTTGAATTTTTAAATTTGATTGAATATATATTCTTTTTTTTCTTTTTACAATGTGCTTATATGTTAATGTAATTCAAACAAAATTTATAGGCATGACTTTATAGGCATTAATCAGAGCACACCCACAAATGAAAAGTGTGTGTATAATTCTTAAACATGCATAAAATTTTAATAATGGTTTATTAAAGTATAAATATGATGTGTCTTCATTGCAATAAATATATTCATACTTGGTCCATTCGTATTGCAATATATTAATAAATATAAGCACTAGTTTCCTACTGTATATATGGACTTTTACAATATATTGCCATGTACTTTTTTTTTCTGTAAGGGTGCTTGTTCTAATTAAAGTCACATAACTGCATATCGGATATACGAGGGTGAGTCAAAAATGATCCGCACTAGGTTATATTTTAATTTATGTTGGTCACACTGTCTTGTGAACATGTTACAACAGTTAATATTTAACTGGGTGTACTGGTGTTGATACAACTCACGAAAGAGCATAAAAATAAGTGTTTGGATATCTACACACAAAATTTACACATTAAAGAATGTGAAAGTTTCTTAAAGTGATGACCGGACATGGATTCTTCTCTATGAAGCTGAGAATAAATTGCAGAGTATGGAACATAAACATCCTCAATTGCCGACCAAGAAAAAGTTGAAAAGTAAAGCTTCAGTATGGAAAATTCAAAGGGCCAGTATTGGAACATTATCAGAAAAAAGGTTCAACAATCAACAGTGCTCGTTACAGTGAGATGCTTATTAAAGAGCTGAAGCCTAAACATTAAATCGGGTATTTTGAGGTGTTAAAGTATATTCCCTATAGTCCTGATTTCGCTATATTGGACTTTTACTTGTTTGTTCCTCTGAAAGCAGCCATACGAGGACAAAGGTTCACTTCTGATGAAGCTCAGAACCAGGCAATACAAAAGCATGCTAACAGATAAGTGTATTAAAAAATTAGGAGGACATTCTATTGAAAAATTATGCATTTGTCTTTTCTAAAAGTTAATTAAAATAGATTCCATAGCCAGAGTGTGGATAATTTTTGACTCACACTTGTATATCCAAACCAGGACCACATATATAAAAGTGACTTAGATCCAATCTGAAAAATATCAGTTTTCTGCATTCAGACAGCCATAAAAAACAGATCAGGGTAATAATTGAGTTACTTCAGCCTTCAGTAATGTGAACATAGCCTGAGACTCCAGGCAGACAGTTAACCAAGTTCAAGACTAAACTGGAGATCCTGGAGCTGTGAGGCTCTCAGGCTACCTGCTCAAGCCTAACTGCAGTATGTGTCAAAGCAGTACTGTTGCTTTAGGCAATTAAAACACAGGCATAATTAAGAATAATGCTAGATCGGATCAGATTTCTGACCACGTGCTTAGATGATTAGGTTATTTTTTTTATATGTAATTACATAAAAACTGAATGTCAGTAAGAAAACCACAATTGATGGAAAACTGTGTTTCCTTTAAAAAATAAACATGTTTCAGTACAGCTCTTATATTATGAACAGAGTCGCTTTACATACGGGAGTTTTGTTATTATCAAGATATGAGGAGAGGAAATGGAGAGCTCTTAGTTACTAGAGAGCCGACCATGTGTAATAACTGTGTGTGACTGCTTGCATACAGTAAGCTTCTATACTCGTCCTGCTACGCAGAAATAAGATAACTTGCTGATGAAGTACCCGGAAAGCTAGATGGTTAACAAAACAACATAAACCAAAAGAAACATTCTGCAGATATATGCAAGAAAATGACCACATAATATGAAAACTTTAAGCTTGCTGCCAAAGGTAGTTGCTGGAATAAAAAATAAAAAATCTGTTTCCCACTACTCCTTTCGCTCCTTGGCTTCAAGTGACTACATGTGGAACATGTTAACCTTGAAGTAAATAAAATCACAGTAAAAATATTAACTAAGCACAAAGCTAGAAAAAGTTTCAAACAGTTTTCCACACTTTAGAAATTATTGTATTATTCTTTCGTCTTTATTTGAAGATCTGGTATACAGACTAAAAACAAATATTTAAAAGCAAAGAAAACAACCAACAAACTTGAAGAAGGAAATGTGCAAATCTCCACATTGTGTTATAAACTTGGTAAGAAACCAAAGATCCAAAACCAATTAGAAGAAATACAGGAATGAAATACGAAAAGTCATTTGTTTATATGATCAATACTATTGTAATAAAAAAAACAAACGTTCCTGGGTTTTTCGCATGTACACTCATCCATCAGGTAATACAACCAGATAGGGAAGTTGTATTACTTTGAATAAAAGGGTCCCAGTTTTAACACATTCAGAAGACATTTAATAATAAAGCACAATGCCTACGTTGAAGAAAACCTGTTATATGGGAGGTTGTTCCAATTAAGCATTTATAAATGATTACACATCGTATATTGAGTTGTGATGTATTTAGTGTGTGTTCCTTCAAGTGTAGCAATAAAGGGAAGTTCTCTCGACTGGTAAAATAAAATAACTAACTCTCTTTCAGAGGTAGGTTGAGATGGCACTGAGCTCGTAAGCACTATCAAGCTTTGCGATGTTAGTTTTGCAACAGTAGTATCATCTTAGTTACATTCTGCTGCAGCACAGCTATTAAACAAAAGGTAGGAATCAGATGTACAGGTAAAAACCATGGAAGAAGAAATGCCTACAATGTAACAATTACAGCAATTAATATTCTAACACAGTACTTAAGACTTTTTTTTAAGAAAAAAAAAATGCAGTTAAAATAATTTCCTATGTTTTCGAGCTGTATTATAGTGGAGTAACAGTCACATGTTAAAATTAGGATGACCTATGGCATCGGACCAGTGTTGGTAGCTTTAAAAATACAATCTGCGTTTACAGCCCATAACTGCTCACATGACACAAGATTTTTCTTGAAAGGTAACAGACAAAAGAACTTTTGATCGATAAGAATCACTGAGCAAAAAAGCTGCCAATTCATCAGATGCATGCAGGCATTTATCATTCGTTCCAAGAGGTGACTACTAAATTGCGAAATTAGACATTATCTGTAAACCATCATGATAACAAGAAAGCAGGTTGTTGAAAAGAAATGGTTAATAGGGGACTATAAAGCTTTTAGCCAGCAATTTGAATATAAAGCGTTCATTCAAAATTGTTTAATCCCCTCTGGCATTTTCAGAACGAGAATCTGTTCAAGGCTCCCTCAGTCAAACTAAAGTGAATTTCCTGAACAAACTGGCTATGATAGTAGATGATTCATATACACAAAATTCTCTGACATCCCTTTCAACCACATTTTATTATTTCACCTTCGTTTCAATCGAGAGGAGGGGGGAAAAAGGACTTTTTCAACAGCACGATTGCTTCCAGTTGTATGAGTCTATATATCTTCTTCTCCTGACACTGAAAATGAAGGTTTCAGGGACTTGTCCTGATATGAAGTGGTGATTTACAGTGCCCCATGGGCTCAGTTGTTTGCATTTCAGCACCTGTCTCTATTTGATGTAATGTTTTTAATCTTATCAAATGGTTCTTGCTAAAAATAACCATTCTTAAAAATGAATGGTATAAATAAGCCAGTGTTTCCAATGGACTAAAAGCTGTTTGTTATATCTGAATCCAGGCAGACATTGCACAAGTCTATCACATGTCGTGTATCATGGAATACTAGGATTTTTTTTACATTCTACATTCTTCAGTATAGATGGCTATTTGGCAGACAATTTAATTGGATTTTGAATAACTCAAATCATACAGTGTCTATCTGGCTTAAAGGCTGGTGGTGTGTGTTTGCTATTTTGACAAGGGTATGTTGGAAAATGGAATTTTTAAAAATCCCCATTTTGGTACCCCACTGTGTGGTGTAATTGGGGTATCAGGACATATCTTGATTATATAAGTAGTACACATTGCCCCCTAGCTTCTACATAACTTATGGGACCAGAACAAGACATAAACAACAACATGGCCAAAAAAAAATAAAAAATTATAATAAAATAAACACTAAGTATTCCATTCACATTTCAATGGAACAGCTTCAGTCCCAGGTCATCATCTTCTGACAGGCAATCAAGACCTACAAAAGAAAAGAAAAAAAATGCAACCATGAGAGCAGTGCTTGATGGAAATTTTTCCGTCAGAGATCTGACTATATTTTAAAGTAAAAAAATTTGATTGGGGTGTTATTTATCTGAACATGTTTTTTATTTTATTTTATTAATTTTCTTTTGCTTTCTTTTTACACTACATAAAATTACTGGGCAATACATTGAATGGCAGAGATAATTGTTCAGGTGCAGGATTGGTAACAGTGACATATTTTCCAATGTGAAAACATTGAGTCCATCGATGCTGCATGTCATTAACACTGTTTATCATCTATTCGGTGATGCATCAAACAACAGGTGATGGAACAGACATCAGATGGAACATATTCTCCACTCTTGATGTTCTGGACTTTGCAGATGACATCATCATGTTCTCATACAGTCATCCAGAATAGACTCTCATAAACAAGAACAGATTGTGAACTGTCTGGAGAACAGGAGAATACACTAAGTTTATAATAGTTGCATCCTGCTGTATGGGTCAAAATTTTGGATGATGACAACACAAGACCAACACAAGCTGCCCACTTTCCAACAAGAAAACATGGTTATAATTATCATGAGAATATGATGGAAGTGGATAGGTCATGTTTTACGGGAAGACATCACCAAAACAGTCCTCTTTCAGACACCTGAGGGGAAATGCAGGAGAGGACGGCCAAAGACAACATGGAAAATCACAATAGAAGCAGAAGCCAAAGAACATCAGCACACCTGGGGCACTTTACAAAAACTGGGCAATAAACAGACTTAGGTGGAAGAACTTCATTGCTGCCTTAGGTGCTAAAGGTATAAAAGGGCAGTAAGGAAGTAAGTGTGTACAGTACCAGCCAAAGGTTTGGACACAAGTTTGGATTTATTTTCTACATTCTAGAACAATACTGGATTTTTTTCTTCAAAACTTTGAAATGACATATATGGCTTTGGGTAAGTAAGTTACAACAGCAACAGCAACAGTCAGTTGTTATTTTAAGGCATGAAGGTCAGCTGTTCTGGAACACTTCTTGCAAGAACCATACTGTGAAGTGCATTTGCAAAACCCATCAAGCACCATGATGAAACTAGCTCATGAAGACCATTCCAGGAAACCAAGACCAAAACTAACATCTGCTGCAGAGGAGAAGTGCATTGAGAGTTACCAGCCTAAAAAACCCCCACCTTTTTAGCCATTATAAAGGCTTTACAGAGCATAAGCAGCAGACACGTCTCAATAGGAGATTATTGCACATTTTGGATGCCTTCAGCATTGTTTCACAATGTAGAAAAAAAAAAAATCAAAATCAGGAAAAAAAAAACTATTAATTAAAAGTGTTTCCAAACTTTTTACTTAAACAATTTTAACTCAAACTTTTACACTTAATGTTGTTGGTCGCTACAGCAGACCATCCGATCCGCACACAAGCTTGGCACAGGTTTTATGCTGGATGGCCTTCCTGACGAAACCCTCCCATTTTATCCGGGCTTGGGACTGGCATTACATCCAGTGGCTGAGGTTTGGGCATTGGCTGGGAATCGAATACGGCCCTTCCACATGGCAGGCAAGAAATCTATCTCTGAGCCACCAATGCGTTTTAACATTTTTACAAAATACATAGTTGAAAGTAACATAATTGTGTTTTATGTTTAATATAGAATTATCAGTTTTATAAAGTGTAGTTACCATGGTAGCATCCATACTAATGGAACAATGCCATTAAGAGCATTCAGATAACATATTTCAAATGGCATTAATTAATAATTTACAATTAATCTATAAATTAGGAAGCATGGTGAAGTGAATGTTGCAGGACTGAAAATGCATATTTTCATTATCCATAATAAATAAGTAATGAAAAATAGTCTTTCAAGCATGAACTGTTAAATAACTTCACACATTATTGGAAAAAAAAAGATTGCAAAAGTAATTTACTGATGATATTTCAAGGTACTTTGCTGATCGATGATAGAAACATGCAGTAGTAATGAAGTGCAAATATCAAAATCTTTTTACTTTGACTATTTTATTATACAAATAGAAGTCAGCACAAATGACACATCACTCACAGGGATGTGTATCTGTATATGCAGTTTTGAAAGTAAAAAAGTGAGACTGTGTCTGACTAAGTTCAATCCAATTAACAGGGTTGGTTGAAAAATAATAAGATCTACCAGAAAACTTTTAAATAAAATTAAAACATTTTAAAACTTTAAAATCTTGCTGCAAAATCCAGACAGATGGCTTAGGACAATGAGACACCCATTGCTATATTTTAATTATATTTTAATTTATATATGTTTGCATTTGAGGTGGTAAAATTTTTGCAGTTCATCTATAATGCTACAAGTGGTGTTCTCTAAACTATTCACTCACTGGCAGGCAGCACATCATCCTGTGTGCCAGGAGCGGATTATTTGCAAAGTTTATTTAAAACTGGTTTAAAATCTAAAAACATAGTATACAATCTATACAAGATATTTATAAAATGGTGATACTGACAGAATTACAATACAGATTGAATTAGCACTAAGGTATTGTGATAATATGGTATTGTCTGGAACCTGGGTGAATCTGATCCCTACTGATCCATTATCCTGAACGTGTTGCTTAAATTCAGCAAAATAAGTAGTCACAATACAGTATAGAAAAGTATATTGACTCACTGAGTGATCTTGCAGTTTGTTGTTCGAACAAGGCGCCCCGTGTAGTGAAGATTACACCTGACAATGTTGTTGGTGAAGTCCGACTCATGCACCAGGTACTTGGGATTAACCTGAACCTGGAGTTCAGAGAAAGAAATATATATATATATATTATATCATAATTAATATTATGAAGTATTATGAAGAATATTATGAAGATTATTTAAGATCATTTATTCATAAGTAAAAAAAAAAAGAAAAAAGCAAATGGAATAAAGGCTCTGTCAGCAGCATTCCTGATGTAATTGTTTTTCCAGAGACACAAGGGAGGCCTGTATTTGCATGCCTTATATTAGCTCTGACAGGACAATCAGAAATAGGAGCGCACCGAACACAATGCAGCAGCATTGCTCACATTGCTGGAGGAATCTCGTCTAGCAGCTGCATTTGATATAAAATGAACTCCTTCAACAATTAAACATCCATCATGTTCAAGCATGTTCTTTCGGTCATACAGTATTGTGAAAAATCATTTAAGGCACCCTTCATATTAAATTAAGTTAAATTAAATGATGTTGATTAAATTTAAAGAAATTGAAACAAATGTTTTTTTTTCTGTGACATGCTCCAGAATGGCTAAAGATACAATAAAAAAATTTGTTGTTCACGAAACAACCTCAGCAGCAACGTCATTTCGTCTCTTGTCTGTTCCAACCACTCAGCATTCAGCATCACCAGTATACTCATCACTGACCTGATCATCTGTGCCAGTTTCTCACTGATTCATGCAATAAGTTAGATGCTTTTGTAATATTTGAATGATTCATAGGCTACTGTGTGACTTAACAAACACAAGAAACATTCCTTTGAAACTGGTCAGGTACAGGGACTGGACTGGAAATAAGAGTCAAAAACTTGCCAAAAACAAGAGCCAGAAAAGTCCTTCAGGAAGCCTGGAGAACTACTCCTCAAGACTACATTAAAAATACAAGAAAGTCTGGCCCTTTGGAAGCAAAATATGATGAAATGACAGGTAGCTTTTGCACAATACTGTATATTCTCTCCAAGTAAGAATTTTAATTTAAATCCAATTCAGTGTTGTGACCATTGGCATAACCATGAAAATATTATTATCCCAGCATACATCCATGTTTATTCAAGCTGAATTTTATATCATATTAGCAAACTGTTGCTCTTTAAAACAAGTTGTATAATCTAAAATGAAATTGAATGCAAATATCTGCCTTTGCAGAATTTTGTTTCTTTCTTTGTCAGTTCTCTTTGGGGGTTTTGTTCTAGGGATTTGTAGTCAGATGATGTGATGTGTGGCAGCTCTCTATATTACTGGCTTCACACACAAAAAAATCTGCCAGTGGGAATGAGGAACCGGGGAGTGACAAATAAACTGGCCAACATCATTTTATTGTCAGCCAAAACTAGACACATGCACACAGCCTGAAAACAAGGTGAAAACTGGACAGGTGGCAACTTTAATTCAATCCCATTTATAATTTCTGAGTGAATCCCTAACACTCTCAGCATACACTTACATTCATTTGGGTTTGGATCTGGTTGTGTTTGACACAGGTCTGCCATGTTTGCTTCAGATTTTTCACTTCCTTTTTTTCCCCACAGCTCCTGCTAAAGCTCCTCCCTGACCACCCCATTGTTAGCATCTGTGTTTAGTTTGGTTTCTCCTAGTAAACAATGTGTGAACAACACTTTCTTTTTCTGTGCCATTTATAAAACTTTAAACCACATTAACTTTCTCTCTGTGCTCTCTTTGTTATCCTCGCTTTACTTCTGTAGATTTCCCAGTATTTTTGTCTTGTGCTAGGTTCCGACTAGCCTATAGAACCAAACCATTACTGTTACCCGACCCCTTCTATGGAAACCCTGGAATAGCCCAAATAAAAAGGCTTTCTGCTTCTGGATTCCATATGTTATCGTTATTAGCATGCTTCGAATTAACAGTGTTGAAATGGTCCAACAAATGGAACAAACTGGCAAGTGAAACACAAAATGAAAGAGTTCTGGATTGCATTAAGCTCATATGAATGCTATTACCTTCAGGATGTAGTTTCCTGGCTTGATATCTGTAATATCAATCCACTGGCAGTCAATATCTGCATTGTATGTGTCATAGCAACCTGGACTGAGACCCTGGAGGAGCATTTGAAAACAAGAATAAAAAAAGAAAGATTGTTACAACATACACTCCAGCAGTTGGACATTTCAATACAATTCAGTGTTATTTATTTGTATAGTGCTTTTGAAAATAGATTTTGCCACAAAGCAGCTTTGAAAAATCCAGATGTAGGTTTATAATCCTAATAAGCAAGCCAGAGTTGACAGGAGTAAGAAACCTTGAGAAACAAACCTCTTCTACTAGACCATGAATCATAATGTAATGTTGTAATCCAATGTCACTATCTGCGTCGGTGTACTCCTCCAAATATCCATATCTAAGTCTATAAACAACAAGGTTCTTAGCTTGTTTTTTGTTCTTACCCTTTCTTTTCTTTTTAAATTATATATGAAGCCAAGGACAAACTTTCCAGTTTCTGTTGTATCCTGGTGAGTTCAGTACATACCTGTTCCTTCTTTTTTGCTTTCTTAGAAAGATAATAGTGAAGTACTAGTAATTACTGCATTTGACTGCAAATTCTAACCCAGACCCACACCAAAAAAGTGACCTCAAATCAATCTGGCTGGCCTCACCATCAACAGCAAACAAAGTAGCATTCATTACTTTACTTACCTTTTAGATTAATCAACATACAGACATAATGGCTCATTAAATCTATAACTATACAGCTTGCTTTGAAAGGTATGAAGAAGTTAATATGCATCAAGTATCTGAGGTACCTGGCAAGACTGCGGCTAAGGCAAACACAAAGACATTTTTCTTCTGAAGTAAATAAAATACAGCATATACAGTACATCACCCGCCACTTCATTAGGTACACCTGTTCATATATCTAATCAGCCAATTGCATTAAGACAAGTAGACATAGTCAAGCCGATCTGCTGAAGTTCTAACTGAGCATCAGAATGGGAGAAAAAAGGTGATTTAAGTGACTTTGAACGTGACATGGCGGTTGAATTCAGGCAGGCTGGTCTTAGTATTTCCCCAATGGGATTTTCATGCACTACCATCTCTAGGGCCTATAGAGAATGGTCTGAAAAAGAGAAAATATCCAATGAGCAGAAATTCTCTGGGTAAAAATGCCTTGTTGATGCCTGAGGTCAGAAAAGAAAGGCCAGACTAGTTCAAGCTGAAAGTAAGGCAACAGTAACTAAAAAAAAAAAAACAAGGTATGCCAAAGAGCATGTCCGAATTCACAACAAATTGAAATTTAAAGTAGATGGTCTATAGCAGCAAAAGGCGAAACTGTCTACCACTCCTGTCTGTTAATAACATGAAACTGTGGCTACAATTTGCATGGGCTCACCAGAATTGGACAAAATTTACTTGGTCTGATAAGTCTCAATATCTGTTGAACATGGAGATGGTAGGGTCAAAAAGCATGGATTCATCCTACCCTAGACTAACAGTTCAGGCTAATGGTGGTGTGATGATGTTTGGGATATTTTCTTGACACTCATTGTGCCCCTTATTATATTAACTGACTATGGTTTAACACTAGAAGCGCCGAGCAGCGGTCATGTGACCGCAAGGGGAAAAAACCCCCCAAAAAACTCAAAATCCAGGACCCTCCTTTAATGACTTTTCCTAGATCTGTGAGCTTAATCACCCAGCATGCTTAAATTTTCAAAATCGCACCAGTAAAAGCCAGTAT
>JAQMYK010000037.1:27113758-27132705 GCA_030014345.1 Clarias buthupogon
GCCACCCTTTAGCTTGATGAAGTCACTGCCAAGCGTCCAAAAACAATGAGAACATTTAATGCAGAATGCCTGGCCATATAGTAAACATACCCTTGCAGATTTTCAAACACCTGGTTCCAATAACATGGCGACGTTTGGAGATGAGATAAGCTTGTATTTTGTTTCATTTGTCAATTGAAATACAGCACAAAATGAATAAGAAATGCATTAAGTCAAAAAAGAATGTCAGTGTTCGAAGACAAAAAACATGGAAAACTAGTAGAATATATTGTCCCTTCCCAGCTGCACAAGCAAATAACTTTGGAATCAAACAGTGTAGTTTGAGTCCCAGGTGCTTCAAGTTTGTCTGACCCAAAGGAGCTATGCTTGCCAGGAAACACACTGGGATGGCAAGAGAGCCACATTTTTTTTAGATCTCACTATTTTTTTTTCTTCACTTCCATTTCCATCAAAGAGAATGAGAGAAGAATTTTGAAACATACTCCACAGGAGCATCCATTTCACATTACCACCAGCTGCGCAACTACATTACAATACAGTTTCTCTCTGGTGTCCTAAACCATTGTGTACCTCATACTGAATAAGTACAGTACCAGCTACAGTGAATATATATTTGTCATGAACTTCAGACTAAATATATCCACTGTGAAATAAGTAACAGATCAAAACTACTTTAACTACAACTATAACTTGCTGATATTTTTATCCGTACATAAAGCTTAAAGCTACAGAAAGGAATCAGGAATATTATAAGCTCTGCCACACATACAAAATTGGATTTCTTGAACAAATGGTGCAGTGTGCGAATGTCACTATACCTCTTTGCTGAGGTCGGTAGACACTTCCTGCATTGGTGCTGGGGTTTTCTGCAAAGTTAGAGCTGAGAGGGTTACGTGCAGGTTGCTGAACGAATGGAGGCTGAGGTTGTGTCCTTCCAAATGGTGGAAACTGCTCATACTGGGGGCTTTGCAGGCCAGGTTGGCTTACACCAGTTGAAACTGCTTCTGCAGCATTACTTGTATCAGGAAGACCTGCCGTTTCCTCATTGTACAAGCTGTGCGTATACCGGCGGTCCAAACCATCTGAAAATGGAGGTTGTGCAGGTTGTGCAGCTTGTGCAGGTTGGGCGGGAGCAGCAGGAAATGGTGGGCCATATTGTTGATAGTAGCGGTAAGTATCATCCCTAATGTCTGACCTAGGAGCCACAGGAGCCAATCCTCCTGCTGGAAATACAGCACCACCATAACTTCCAACAGAATAACTAGCACCACCTCCACCAGCACCAGCACCAACACCAGCACCAACACCATATCTTACTCCTGTGAAGCCTCCACTAGTGTCTGCTGAATACCCTGTTCCTTGGAATGGTGGTTCAAAAGATTCATATGGGGCATAATATTGTGGCTGCTGTTGGAAAGGGTACTGTGGGTATGATTGCACACTGAAGGAAGAAGATGAAGAGGATGAAGAAGAACCAGAGGAAGTTCTGTAACGTGTGCTCGGGGAAGATTGAAACCGACTTGATTCACCTGTTCCAGTACCAACGCTTCCCTGACGCCAATTTTCTGGCACTTGCCCAAATCCAAATGGGTGTCTGGTCTGGCCCCTGATGGTTTCTGAGTTACCTCTGGAAGGTGCCTGTCTGCGCACATTCCCCCCATTTGGTCTGGACCTTCTGTTAGGGCTGTCAGCTAAAAGTACTCGATGACTTCTGTCCTGTTCCTGTCCACGAGCAGGGACATACTCAGCTCCACTGTTGAGCAGGCTAAACACCCGTCCGTTGTTCTCCCATTGGATCACTTGCCTCCAGGGATTTGAAGGGGAATCTTGCCTTTGACTAGGAGATTGAGCCTGTGACTGAGCTTGTGACTGTACCTCAAGAATGCCCAGCAACATCCACACCCACCAATATATAAATACAGGCTGCATCTTCACAAGATTTACATGAAAAGCAACAATATTTAGAACTTAAATTAATTTCTATAAGTCCAGATCACTGAAAAATTATCCTTGACCCTTGCTCCAAAGTGCACAACACAGCCAAAGGGATGAAGATTGCAGTGTCCATAGGTAGCCCTTAAAGTTAAAAAGAAGTGTTAAAATTTAGTCATTTGAATGGTACCTGTGCAGTGGAGAGGACACTTCTATCATCCCAGAGCAAGCAATTGTATAACAATACCTCCTCGTCCTGATGGTTTGGATGTGAAATTGTCAGTGGACTGAGCATTGCACTCTAAGCTTCTTTAGTGAGAGCTGCTTACTGCTTCCTAACTCCAGCTTTCTATTTGCCTCTCTGATTGCTTGCAACCTCTCCCAAAATGTCCCCCTCTTCTGTGCTCATGCTGTAAAGTTCCCTCCCACACGGCCCTAGTGCTAGAGCTGTTCCCCTTTAACTGTAGCAAAGGCAGATTTCTGTAATGACTTCCAGAGTGAACATCACCATCTGTGGAGGCATTTAGATCACCAGCATGACATGTTCTCTTCATAGCACAGATTTTTTCACCGGGACAGGATGGGATGCTTGGTGCAATTTTTTTTGCAAAAAAGTTGTAACTTACACAACAGGGAACGGAAAGGGGAACATATTAAAAGCAATCACTAATAATAATAAAAACCAGGCAAAATTCCTTAAAATGTAGATGGAAAAAAAAAAGAAAAGAAAAAAAGTCAGAGGGAAAAAAACAGAGGTCCATTTGTGTTTAGATATTGTAACTGCAAGTGCTATGTAATCTAGTGCGCAAATCTGTGCTTAAAACACAACAGCTATCCAACAAACAAATATGCAACATTTTCATAGTCAATATCTCATTTTGTCTTAAAATTTCTGTTAAAATTGTAATTATGTTTATATTTAACATATATATTTAATATATTTATAGTGTCTAAGCTTGCTGGATCAAGCACACTGTTCAGACTGTTGTGCAATATTGTTATCTCAGCTGCTTTAATGTATTTGCTCATGTATTTTAATAATTTTACTCTTTTTAAAAAAAAAATATTCATCCTTTGAACTTTTAATTTTCTTTTTTTGCACCACAAGGACTGACACCTAATTTCATTATACCTTGTGCAATTACAATAAAGAATCTATCTATCCATTCCGTAGTACTACCTCTAGTGTTATGCAGTAGGTCTTATCAAAGGTGAAGTGATTTGTAGCCTTTTTGTCATGTTTCCTTTATGACAAATTTGATAAACACAACTGACATTAGAAGTCATTTGTGAGCAATTTTGACAATATCCTGAAAACCCTGGAATTCCAGCTTTTTGAATCAGCAGATTCCTTGGCATATGAGTACTTAAGTAGAAAAGGTTTAAACTGAAAGCTACTGGAGCCATTAGGAAGACAATGATAAAATACTGTACTAAGAAGTTTGGTGTGTTTTCTCAAGGTGCTATGCTTTCTTCTCACAATCCAGAAACATGCAGATAGGCTAATCGGTGTTTCTAAATTCCCTGTACTGTAGTGTGTGAGAGAGTGTGTGTGCTTGTGCCCTGCGATCCTCATCCATGGTGTACCAGATGGACTGGATCCTCATCCATGGTGTACCCTGCTGCCTCAAGCCCCCTGGGATAGGCTCCAGATTTCCTTTGACTCTGTAAAGGATAAGCTGTGGTGGCATGTTGGTGTAGTGGTTAGCACTGTCGCCTTGCAGCTCCCGGGTCTGGGTTCAATTTGGGTTTCCTCTGGGTACTCCAGTTTTCTCCCACAGTCCAAAGACACGTAGGTTAGGTTAATTGGGCGTCCCAAATTGCCCATAGTGTGTGTGTGTATCTGTCCAGGGTGTACCCTGCCTTGTGTCCTAAGTCTCCTGGGATAGGCTCCAGGCCCCTGCAACCCTGAATACAGGTATAGACAATGAGTGAGCAAGAGAGCATTATTACAGGCTTAATAGATTATATACAGTATAATATTACAGGACTATGTACCGTAGAATAATATAATGATTATCTTGAATCAGGAAGAAAGAGCATATACTGTATACACATATAAGTGATATAGAAAAATGCAAGTATAGTGGGACAGGAAGCAAAAGAGGCATCTCGAAGAGAGGAAAGAGACTTTCCTACTGTATATATCAGTTGTGTATACTAATTGCAATATAACATTCCGAGGATTTATAGACTTAGCCAATCCACTAATTGCATTATAGAGTTTATTTAGTCTGTAGAAATATTCAGCAAATGTCCTCAGTTGTCCTGCTTCTTCCTCTTAATCGGTTTAATGATAATTTGTTTAAAAGGCATTTGCACACAGTTTTGGTTTACAGCTTTCTGAGTGGGTCTTGAACAAACATTGTAGTGCCTATTTTGTTATCAAAGTCAGCATTATACTAGGTGTTTGTGTTGGCCGACCTAATCAGTAAAGTTTCGAGTGTGCCAGCGAGTGAGGCATGACTGCATTCCTTTTGAGATTATGTTTTTAAACTGAACAGCTGTGAACAACCATTTTCAGGCAGTTTATTTGAAACGAGACCCTCTATGGATAAAAGTAACTGGTTTTCACAGCACATTCTTGGCAAACGCTGAGCAATGTGCTTCAAAGCAAAGTTTGTGGGCTAGAGAAAATAAAGAGAAGGTGGAGTTGCCTTAGGGATTGGGCTAAGCATCCATTTACATCAATTCAAGCATTGATGTTTATGTTATATATTTTATCATCAGTGCCAGTGATGTTAATATCTCTCGAGGCCTGTAGGTGTTCTGACTGCAAACAGCACTGTTCCTTGTTTTCTTGAATCTTCTCAACCATCTGGATTGCTGGAAAGGACAGTCAGAGTGAAACTAGCATCTCATGATGGGTTTTTTTTTTTACACACTGTCTGGAAACTTTAAGTGGATGCAAACATCAGGAGGGCCACGGGGGCTGCAGATTATGTAAGATACGAACCATGCTTGAGACTTTTAAAACATCCCATGAACATTCCAATGAAGCCTACAGAAAGAAAAGATAACAGGATGAAGAAAAGGGGAAAGAAAACGAGAAGTTGAAAGAATGTACAGTAAACATCCGTTCATGTCCCCATGTCCTGTATTCTGTTATGTACCCTTTGTTGTAATATCCCTCTGCAATGCATTGTGAAAGGTCAGAAAAACATGTACTGAGCCAAAAACAGAGAAACAAACAAATTGCAAAAAAAAACTAAATGTTTTTCCACATTCTTGTATTCCTGAATCTTTTTCTAAAGCCAATATATTTTATTAAGAAACCACAGGCATGCTTTTCTCTCACCAACTCGAGCAGTTCATCTCACACTGCATTCAATATGTAGCTCATTAATTTTTGTAAGTAAAATGTCATCTGCCTTTTACTCACCCAGAGAAGTTACAAAAGGTCACATGCAATTACTCTCATATTTGCATGCTATTTGGAGTCTACTAAAGTGCTCATTTAAAGCTGATAGGCAGAAAGAATCGGACATTCTGCTTGTTCCTGAAATGACAGTACCTACTTCTGTACTGTATGTGCTTCCTGATTTGCAATGCCAGGCATGAACATGAGGACACACAAAAATGAACAGAGTTATAATATGGATCCATAAGGGTTTAGTGACTTTGTGTTAGGGACCACACATCCCTGAGGCTGCCCTCGGAACATCAGAAACATTTAAAGGAGGTATTTTAGGTGCATATTGAACCCAATGACGGTTTATCTGTTTTGGCTTTTTGCTTTGCTGTCATGTTTCCCAGACCTTTGCAATGGCCGTGAGGACCATTTAGGACATATGAATGCTAATAATAGTATTACAATTGCAAAACCAATGGCCAGAATGTTAAATTATTTAATTACCCTATGTTGGTTGGTGTAAGCAGTTATAGTAGTACTTGTAGTGTTAGAAGCATTAAATATTGTGTCTTATAATTTAATTTATGGAATGAAAGGCCATGCACAATGCGAAATCACCAAGGTGCCAATTTAGCTACCCATTCCATGTCTAGCATATTATAATAAGGTTCAAGACAACGGGAAACCCTGAAGAACACCAACACATTCACGAGATTAACTTGTTAACCCTAACAAGTACCTACAGTACCTATACACAATACCTACAGTACAGTGCCATCAGTAATGGTCAAGTGCCATGCGAAGCCTGCTCTTTAAAGGGATAGTTCAGATTTTTTCTAATTTGTCCTTAAACAAAACTGAGATGCATGTAAGTACAATAGGTCTTCGACTGTGAGTACTGTGTAAGTAATTTAAGGTCAAATTCCACAATCCTCATTTCATGCAAGAATGCAGTTCAGTGTTCAAAATTCATATTAAGCTTGTGCAGATCAAGTTATGGTGTAAATACACAAACACTAAGTTTATATTGGCCAAGACCTATGACAATGTTCTTATATGTACCTCAATTTTGATTTAAGATAGACTTAAAAAACTGAACTATTGCTTTAAGTTTCTGATCTACTAAAGTAAAAGTAAAACGAATAAAAAAAAACCTCCAATTGGTGGCAGGGCCACTTTGGTTAAATTGCTGTATCATATACCCTTGCTGGTATTTTTAAAATATGGCAGTTGGCCCTGCTTAAATACTTGACAAATACTGTACTTGAAAATTAGAAAAGAAATATCTACAGTAAGAGAGGTGATTTAGCCTTTAAGGGCTCTTGACAAACATAGCAATCTTTGGCTTTTAGCTGTATAACATATCCTGTGCTGTTTGCCTTTTTTGATTTGACATGTAGTAGCAAAAAAATATTTCTTATGAACCCAATACACAATAAGCTTGTCTTATTGGCCTATTAAAATGCTGTGATTATAAAGTGATTACCGTTACAAAATTTCAATAGTTATTCTTCTTTGGTGTTCTTGTACCTTCTGTAGCTTCAGGTTGCTGTTCCAAGCTGTTCCGAGATTATTGATGTCATTGACCATGGCATTGAGAAATGATTGGATGCCATTCTGATCAAGTTGTCATTGGGATGTCACTGCGTTGTTGAGGTATCAGTGGAGTTCTTACAATAATACAGTATCTTCAGGCTTGTGCTATGACCATGGTAGGCTCATCCTACTTTGTAGAAGTTCATATTACGTTCTTCTGGTGCCTGCACGCAGAAGGTTATCAGCTCGATCCAAGTTCCTCACACCACTGTTGTATTTAAACAAACCCACTGTGATAGGAAATTAGTGCCAATATGACAGACATATTGAGGACCTGACAGGGACATGGCTAGGTTGAAGTATGAACTTGATAAATTAACATTTTCAATCCTGCGTTCTTCAGTTTTTTAGGATGCACTGGGAACTTTATTGTCTTAATCAAAGTGTGTTGACATGTCCATTCTAAGATTTTCTGCCCAGTACAGTTATAAAGAATGATTATTTTCTAAAATATTAATAGAATAAATTCTAAAATACAAAGCCAGCACTGTGTCTGGCACCAGCTACTTTTTAAAATGGTAAAATACATAACATTAAAAAATACATCATACATCTTCCACCACTACCAGGATCTCAAAGATAACACATTTACAAGTAACAATTTTTTTTTACCAATCTTCTACTAGCTCGGGACATGTAGACAAGCACTTTCATGGTTAATAGTGAGTGCACAAAGTGCAAAGATATTTGTCATAAGAGATATTTCTCATTAATTAACACACGACAGAATTAAACCTCCGTGGCAGGGTGGCTTAGTGATTAATAATGTTTTTCAGACCTCCAAGGTTTGATCCCTGCCTCTGGTCTATGTGCATGGATTTTGTGTTTTACCTGTACTTGATGGGATCTGGGATTTCCCCCCATAGTATGTTGTATGTAGTGTGAGAGCGAATGCTTGTGCCTTGCGATGGGTTTCTACCCCCATCCAGAGTGTATCTTGCCTTGAGCCCGGAGTTTCCTAGGAAAGGCTCGAGACAACCAGGTACCATATCCCACAGGGTACCATATACCACAGGATATGGAGTTTAGACAATAGATGGATGGATGAATGGAAGGAAAATTAAACCACTGCCTCTAGTTCAAAATTATAATATCATAGTATCAAGTTCAAGATGCGCTTATAACACTTTTGGGAACCTTTTTTTTTTTTTTTTTTTAAATAAAATTAAACTATTTAAACTTAGACACTATCAAAAGTTAAGATACAAGATTTTTTCTCAAAACAATTTGGTCTTTAGGGAATCTCACACATTTATTTCAAGTGTTACGATATAGAATATGGGAGTGTTTGAAGGATAAACTTTAAATTAAAGCTTTTGTAGATAAGATAATGAACATAGAGGACACAGTCTTTTAAGATTGATGTTTATGGTGAGGTAGCATTTTAAGACTTTAGAAGGTATGCAAAAATATACAATTAAATGTAGAAAAAGGATATACCATTCTGCCAAGTGGTACTTACAGTACACTCACTCACTCACTCACTATACCGCTTTATCCTGTATACTGGGTCGCAGGGTGCCTGGAGCCAATCCCAGGAGACTTAGGGCACACTGGACAGTGTTCCATATATAGACCCCAACATAACAGTAACACATTAACATTAATTTTCAATTATATACCAGTAAACAGGTGACAGGACCATGGGCATCCAAGACTGACCCATGCCCTCAGAGACCAAAAGCCAGCCTGTCTGATTCTATCCTACTGAAAAGACAATGCAGCATGAAAGAAGTCAATGCTGGCCACGATAGAAAGGTGCCAGACAGTCTATTGTGCATGTGGCCCAGCAGGCAAAAAAACCCAAGGCTGTCGACCCTGCCTCCAAACTCCCCAGATCCCAATCCAATTGAGCACCCATAGAATGTGCCAGACAAACAAGTCCGATGCATAAAGAGCCCACCCTACAACCCACACAACCCAAAGGATCTGCTGCCAACGTCCTGAGCCAGACACCAGAACGCAACCGCAGAGGTGTGCCCCCTGGAGTCATGCCCCCTAGGGGCCAGAGCTGTCCAGGCAGCACAAGGGGAACCTACACAATACTGGGCATAATATTTCAGCGTTGTAATGTCATGGCTGATTGGTGTATATTCAAATTGCACAATTGCACAATCATATTGTATATTCTGAGCACATTGAAATGAATGATGTAAGCATGTTTTTAAAAACAATTGTCTATATTGCCTAAATTCCATGAATTTCAAATGACAATGAATTTCCAGTGCATGTTGAAAATATGTATAAATATTTGAAAATATTTTCTCATTCTTCTTCGCCCCCTTTGCTTCCTAGTGTATGTAGTGCATTCCAACACAGTGCAAAACCGACAGAGGCAGAACAGAAATGAATTACTTTCAGCATGATAGAAACAGAGAGAGAGAGAGAGAGAGAGAGAGAGAAAGAGAGAGAGAGATGAGAAAAAAACAGATAGATAGAGACAAAACCCAGTGTTTTGGCATGAACAAGCTTAACTATCTGATTACATGGCCTGGATGTCTGGATTAATCATTGCAAATACTGACATCATTGCCCATGAGGTTTTATTATTCTTGTGGTGCGGCAACAAATTACTAACAGAGCTTCATCAAATGTTTGTCCGCTGCCTGAGAATCCCTTTCCCATTGGTGTTTGTCCTTTGACTTCCCATTATTTCAGGGTTAACCTGCCAAGGAGATTAATGGTGTTGCAATAAACAGCCAGGATACTCAAAGGTAAAAGGTTGCCCTGCTTCAAACATCATTGAAACATTAAGCAGTTGAGATCCAGCAGCTTTACACTGGGGATGTTAGCGAATACAAATCCATTAAAAGGACGGAACAGATAATGTGTTTTAAACATACAAATATGTAAACAGGTAAGAGGCAAATTTTTTTGATGCGCGCTTTAAGGCTGATATCCTGCAGGATGCAATGTAAAATTCGACAATAAATAAAGGTACAAAGAAAAATACATGAAAGGTATAAGGAAAAATAATAAACAAGTAAATAGTTTTTAGTGTGCTTGCAGGTCATTTATAGAAGGGCTTTAAAACTCAATACTCCTTAAACATAGTCTTCAAGGCAACTTCATAAAAAACTTTGAGAATCCAGTCCAAACTCGATTTTTAGGGCTTAAATGGGTGCTGAAGATGTCCCCAAGTATGTCCCCAAGTCCCTAATTCTACAGTCCCACCTGTCCTCATACTGTAGGTCCTTATGAACTTGAAGTACTGTATGTAGCTGAGGTTGAAAAATTGTCAGAGCCAGGACTCGTAAACCACACTTACAATCATTTCATTTTTATGACCAAACCACAGCCACTGGATGCTGTGCCGGTCTCAAGGCTGGAGTAAAAGTGGGGTTGCTTCAGAAAGGGCATCTGGTGTAAAACATATGCCAAGTTGTCTGGCGATAGGATATTCCGCTGAGGTGACCACTTGTTGGGAACAGCCGAAAGACCATCAAGAACTGACAATAATTTTATTTACAACATGGACAAAGTGGTAAGGTTCACACAAACACACAATTCCTGTCATGATCATTTGTTTATAACCCACATGTAGTGTCGCCATCTAGTGCTGCATTCTCTTGGTTCCTAGCCCCATCCTCAACATTTTTGTCCTCTCTATCCTGTAATAGACTTTACCTGGATCTGGGGTTCACATGGTTCCGTTTTAAACGTTTAATAAAGCTAACTCTTATTAACATGACAGCATGATGGATGCTGCACCTCTGTGGTCTGGTGTAAAATGGGCTAAAGTGACCTCTAAACTTAAATGAAAGGTAATGTAACGTTGTAATGAAGGCAAGTGAGTAAAATGAACAGTGTTATATCTAGATGAGTTTGCGAGTTCATATCTCGACAATGACACCACAATCCACAATCCTGGACCGAAGGGCAAAGAAGCTGCGCTGTCCGTGTGGGAAGTATATCATAGCATACTGTTCCTCCTGTCAATCACAATGTCACAAGGAAGTAGTGGGTTTCTGTATTGGCACTGTAGTACTGTATGTGGAAGAGGGCAGATTTCCCATGTGTGTGTGTGTTACGCTGTCTTGTCATGCTACATGAGCAGGTGTTTGACAAGATGGCTGGCCTTTGGCTGGCTTTATGTGTCTTGGCGCATGTCTTAGCATTTGCCATCATGGTAGCTGTAGCATGGAATAGTGCCCTGGGTGATAATTGACAAGTGACCACACAGAGGAGACGAAAACCTGCTGGGGAATTTATGACAGTTAATCAAATTTTAATAATAATCTGACAGTCTCAATTATTATTAAGGGATCCATGAATTAAGACTGTGGTGGATTTAATAATTTGATTAAGATTGAAATGATCAGGAATTGTGTATGTGTAGGAAATGTCATTTAGACAGGATAATGACCAAAACATGGAATTAACACTAAAATGTAAATAACACCACTTCACTTTTCATAATATTTAATACTTCTTATCTCATGATTCATTTATTGTTTTTTTTTTGTAAATATGCATACAAATTTATATTTTTATCAGATAAAAAATGCTAAATATAATCTCCGTAACTTTTTAAAATTCAAATATTTCAATTATCTTAACTATCATTCAGGTTACACTTGGCCAATTTAGATTTAAAATGAAAAGACATAAACCTGAAAAGGTGTATTATTCTAAAATGCATTGTTGTTAAGAAATTGCAACATGAATTTGCCATTCTTACAGACACTATAGTTTTTTCCTTTTACCAAAACACATTCAAGCTACATTTTTTTTTACAGGTCATAGGCTCCTAGAAGCTTACACCAATTTTAGTAGCAATATTCATGAAAATATTAAAATTTCAGATTCTCTTCAGATTTGTCACTTCCATGTTGCTTAAACTTATACTGTATGCTCGTTTCCAAACTACAGGCAATTTGGGAATGCCAATTAGCCTAAACTGCATGCCTTTGGACTGTGGGAGGAAACCGGAATACCCAGAGGGAGAACTGGGAGAACATGCAAACTCCATACGCATAGCCCCAAGGTGGTAACTGGAACCAAACCTGGAGTTTCAAGGCGACAGTGCTAACCACTAAGTCACCATGCCGCCTGAGCCAAGTTAATAATTGTTAAATAAACCGGATAATAAATCCTCTGACATACAGTAGGAATGTTATTTTATTATGAAAGCGTAGCATGAAGCTGCTTTACATTAAAGCACTCATCTAGCAATAATCCAGCAATCTTGGTGAAAAATAATTACAGAAATGTATTGGAGTCAGATCTTTAAAACATAAACAAAACACACATTTAATCCTTGGCTGCACCTATTTCCTTCCTTGGTCATAGAATTGCATCAGACAAAGACAATATTACTTTATGTTTCAGTCCTTCAAGCTATTGTTGGTAAAAATCTCTTGCAGTCCATCCAGGACTGTAAATACAAATTATTGTAATTTGTGCAGTACCTTCTGCTTAATGACAATACCTGTTTGTACTGCACTGTTTTCATCATCCAAATCCCACAGTGCACACCTGTGCCGTTCTATATATTTCATTGGCGTAATTATCTTTTTTTGTCTTATTCTTACATTCACTTTATTTCTTCTGCTCTCTGAGAACTACCAAAGTAATTTTGTTGTATAACTACAATGACAATAAAGTCTTTACTGTGCTAAATCTATTCACGAGAGGCTGAATAAATTACAGCTACTGTATGCGAATAAGAATAATGTTATCTAACACATTTATTTAACACCCCACTTGTAATGGCTCATCAGAAATTCATTAATGCATGGGTGTGAAGGATTTAACAATGAAAGCACAAATGTACAATCTTTTTGGTACTTATAAATACAGAGTTTGTACACCGATCAGCCATGACAGTAAAACCAATCAGGTTTTCGGTTCCCTTATGCTACCAAGGCATCTCTGGACCTCATGGTGTCATGAGACCTGCTGTCTCACCTGACATTAGTAGAACATCCTTTGGGTGCTGTGTGCCTTCATGGATTGGGTTTGTTTGTCTGATGTATCCCATGGGTGCTCAATCAGATTAGAATCTGGCAAGTTTGGAGGCCGGGTCAGCATCCTTGATCTTTTTCTCTCCTGGGCCCTGTGTGTGGTTGACTGTGATGCATTAGGTGTTCTGGTGGCTTTCTTTTTTTGCCATTGACCAGATGGGCTTGGCTTTGGTACCTACAAGCATTAATGTGTCTTAGGTGCTAATGATTCTGTCACCAGGTTACTTGTATATACTGTTGAAACCTCAGTTTATCTTGTAAAGGGATTACTGTTATATCGGATCTGTGTACTTTTCTACTTTACCTTAAGTGAAGAATTTAAAGCTGTAGTTTGTACAACTTAATTAGACGACAAGTTTTACTTCAAAGTGTAGAAATTGGGTGCTTTTACTACTGTCGTTGTAAGGGTACTTGATTACAATCAAATATAGAAATTATTGGTCTGTCTTGTAAACCAAAGAGATTACAGTCTCTCCTTATAAGCAAACGTCTAGAATGTGCTTACCTTGCGGCTGATCTGTTCAGGAAATAAAACTACACGGACAGGAAATGGAGATTACCATGACACTACGGTGCAGTAAAACGGCCAATCTCTGCATGTTAATTAACTCTTTGATGAGTCTCCTGTGCCCGTGCCTTCTGTCTCACATGAGCCATGTTCATAGACATGCTGTGAATTAGCTGACGAACCAGCAGATTAATTAGGTCCATATGCTCGCCTGTCTTTTTTTTTTTTCCTTTTTTTTTTTCCTAATGTTGCTTTTCTCCTTACAGCACAGACAGCTTTGGCACAACTCATCCCTGACATGGTGATGTGGCAGGAACACCTAGAACACTCTCTATCACAAAAAAACTCCGGATCTCTTCTTCTCTTTTGTGTTATCTGAAAAGTCGAGTCATAAATCATTGCCATATGCCGAGCTGTCTTTTAATCTGGAGCGCAGTTCCAGCAGTGGAACGGTACATTCACAGCTCGATGCATTTACACGTCCTGCATCACTTTGTTTATGAGAGTGTTTGAAAAGTCTGAATGGACTTTATATAAAAAAGGTCTATTTAACTTTTACACTGGTGGGTTTTTTTTTTATTGGACTGATATTCCATCAACAAATATGTTTAAATTACCACTTCTGAACACTGTAGCAGTAACGATTTTCCAATGTGTGTGTGTGTGTGCTTAAACATATGCAGCACTCTGCTTGTTTTTATTAGAAAGAGCTCTCTAGCACTTAAAATTCCCCTCACTTTTTTAATGTACCCTTTAACTAAGTGTGTGTGTGTGTGTGTGTATGTGAGAAAGAGAGAGAGCACATGGGAGAGCGATAATTTAGCAAAGGACAAGTGCTTTATTCCAATGTCATTTACACTCATCTCATACTCCTACTCTACTCATATACACCCGTCTCTCTTGGATGTTGAGGAAGACCCATTCCATCACCAGATAACACACTCACCTCTGCCCTTTACACACCCCGGATTAAGTTCTCATCCTAGTAAAAGAAGAATGAGTCATGACGGAGAAAAAAAAGAAAAGAAAAGAAAGGTGAGCGATGGATGAAGAAGCTGCAAATGGTAAATGAAAAAGAGGAGAGAGCCGCAGGGAGAGCGGATGGATAGCGACATGGCACATTCAGAGACCAGTCCACGTCCTCGTACACAGCCGGCAGCATAGTGGGGGACGAGGAGATAAAAAAAAAAGGAAGTAAAGGGAAAGTAAATAAATAAAGAAAAACTGAGGAACAAATAAATTAAAGTAGAGTGAAGAAATAGTGAGACACCCTTTTTCAGAGCACCTCAAGGGAATAAGGAAGGAGAGATACTTCAGCAGTGTGAACAACAAAAAAAGAAGTGATAAAGAGAGTAAGGGAAAGTAGAGGGCAAAAAAGGTTAAGCAATAGAAAGATAGAGATAGATAAAGAGCAGATGATGCACTCATAGTGTTTCTCTCTCTCTCTCTCTCTCTCTTTCTCTCTCTTTCCCTCTCTCTCTCTCTCCTGCTGCATGCTGCAGCTGAAATGTGACTAAAGCCAAAGTCATAAATCACCAAGCTCTCGGATGTGTTTACTTATTACAGTGAAGTTCATCTCTGTCATCTGCAGCCCTATTTACTCCTCCAGACCCGAGAGGCCCGAGGCCTGGCGTCGCTAAACAACAGATCTTATCCCTGTGCCTTCTTGGCGGAGATAAAACAAACAAACAAAAAATGTGTATCCGCATTACTTTACACAGCACACATCCTTAGATTAGAGAAAACTGACAAAGTCGAGGGCGTTGCTTGCTTTATTGCTTGTTTATGGCATTGTCTAATTATACAATATTATAATATCTTTAGCGTTGCGGTGGAATAGAGGTAAGCACTGTGGGCTTCGATTCCTGTGTCAGGTGTGTGGAGTGTCTGTGTGCATGTTCTCGCCATGTTTGGTGGGTTTCCTCCCACAGTCCAAAGACATGCAGATTAGGCTAATTGTTGTTACCAAATTGCCCATAGTATGTGAACGAGTGTGTGGTGTGTGCATGTCACCCTGCCCAGGGTGTACCCCGCCTTGTGACTAAAGTTTCTGGAAGGTTTTCTGCGACCCTGTATAGGATAAACAGCAAAGTAGATGAATAAATGAATAAATGAATGTGTTGGGGTTAATGTTATATCTGATCAGCATACTTCAGTATATCATCACTATTTTTGCTATTATTTTAAATATAGAGCGTAACAATATCATATAAACACAAAGCTTGAATTTATACAGTACATTTATAATAAAATTCAAGAATAAATACAGTATATATTTAGTTTCTCCTAGGGAGCAATGAGATTAAATGGTAAGGCAGGAGACAACTGTTTAAGTCTCATGTCTTTTAGCTTTCTCTCCAGAGACAAAATATTCAGTAGTCTCGCATACATCTCCATTTGAATCTCAACAAAGGTATACAGTACAAGTGTAGGTGTCAAGTTCAGTCCAATATTGGTGTTGTTGTTCTTTTGACTGCTCCCATTAGAGAACGCCACCTCAGAAATTCCCTCAAATTTTCCTCCAGGCTTCGGACAATCACTGGGGATGCCCAGAAGTTTCTTTGGCTGGGTTAGGGCATTGTCTGGGCATCAAATCTGGGCCTTCAGTGTGACAGATGAGGAGCCTACCACTGAGCCACCAGTGTAAGCCCTGGAAAGTTCATTCATGCTATAAATTTGAGGGAAATAGGTGTGACTATGATCCTGTATCTCTTTAATGTAATTGTAATATATTGTATATATATGTAATATGTAATGTACAGTAATTGTAATATAATTGTAATATATATGTAATACATGGGTAATATTCATGTAAAATTAGATTTTTTTTCATTAATAAATATAAAATCTTCACTGAAAATGTTTGGAAAAAATGGAAAAAAAAAAAAGAAAGAAAGGAAAAAAAAAACAACAACCAACCAAAGACTGTAAAAAAAAAAAAAAACTCAGCTATATAACACATTAATAATCAGCAGCTTTTTGTTTAAACCCCATTTATGCATTTAGTATTTTTATTCATACCAGCTGGATTATTATTATTTTTTTTTTTTTTTTTACATTTTCCTCAAATATAAATAAACAAGTAGCTTAATATGAGCCTGCCTTAACAAGATGAATCCTTCTGGCAAACAAAATGAGTGAAAATGAAGCAAATAATAATAATAATTTATACACAGTATGTATTTTTTAATGTGATCAAGATTTACTTTAGTAATTTTTATAATGTGTTAAGAATACATTCTAAAGCGAACATTTAAAGTGAATTTGAAAAAAAAAAAAAAAAACCTTTCACTTCAAGGATAAAGTAAAACTACATTTTCCTGTTAAGCTCTTCACCATAACACCTGGACAATTTCTTTGGGTTTTGTGTTTAGTTTTTAAAAGGAAGTAGTGGTTTTACAGGTCCTTGAAGTCAGAGTTAATATGCATAAAGACTCATATTTTATATTTTATGTGGTGATTAAGAAAACTTTCACATCTGGCAATCAGCACAGGATATTTTTATGAGCCATAAAATATTTAAAAGAGGTAAGCACAGATGATTTTTTTTTTTTTTTTAAGAATTACTGTTGTAAAAATACCGAAGTAAATCAGTACAAGGTAATTCTGGTATAAACAAGTATTGTAAAATTATGTGCCTTAAATTTATGGTTAATTGTAAATAAATATACTGTATATTGAGTGGTTAGAAGTATCTATGTTTTAGAGCAAACTGGGTAAAAAGTTTACAAGCTATGAAGTATATACTTACTAAGTATTAAATAATACTTACTGAGTATTAAGTAAGTGCTGACCAAGTAATCTTGACTGAACGAGAGCCATTACACAAGTGCTGATTTAATGCTATTTGGGACTGAACCCAGAAACCTCAAAAGTTAACTGATATTCTAAAGAGGAATAAGTGGAGATTTAAAGTAAATCATGTAAGTTTCTCAGGACTGTCCATCACATCCATGGCTTATTCTCTTCATTTATTGGCTACAGAGTAGGAAGAAGAATTTAAATCTACTTTCACCCTTGTTAATTACACTAACTGTCGGTCGCCAGCTCCGTCAGTCCCAGTTAGTTAGTTCCGGCAATTGTGGAAGGACATGTTTTTGGTGAAGCAAAATAATTGTTTTAATAAACAAACAAATCTATTTGTATCAGGCCATTGATAATAAATACATAGTGTTTGTAGAACTGTTCGTACTATGATTGCATCACAGCAGTGCTGATATTCAGCACGACAGAACTGTCTCTCATATGATATTGCTTAATTCTATTCATTCGAATTTATTCATTTTCAGTAAACATTTACTGTATATCCTTGTCTGTACCATGGTGTATTCAGATTCTATGTTTGGAACACCAGGTTCAAGTTGGAAACATACAGTACCTTGGATCAGAACTACATTACAGAACTAATGTACTGTAGTTAATAAGGAAGTTTTTAGCATAATTGGTGTTTCATCAACATGTTTTGGAAGGAAACAAGAGAACCTGGCTTATGGAAGGAATTTTGGCTTATGGCTTTGATTATAAAATGGTAATCATAAAGGGGTTTTATGCACAAGTCAGAATGGTGCTTCTATTTTACTTTAACTCCAATAATTCTGTAACTCTGATGTGCACAGTAATAAAAAAGTACAATATAGAACGTACCTCACTGGAGGCCTAATTACTCTCATCATGGCCAACAAAACATTCATTGTCTTGCTATTCCTAATCAACTAGTAACACCCATGCTGTTGTTCGTTAATGTTAATTTCTGATTGATTAATAAAAAAAATTTTTTGAGCTAACAGAAGCACTTAATAAACTTGCAGCTGTACCAGGTCTTTCAAAAACTTCCATTAAATTTAGCCTTAGTCAGAGTTTCGCATTGAAATGTTCTGAAATTAATCACTGTTGCTCTTGTCTCTTTTCCCGTACAAGGGGAAAAAAGGATGATACAGTAAATCTGTCAGAATAAATGATTGTAATTCATCTTTGGAGTGAAGAACACAAAGTCAGCTCCTAGACAGGAATGTATGTGGTGTTGAATTAATGCCTACAGTGTTGAATTAATCCCCAAAGCATTAATATATATCTCTGATAGGTTTAACTCCTATAGTGCTGCATCAGGTCTTGAACTAAGGACCAGTTTCCTGAAAGCATTGGAAAGTTTGGAAAACTTTTTAAATTAACATTTTTTTTTTTTTTAGATATTCAGAGAATATACAGGAAATGTGGCATGAACGCAGTGGAGTGGTATGAACAAAAACATTCATTCATTCATCTTCTATACCGCTTTATCCTTGATCAGGGTCGCGGGGTGCCTGGAGCCTATCCCAGGAGGCTTTCGGGCACAAGGCGGGGTACACCCTGGACAGGGTGCCAATCCATCGCAGGTGAACAAAAACAAAATGGCGAAATCACAAATGGAGCTATCTATACGTCTGTGGATGTGAAATATACTTATTATTCCATCGATGAACATTTGTAATATAATGAATACTGTTATACACTATATACACTGTAAAAAAAAAAAAAGCCCATTTTACGGTGAAAAACCGGCAGCTGTGGTTGCCAGAATTCTACCGTAAAAAATATGGTAGCACCGTTATTGCAC
>JAQMYK010000037.1:27145858-27166153 GCA_030014345.1 Clarias buthupogon
TATATATGTGTTTTTAAATAAACTACTTCATATAAGAGATACACACAGTGCTGTGAAATAAATATCCTCATCAACTTCACAGTTCAATTACAGCTCATGGGAAGTGCATCTCTATTATGGTCAGTATACCTTATTTATTGCCATTTTAAACTGAAAGGCCGTAATGAAAGTCTGAAACAGTGCCCAGTAGGCCAGTCATATAACTACGAGACAGTTATGGGCTATTATCAGTCTCAAATTAGGCCATATTCAGCTAGGTGGAAAATGCAGTGCTGTCCTCCAGTGGCAGTTTTTGGGATGAAGAGGCTTGCACTTGAATGCACCACGAGACAATGAAACGCGCATGTCACTTAATTAAAAGAAGGCACCAGCTGTTCTGCCAACAATTAAATGTGAGAGGTATTAACGTGTAGTATTTAAAGAGAGTTTGGGTGGCATAGCTTCTTTTACAGATGATTTAACAAACAGCTGTTGTCTTTTTTTTTTAATGCTCGGTGAAAGCTAATGCTGGCCTGCCAAAGCATCCTGTTTTGCCTGCCACTTCTCCTGGATTTGGACGCCTCTTGTCTCCCACCTGTCTCGCTGCCCAGTGCCTGCTCACCCACACACAAATCCACACACTGGTCAGGAACCCAACACTGCTGGGGACTTTTTCAAAACAATCCAACTAATTGTATTTATCTCTATATTGGGATACCTTGAAGTTTTGGTCAGTAATTACATGAGCTTATATTACAAAATGGACCTATGCTAGGTTTATTTCATGAAATAAGTGTAAGGCCAAAGTGGGTGTACCAGATGACGATGTATTGTAAGCTTTAAATCTAAAGAGGATGCACAAGATTCATCACTCACTCACTCACTCAATTATCTCCTATACTATTTTATAGTTGCACGGGGGACCTGGAGCCTATACTATTAGACATAGGGCATGAAGCCCTATTATTCTATTATCCTATAAAGCAATTATCCTAATCTTCATGCCTTTGGAATGTGGTAGGAAACTAGAGGAAACCGGAGTACCCGGAGGAAACCCACCTAACATAGGGACGACATGCAAACGCCATACAGACCTAGGGCAGGATTCGAACCTGGGCCCTGGAGGTGCAAGGTAACAGTACTAACCACTTATTTCCATATTTTAACAGGTTATAGCCATTGTGCAAATTAATATTTAATTAGATTTAATATGTAAATATAAATCTAACAAATAAATATCAAGAGTATGTGCAGCAGCTACTGAGTATTAATAGTATTTAAGGGATATTACGCTGTGGTTTACTACAAAAAGTACAACAACTTATAAAGTATTATACACTATATTGCCAAAGGTATTCACTTCCCCATCCAGGTCATTGAATTCAGGTGTCCTAATCACTTCTATGGTTCCAGGTGTATAAAATCAAGCATGTAGACCGCTTCTACAAACATCTGTGAAAGGATGGGTTGCTGTGCAATAAGTCCAGTCATGAAATTCCCTACTACTAAATATTCCACAGTCAACTGTTGCAGTATTATAACAAAGTGGAAGCAATTGGGAATGACAGCAACTCAACCATGAAGTGATAGACCACCTAAAATCCTCCTAAAAGCGGGGTCAGCGGTTGCTGAGACGCATAGTGCACAGAGATTGCCAACGTTCTGCAGAGTCAATAGCTACAGATCTCCAAACTAAATGTGGCCTTCAGATTAGCAAGAGCACTGCATAGAAACTAGACTCTAGAGCAGTGGAGATGTGCTCTCCGGAGTGACGAATCACGCTTCTCTGCCAGGCAACCTGATAGACGCGTCTGGGTTTGGTGGTTGCCAGGAGAACAGTACTTGTCTGACTGCTTTGTGCCAATTGTAATGTTTGATGGAGGGATTATGATGTGGGAGGACTTTTTAGGAGCTGGGCTCGGCCCCTTAGTTCCAGGGAAAAAAAAAACTCTTAATGCTTCAAGACATTTTGGACAATTTCATAACTCCTAACTTTGTGGGAACAGTTTGGGGATGGCCCCTTCCTGTCTCAACGTGACTGCTATTACATAAAACATTAGCATGACACTTTGCACCAGTGCACGAAGCAAGGTCCATAAAGACATGGATGAATGAGTTTGGTGTGGTTGAACTTGACTGGCCTGCACAAAGTCCTGATCTCAACCCGATAGAACACCTTTGGGATGAATTAGAGTGGAGACTGCAAGCCTGGCCTTCTCATCCAACATCAGTGTCTCTGTCTTTACAAAGGCATTTCTGGAAGAATGGTCACAAATTCCCATAAACACACTCCTAAACCATGTGGAAAGCCTTCCCAGAAGAGTTGAAGCTGTGATAGCTGCAAAGGATGCGCCAACATCATATTAAGCTGTTTGGATTAAGAATTGGATGTTTAAGTTCATATGCTTCTGACTTACAGTAAATGTAAATCTCTAACCCGCATCAGCTTTTTTTATTAAAAATCTAATTCTGGTATTTTCTTTCCTCTCACTCCTCTCCTGTCCCTGCTTGCTGCTTGCATATTCCTGTCCACAGGTCAACAGGGCCAGTGGGAAGCAAAGTCTCTGCTAGACTTTGTACTAAGTGAAGGGGAAAAAGAAAACTGAGTTGAGGGTGCAGAGGAAGAGATGAGGTTGTAGATTGACAGGAGCAAGACATGATGATTTGCCTCAATGTGTTTCACAGCTTGCCTGAGTGACATTAATGAAAGCGCACATGGAGCCAAACACAGAGCCACGAATGAACAAGGTCATTTTGACCAGGGTGTCATCTAAAATCCTATCATTTGTTCACAGAAAAGTGTGCCTGGCTCGGTTTCTTTTCCTACTGTCATATACCTCTGTCCGTTTTACAAATCTCCAAAATATGAACATGGTCATTAGGTATTATAAAAGTTAAAACACTTTGATGATAAGGAAGAGCCCACTTCCTCTCCCTGCATGTCATAATACTATCTTTATCTTTCCAAAAAGTTTCTAAAATCCCTTGGGCTTCGCCTCAGGATAAACATTTCTCTACTTTAAGGAATTGAGACATGATGTATCGTCTGGATGCTCTAGGAATCTCATATGTATTATATATAGTACTGTCTTACACCACAGCAATTAGCAGATAAATAAAATCTGCTTTACAATTATTTTTCTCTCTGCATTCTTTTGAAATTTGCATGGTTCATTATGTGTAATTTAGACAATTAGAAAAGCGAGCATTGAGCTGTCACACTGCATGAGCGGCATGCACACGTTTTTTGGATCAGATCAAGGTGGAGATCCTGAATGAGTGGGGAATAACTGCATTTTAAGGCTAATGTACTGTATGGCGGCATGGTACTGTTGGGTTTAGCACTAAGGCCTCACACCTCAAGGGTGTGTGTGCAGTTTGTATGTTCTATTCCTGCTTAGTGGGTTTCTTCTGAGTGCTCCAGTTTCCTCACACATTCCAAAAACATGCAGATTCAACTAAGTGGTTCTCCAAAATTGCCCATAGTTGGTGATGGATTGGAACTCTGTCCAGGGTGTACCCTGCCCAAAGTCTCCTGGAATTGACTTAAACACCCCCGTGATCCTGTACAGGCTAAGCAGCATAGAAGATGAATGAATGAATGTTAACGGTAACCTTGACTGTATCTACTTAGCAATCACTTGATGTACATTGGTAACCTTACTCAGTAATTTTTTTCCCCCAAAAACAAATTTGTGTTGAGTGTAAATGTTCGTTTCAGGATCCATGGATCAGATGTCTTTCCCTTCTGCTATTAAAGCGAACTGTCCTGTCTTTGCCTTAGAAGTCGGATCGTCAGAACCGAGGTAACGAGTTTCTAATTCTAAATTGGCTTGACCCTAAGAACCCCTGGAAGTTTCAAGTAAATGTCAGTTCTACAGCTGTGCCCTCCTCTGTTTAATGGAAGACCAAAAAAAAGAAAAGAAATGTCAGTAAACAATAAACCATCCGCCGAGAAACATCTAACTCAGGCATACGTGAAATTGTTTTACAACTGACACGTGAAAAAGTAGCGCTACAAAGATCATCCAGACACATCAGCATTAATTTGGTACTATGACTGAAGGCCTGGAATGCTTGCCACAATCCAGAGAACAACTCAGAGAAACGTGACAGACTGCAGGCTGGTCAGATGAATAACCTTGAATATGTGAGTTGTAATTTTTCACAGAATACACTCATCCACGAAAAAAAAACAGCAAAGCCAACCATCCTTTATCATAGAAGCTGCATCAGAGTATATTAAAGGTCCATCTGTTTGTGGGTTTAGTAAGATATTAAACAACGTGTTGAAGGAGGAATGCCTGGGGAAGGTCAGCGTGATGGAGTAGGCAGCGAGACCCGCATGACAGCACCCAAAAACGATGCTAGGTCGCAGGTGGTACTGTGTGAGGATGCTAACTCACTATATACAGGGTAGAACGTCTGTCTACCTTTGTCTTTGACCTCCATGAGGTATCAGTTTTTTTTTGTTTGTTTTTCTTTTTAAATGTGGCTGATGCTGCACAAACTTTTTCAAAGTGATAAATCACTCGCAGTGCTAAAACCCGAAGCGTACACTTCCTTTGTCTGCCAAATTATACAAAAATATAGAGGCTTAAAACATGATGGTTCATGCATGCAGTTAGGATGCAGTCTTGTGACGTGGGTGATTATTTTTCTTAAACAAGAAAGACCAAAGGGTTTTATTCCCCAAATAAACAAATTATGCTGCATTAGAATTAGTACACTTATATAAACCTATGATTTGTATTACAGACAGAAACACTGTCAAATTCATCCTGACCTGATCACATTCAAGATATAAAATATATTATTTAATGGCATAACTTTATAAGATTTATATATTTATTCAAAGAAAAGCTGAGATCTACAGTAGCATGACCCAGAGTGTTAACACTGTATCCCATTTGTCTGTGTAGGGTAACAGCTACAGGATCTCACTGGACAGAATTAACTCTATTTAGCCTTGAGCTAATTCCACAGCCAAAGCACCATCAAGCAGACTGGCATGGTTATGGCCATCGATGTAATATGATAAACGCCATGCTGATTAAAGAGCTACAATTTCCTCCTTTCTAATAGGGCCTATTGGTGACATCCCTAATCTTTAACACTGCTCTCCATCTTTGTCATTGAGGCTCTTTAAAAGCCCCGTGACTCCAGGCTTGCCTTCTTCAACCGCTGACACCCCCATTAGTGCAACCCATTTGATAAATGCCATGCAGATTAGCAACGAGGTGCGCCTCATCTTGACATCTCTCCCAGTTGACTGCTCTCTTGGACTTGAATCTTTCAATCCATTATGAGCCTTGCAATTTGAAGATCTGATTTAACAATTGGATTATTAGGGTTTTATTCAGAGAGTGTGTGTAGTGAGCACTGTATAGTGGAAAAACAGTAACATGCCCAATATCAGCTCAATCTAGGATTTACAATATATACACTAATATTCAAAAGTTTGGACACACCTTCTAATTCAATGTTTTTTTTCCTGATTTTTATTTATGTTTTATTTTACATTGTAAAAATCAGTGCTAAAGGCATCCAAAATATGCAATGATCTCTTTTGAACAGTTGATATGGAGATAGAGAGACAGTTTCATCATGGTGCTTAATGGGTTTTGCAAATACACTTGACAATACTGTTCTTGTAAGAATTATTCCAGTACAACTGACCTTTGTTTTTTAAAATAATGACTGACTGTTGTTATTACTTAATTACCTAATGCCATATGTATTATAAAATAAATCACTAAACAAAAATCATTAAATTAGAATGTGTGTCCAAACTTTTGACTGGTACTGTACGTCCAGTTCATATCTTTAATCATAACTCACAATCATTTATAAACTGCCTTGTGTCATGTAATATTAACATTACATTTTAATTGTGTATTAATTGTGCCATGTAGACTGTACAAGCTTTAAAACTTGCCACTTGGATTCTAGAAGGACATGGCCTAAGATATAATAGAAACATACTGATTGTAGTCGCCACTGAATGATAAGGTAAGGACATCTGTTCTGAGACAGATAGGGAAATTAACTCCTTGTATGTGTGGACACGATGTACAAGGCATAGATTATGTTGACAGGGATGCTTGTGTGTGAAATGGAAAGGCTGTGAGACAGGAATCACCTTTCTCCATGGTGCAACTGTTTGCTGTCTGAGACAGGTCCTTCTGCATAAGCTTTAATAAGCCCTTGTTACTTTGCTCTTATCTACTGAATGACTTATTTGTCTTTATAGATTTCAGTGAAAAACTGAAAAAGTAGCAATCATAGTGAAGGTGAAAGAGCTTTCTAAAGTTCTCAAAAACATTTTAAATAAACGCCACTTAAATAAATCAATGATAATAATAATAGGCCCCCGAGTGGCGCAGTGGTAAAGTGCTCGTCCTATCATCCGGAGATCGCTTCCCGGGTGATGCTGTAGAGGGCTGATTGGCTAAGCTCTCTCAGCGGGGTGGGATGGGAGGCACTTAGCGCTCTCACATCAATCACGGCTCTACAGCCAATCTTGGCGGTCTGTGAGCTTACACAAGAGCTCACACTTGTCCTCCAAGTGTGTTAGGCCACCCCCAATGGTGCATAAGAGAGCAGTTTGAAAAGTGGCATCACGTGGTTCAGAGGAAACACATGATAGTCTTCTGCTCGCCCTGTAGTAGCCTTAATGTGGGAGCCCCCTAGTGACAGGTGGTAATTGGATACGATTTATTTAGGGAGAAAATAATAATAATATAAGAATATTATAATAATAGCTTTATTATTATTATAATAATAAAGGTACAGGCCTCTGGAGGCAGTGTTATGATCTGGTGTTGCTTTAGTTGGTTAGGTTTAGGCCCAACAATCCTATTATCAGGTTTTCTCATCAATTTATTTATTTTTCTTTCCCGGATGGCACAAGTAGAACTCAAATTCTGAAAGTGTGGTTCTAGGATCATGAGGAATAATTCTCCACCACAATTCTATCCTGACTTTAACCCCATTGAAAGTCATTTGGATCAGTTGGAGAAGAGCTTATGGAATACTTTGACTTTCTTGTGATCAGTACAAGATCTTCCAACAGTGGAATATTAGAGTGACCCAGACCATGGACAATGTGGTAATGTAAAGTTTCTGTTATGGTACAAAATGAAAATCTCTAATGCCTGATATTTATATTGTCTATAAATTTGTCTATAAAGTTGCAAAAATACTTATACCTTATCCCAATATGTTTAGAATAATATATAATTTGGCCTTAAAGCGTTGTATAAACCAAAACATATTTTAGTTCTTAATGCATTTTATTTACCTGTTGTGGGCTAAAATCAAAGGAAATGCCCTATAATTTGCAAATCTTTACCCCTGCTGTACTGCTTCCTGGTCAATCTTTTGCATATCTGGCAAATCTTTGTAATAGCATTTACCTTATACGTGCCCCCTTACCACCCTCGCACCATGTAGCACTGACATAAAATTGGATTACACTGTAAAAGACTGTCCTATCTATATCCTGTGGACGTATTTGTACAAAATTATAATACCAAAGATAAATTATTTAATTTTACAAGAGTCTGTCTCAGGCTTGATAGATTATATTATTTGTGGTGTTGGTCATGCCATACACATACCACTTGGCCATGAGCCTGGCTTATTTGTCTTCACCGAAACTTCAACAGGTTATAGTGGTCTTAGTCTTAACTTTGTCTTGAACCGAACATTTGGAGAAAGAATGTATGTTCATATGATCCCAAGGTCACTTTACTCACAGTAAAGCTTGGGAAGGGTTGGGCCATTATGATATTGGTACTGCAAACAGTACTTAGGCATTCAATTTCATGAGAGGAAACATGAATGGACATGGAAATATTAAAGGAGAATTTAATCCCATCATTTGGGGACAGACGTTTCAAGAAGACAATGACCCCAAACATGCAGCCAAACTAAATCAAGAAGGGTTTGCATGGCCTTGCCAATATTCTGACCTGGATGTTATTGAAAATTTATGGAGTATTTTGAAATTGCATGTCCATCAGAGGGTAACCTTGAGGAATTGAAGGTGGTTTGCCAAGAGGAACAGGCCAAGAATACTGACCAGAACACTGCACAAAATTCAATTGTTGCATCTTTTTTATTTATTTATTTAGTTAGTTATTTGCACAAAGAACATCTCAACAAGGACACAATGTTTGACTCGGAGACATTGCTTATCAAATTGTTTATGGATGCAATCATTTACTGAATTGTAAACACAGCAGGTGACCTGTAACGGACATATTTTCTTTATAGGAGAACACATCAAGTTATTCGAAAATTTGATATTATTTTTATTTCCTCACTCACTCACTCACTCACTCGCTCGCTCACTCCTTTACTTTTGTAATAATTGTAATATTTTGTCATAAAGTCATCACAAAAAAGCCCATGCACTCATTACAAATTCATGAACTTAGTACAGTATCTTGATTCATAGCTTCATTCATTTGTATAAACAATTAGTGTGCAGTATAAGAACATAAAATGCAGTATAATTGGATGCACTGGATCATGTCATTTTATAAGCTGATGAATAATGAAGATGGAATTCCTAAGATTAAAGTAAACATTTGCAGGGCACAAGCGCATGGGAGGGAACCTGAGTAAAACTGTGAGAACATGCAAACTCCACACAGACAGACTGGAGGCAAGGGGATTCCAACCCCCAGTGCTAGAGGTGGGCGATAACAGTACTATCCACTGTATATATTTTCTTCTATAGTCTGTTGTTTCATTTTTTAAAAGGCATCATATTGCAGTGATCTCAAGGCTACTGAAAGACCCTGTCTGCTTTTCCTTGGCAACCTTAGAAGCGTGAACTACTGTAGCTGCAAGTGATTCACATGATCTATATATACATATCATAAAGCTATACTTAAATAAATTTCAGACTTAAGTCTGACTTACTGTATACATATAGCCCATAAAAGATCAGCTTATTCTCAAATTACCTTTCATTTGTTTGTGTCTACATACCATTTAGGAATATCATAGCATTCTATGCACAAGAAATGAAATATTAAATAACACTCAGATAAAAATTAGGCTATTAAGAACCTGCTTTTGAAAAAAGTTATTTGCTTGTTATTGCTGGTTTGAGCATTCTGCTTGTATTATCATCTGCCTCTAAGCACAAATTGAAATTGTTGCAATTAAGCATTTATGGTCCCACGGTCCCACCTAAATAACTACAGTATATCAGCTTGCGTGCTCTCGCCCCCGAAAGAGAGACACAACAATGATACTTGTTAGAGACGAAAGTTGACACTATCATCTGTAAAAAGGGTGGGGACTGGGGACTATCAATCAGCAAAGAGGAATCTGGTAGCTTGGTGGTATTATCCATGCAGTCCGTTATCGCAACGACAAACGGCACTTCAATTATAGCAGTGCCAAAGCCCAGCTCGGAGATAAGAGCAGAGCTAAAACGAGGCTGTAACTCAGGACACGGCGTCGCTCCCCACAGCAGCTAATAACACCACGTCTAACTGGCACTCCATCAAAACAACAGGACCTGACCCACCACTGTGAATGGCCGTAATGGATTGATAGGGGAAGCCTAGTGCTTAAGATGAGCCCTGCTGTGGTTTTTTTGGCTTATCCACATGAAGAAGGTTTTCATCCTTATGACACAATCAATCAAAATAACCTGAAATCAAAAGCAGCTTCTTCTTTTAATTGTAAACATGTTCATAATTTCATATTGCATTTGAGTTGACCTTTATCATTTAAACTAAAATATTTTCACATTGGCTTAACTGCCATTACCCACAATGCCATTTCATCTAACTGCTTGCCAGTGGGATTCAGCCCTTGCTTCAATCTACTTAAAGAGAGTGATGCAGCAATGCTTTAGTGCTTGAGTCTGTCTAGCTCTCTCACCTCTTCATTGGTTTCAACTTGGATTAAAAGTACAAGATAACAGGGATTTAAATTCCGTGTGGTGGATTGGTGGCGTACTGGTTAGCATTGTGGCCTTGCACCTCCAGGGTAGAGGGTGTTAATTCCTGCCTCGGGTCTGTGTGTACAGAGAATTGGCATGTTCTCCCCATGCTTGGTGGGTTTCCTTCGTACTGTCGTTTCCTCCCACAATCCAAAGACATGCAGATTAGCTTAACTGGCATTCCCAAATTGTGTGATTGATTGGCACCCTGTCCGGGGTGTACCCTGCCTCATGCCCAAAGTCACCGAAGATAGGGTCCAGGTCCGCAGCAACCACTTACAATATAAGTGATGTCGAAAATGAATGAATAACTTTCATGCTAATACTAATGCCATACATCTCATAGATTGTTACCTAACTCAACTGTAGTATAACTACACTTTTAAAAATATTTTTCTCACTTTGACGCAATAATTTAGATGATTTTGTTTGCAATAACATGTGATTCCCTGTCACTTTTCTAGTCTTTGCCCTTTGCTGAGCCAAGCCTTACCCTCAAGTCAAGTAAATTGCTATAAATCTGCAAGTATGAAAAAAAGCAAGAAAAATGTTTTTGTTTTTTAAATCTCTTAATTTGCATGGTAAGTGCTTTGAGCTCTGTAGACTATTAAACAAACATTTAAAGCACAACAGTGTGTTTAATTAAGTTATTCTTTCATTTTAACTCCCAACCTTACTGTCAGCAGGCCAATCTTTTAACCACTGAGGTACTACTTTTATTAACCTGCATTAAGGTATCTTTTAACTTGAAGATATTTCTAGGCATTATTTATGAAAATATACACTTGACCAAATGACTTGTCTCTACAATGAACTGCCATTGTTTAAAAATAAAGTTATACAATTTACAGTCCACCTGGAATGTTCTAATCTTATTTAGCCCAGTCGATGACTGTGGCTCCAGAGATGAAGAAAAAGGCCTGAAAGAGAACAGAGGGTGAACAGAAGAAAAAAAAATGAAATGGGAACACAGTTTCAAATACGAAGCCCAGAATTCCACAGAGGACAGAGATTACCACAGTGATAATGGAACCTCTGCACTAACAGTCACAGATCACACCGATAGCAAGAGATGCAATTTCCATGCAAATATCTGGGAGACAAGTGCAAAAGAAAGCAGAATATAAATCAAGCAATTTCCATATAACGGGACTCCTTCCTTTTCACTTGCCACGCTACACCACTTGTTTGATTTTCGCAGGCTAGGTCAACAAGCATTTAAATCTGGCATCGGACATCAGCCTATATAAAGGCTTTTTCATGCTTCATACAGCTCGGTCTTGGTCGTGTTATTGTATGAGTGAGTCTCCTCGTCCTTTTGCTTTATCCACTTCAGCGCTTTGCCAAGATACAGATGGCCGTGATAGCAGTCACATTTGGGTTGCTCAAGCACTGATCGTATGCCAAGCAATGCAAGAACCCCATTAATCTCCCTTATCAGCATGGCAGTAGGAGCTAAGTCCTCTGTACTGTGCACTTTGCATCGGGGTCATTTCGAACCCAAGGAGGTTGAATAAACCTTGGGACAGATGCTCTGATTTATGAGCACGACTGAATTACAACAGTCGTGCTAACGTCACACTCGGGACAAAGCCTCGCATTTGCATTCTCGGGTCACGTCTTTGTTGTGTTGTTTCTTTCCGGAGAGTCCTGCCGAAACCACAGCGCTGACAATTCCGCCATTCTGCGGGGCGATAAAAAGCTAATTAACTTATGGACGTGGCACTTTTATCGGCACGTCTCAATGCTAACCGTGGCATGATCCTGATAAGATCAAGTGGATGTTGATTTCCTGAAGGTCTGCATGTTATTAAGGACATTGATATTCCAGTGTTACTTGGGCCGAAGAGAGAATGATTAATGACAGTAAAGGATGTGCAAAGATGAGCTTGATAAGGAATATCTCAAACCATTTACTCTGTTTTGTGCGTTTTATACGTAGTTCCTTTATAGACTGTTAATGCTTGTGACTGATGGCTGAATTAGTCATTTTAACATACATTAATTTATTGTTCAAAATAAATAATTGTATGAATGTTATCGATTAAAAGAAATCCATGTGCTTGTTTGTGTCATTCAATTTGGGCTGGAATTGAATAATCTGTAATGACCGGGGTGGGAATCAGTAGTTCATGAGGAGCTAGTAGTAGATTAGATACTGTAGGTAGATTGATTCAAGATTGCTGCTAGTCCCTGATGTACTGCTAACATGGGTCACTATGATGGTAAAGAAGAGTGGTGGAACACTTCAAACACTCAAAACTAATTTCGATATATACAGTACTGTATTGATCCTGTTTTACTATAACTTTTATGAAACCTAGATACAGTTCTAGAGTACACATCTTAAACAGAGAGTAGACCTTTTGCAGACACACATGATTTCAATGACAACAGCAGGTAATAGAAGTACTGGTAAATGATATTAGGCTAGTATGTATTTTCATTCATAATTTAAGTTCTTGGTGTATTTCAGAGCTAAAAACCAAGAAGGATTACCTGATAATTATCTGATTACTTAGTGGATTACCTGATGATTTGTCATACAGATGATAGAATGTCCTACCAACTGACATAATCTGATACAGATTATGAAGAGTGGTGGAACACTTCAAACACTCAAAACTAATTTCGATATATACAGTACTGTATTGATCCTGTTTTACTATAACTTTTATGAAACCTAGATACAGTTCTAGAGTACACATCTTAAACAGAGAGTAGACCTTTTGCAGACACACATGATTTCAATGACAACAGCAGGTAATAGAAGTACTGGTAAATGATATTAGGCTAGTATGTATTTTCATTCATAATTTAAGTTCTTGGTGTATTTCAGAGCTAAAAACCAAGAAGGATTACCTGATAATTATCTGATTACTTAGTGGATTACCTGATGATTTGTCATACAGATGATAGAATGTCCTACCAACTGACATAATCTGATACAGATTTTTGTATGTTCAGCCAGTGGATTTTGTAACTTAGTCAAAATAAAAAACAAGTGTGTGAAAACTGACAATGAAGGTAAAAAGGATATTAATCTACATAAGTTCATAACATGTCAACCTTAGACAGTCTACAAATATGTGATTCCTCCTGGATCTGGTAATGTTTGAATAATTTAGTGCTTATTCAGTACTTCTGTTACAAATGAGACCATGCTATGAAATATACTGTGCTTTACGCATTATACAATGTTGTGCAATTAACGTTAACTAATACTAACTTTCTTATTAATAGATACCCAAATGTTCCATGGTTGAATCCCAAATAGTGTAAAATGGAAAGCTAGTGCACTATATAGAGTATAGAATCCATTGTTCAACACATCAGCAAGTGCTATTGATAATTCATAGAAATTTTGAATTCAGTCATAGGTTTTAGTTAGCGTTGTAACTCGCATTAGACATGAAACAACAAGAGACAACTCTGAATGACTTAGAAACAATTATTTAAAAGAAAAAGTGTTTTTTAAAGATTGCATAACATTATATTTTTTCTTGCTGAAAGTCCTTCCATGACTGGTTTTATGTGGGTTTTTGGCACTAACCTCCCTTTCGCTGTCCAGAAGTGGGCAGGACCATGGCAGACTGACAGTGTGACATCAGGTGCAAAAGATCTGCAGCCTGTAGAATAGGAAACCTGTATGTAAATTGTTCGCTTCAAATTTAAAAACTTTAAATTAACTTGACATTTTGATTATAATGTAATTAGTGGTGCAGAAGCCAATGACACTCATTTAGACATCTTCAGTTATTATATAGGCATAATGAAGACTGCCATTGAAGATATGATGCAAGAACTGAACTGGCAGTGGAAATTATGGAGCCTTCACTGTTTTCAGTCTGGATCATCTATAACTGAAACTTTTCAATACTGCATCAACATTCATCAGGAGCAGGGTCCCTCGCCTCCACTCCACATTTCCCAGGTTTTGCAGTGCTACTATCATTTTTCTGCCCATTTGGTGCAGGCTTAATGATATGATTCCCTTCTGATACTGTTGCTTGTGGATCAGAATATAGGACAAATCTGCTACATGTGCAGGAAATACATCTTCGTGATTTTGAGCTGTCTACAGCTGACAGCTTTGTTTCCACACCTTTAGTTTGGCTAGCTGAGCTAAAGCAGGACAAAAATAAAGCCCCATTTGTTTTACTTAACCACAGCGTGAGAGACAGCCATGACATGAACTGATACTAAATAGTCTTTCAATAGAGGAGACATGCTTTTCTTTTCTTCTTCTTTTTTTTTGTGGGGCGCTTGGTTAGAGTGTAGGGGGCATTTTTCAACTTCAAATACAATGGTACCTTGGCATACAAATGCCTCGCATCATGAATTTTTAAGAACTAAAAGTTTGGGGAAAAATTTGCCTCGGCATATGAGGCATTTTCAGCATACCGAACTGAGCCAAACCAAACGCTGGCTAAGTTGCGCGTATGTCTGGGAGCCATCAAAAACTTATTTGCATTAGTGGTCAGGTGAAGCAAGATTTGTGTTTTTTAAATTTATTTATTCTGTGCAAGAAGCCATAGTACCATGGTTCCCAAAAATGTTACCAAGGACGATAGAAAAAGAAGAAGAAAATGAAGATCCTTCTTTTCAGTTTAGTTTTTTAAAGCAAGCCGGGCCAAGAGAAATCATAAATTAAGGTTAAAAAGGATTTCATGTCTATTTATTTTGTATATTACTTAATTTACATATATTTTCTAGATGGCTTAATTGTATTAATATCCCAAAAAATAATATTGGTAATATTTTTTTGTGTGGCTAGTACAAATTATCTGCATTTACATTATTCCCTAAGAAGAATATGAACTTTGCAATACAAATTTTTGCCTTAAGAACTTAAATGGATTGAATTCATATGCCAAAGTTATGCTGTATTTGTGTTGCTGTTGGAACTTTGCCCCAAAACTCGCAACTGATGCTAACGGAAATAAGCAAAATCATTTTTCGATATTTTCCATTTTGTTATGAGTGCAAAAAAGCATGTGATTGAGAGAAATAATGATGACTAGAAGCACAAATAATAATACAGAGAAAACAATAGAGTGTACTTAATGCTAAATTATATTTCCTTCAATTCGACGCTAAACTATCAGCTAAGACTTGGCACTGAGGCGTCTACAGCCAGAACATGGCTAAATATAGAGCAAGTTACTCCTCTGTCTGTTGAGCACATATAGTAGCATTTTAGATTGTTTCTTCATCCAGAACACCTGATTTACCTCATGAGGCAATTATCATGCTTTTCACGCGTCAGCTGTGTTGGAGTAAGCAAAATACAAAACAGCTGCAGTTAAATGAAGTCCCCTAGCATGGGACTAAGAAACCACTGACACAGGGGATATCTGCCCTTTAAATCATTTAGTTTGTAGAAAACATTACACAGTCCATTAATCTTGTTTTTAACTACGTCGCCATATATTAAATAAAGTGAAATAGTTATACAAGTAAATAAAAGTAATGTAATTATGATGGCAGTGGTGGCTGGTGTCAATGAACTACCACTTCTACATTTTTCTGTGTTTTAAAGACGAGAAAGCATCAATACATGTTTTGCCAAGATTAGCCAGATTACCTGCTGTTAAGAAAGAAAGAAAAAACACAACAGTAGCGCACACATTGTACAATCATTGTCACCTTGCACCTCCAGGGTCCGTGTTCGATTCCCGGCCAGGCTCGATTCCCGGCCAGGCTCGATTCCTGTCTCCCGTTAGGCTAATTGGCATTCCCAAGTTGACCGTAGTGTGTGTGTGTGTGTGTGTGTGTGTGTGTGTGCCCAGTGATGGATTGGCACCCTGTTCAGGGTGTACCCTGCCTCGTGCCCTAAGCCTTCTGGGATAGGCTCCAGATCCCTGCGACCCTGAATACAGGTATAAAGCGGTGTAGCCATATAACATTACATAATTATCTACACCCTAAAAGATCAGCCGTAAAATTATGACCACCTGCCTAGGATTGAGTAGGTCCCCTCTTTGCCACCAATGCAGTGATGCACTCTGTGCTCTGACACCCTGCTATCACAACCAGCATTAACCTTTTCATCAATTTGATCTACAGTAGCATTTCTATTGGATTGGACTTCACAGCCAGCTTTCGCTCTCCATGGGCATCAGTGAGCCTTGGCCACCCATGACCCTGTTGCCAGTTCACCGGTTTTCTTTTCTTGAATTACTTTTGGTAGGTCCTGACCACTGCAGACCAGGAACATCCCACAAGACCTGCAGTTTTGGAGTTGCTCTGACCCAGTCCTTTACCAATCACAATTTGGCCCTTTGGTCAAAGTCACTCAAATCCTTATGCTTGTCCTTTTTATCTGCTTCCAACACAGAGATATTGAAAATGTAACTACTGTAAAAAGGGTCAAATTGTGATGGCTAGACAACTGAGGCAGACCAACTCTAAAACTGCAGCTCGTCTGAGATGTTCCCAAGCTGCAGTGGCCATGACATATGAAAAGTGATCCAATTAAGGAAAACTGGTGAACTGGCGTCAAGGTCATGGGTGGCCAAGGCTCACTGATGCATATGGGGAGTGAAGGTTGGCATGTTTAGTCAAATCCAATAGAAGAATTACTGTAGCTTTTTGGAAAAGGGAATAAAGGAGAATTTTATTGCCGGTTCAAATAGAAAGGTGTTAGAACATACAGGTCATTACTTTTTTGTGTCAAAGGGGGGACCTACCCAATATTAGGCGGGTGGTCATCATGTTACGGCTGATCAGAATATTTTGGAAGCCAGTTTCTACAGTCAGACACATTTATCTCCAACTGTTCCTCCCTTGAAAATGTAATGTGAACTAGAGATACCAAAGGTATTTAAAAATGTTATTATTAAAAGGAACTTTTTGGTCACTCTTTAATAGTTCAGCTATGGATAATATTAACGTGCATCTCTAGTATGCATAAGGAATTCATATGCTTGTTTTTTGTTTCGTCAGTGTCGGTATTAAGTCATTCTGTCACTAGCTTAACCATTTTAGCTGGCGTCAACATATCAAAATAAATGAATAATGTATACCTTATAGGTCAGGTACAGGGAAGGGTAAGAGCATATTAATGCATATATACTATTAATATGAATATTAATATTAATAGTAAGTTTTGAGACTGATATGTTTTATCCTATAATAAATTGTCTTAAAGGAAGTGGTTTATTTAGGGTAGAAGGGCTCATTAAACAGGCATGAGGTTAATGTAAATCCTATGCCACAAGCATTAAGTTCCAAATCAGTTGAGTTTGGAGGGACACGTTGGACAGTGCTCTTTAGCACTATCATCAAAACACTAACTGAGGGATTTTTTTTATTTTTTATTTTTGGAAAGAACAATGTTCATCTGTTCAGGACAGTTCCAAACTACATTTATACTTGATTGCAATGTGCATTGAAACTGCTCTATTGGCTCATATTAGACTACCACCTTACAACAGACACTTCCAAAATGACAAAAAAAAAATTCCAAAATGACACATTACATTATAGCTCTATTAACATATACTGAAACCTCCACCGCAGAATCAAATCTTTTACCACTTTTATCAAAATAAGCACTTTGCAGCTGATTTAATTTTAGAGTTAACTGAAATTTCTACAAAGATATAACACAGTTTCTAGAGGAGGAATTGTATTAAAGTGACCTTTTAAAGAGTTAATCCTGGTCTAAGATTTAACGTAATTCCGTTGAGGTAAAATCCAGTTAAAATCCTTATGCAAATGCTTCAGGGTTTAATCCAGCCAATAATATGAAAACCACATTAAGTGCTGTAAAGTCAAATTTAGCAAACTGGCTCATTCCAATGCCTACAAATTAGTGGTATGTAGAAACATATTTATTTGCAGTTTAAACAGATTTTAAATTAAAACTATAAAATGTAAATGTAATTTTTACAATAGGCTTAGCCCTGACCAATATATTTTTTATAAGAAGAGGGAAACAGGACTATGTGTTCCTGCTGGACAATGCTCACAGGGACTGATTGATAAGATTATAGCATACTGTATTATAATGAATGATTTTAACTATCTATCTGTTTATTTATGTAATATAATTTCATTGTTGAGACTCTGTATATTGTAGGTTTGCTAATATTTTTTTAGATGGCCAAAAGTTTGTCGACACTTGCTGGTGATGTCTACGTTTGGGTCTTCCCCAAACTGTTGCAATATTAAAAGCAAACAATGGTATAGGATGATTTACATTCTTTAGGATTAAAGGGAATTCTTTTTTTTTTATGTTTGTTTCAAAACTGAGGTGCATATAAGTACATTGCAATAAATCTTGATCATTATAAATTTGACTACTCTGCACACTGATCATGAAGTTTGTCACCTGGAATGCGAGTACAATGTAAGTAATCAGGTCAAATTCCACAACTTTCATTCCATGCAAAAATGCATTCCAAAGTTCAACTAACTCAATTCAATTAAATTTTATTTGTATAACACTTTTAACAATTGTCATTATCGCAAAGCAGCTTTACACAATCAAAAGAATTATGGAAGTGTGTATGAAATGTGAACGCGAATTAATCAAAATGATAAGATAGTCCCTGATGAGCTAGCTGAGGACGACGACGACAGTGGCAAGGAAAAACCCACTGAGATGGCAGTAGGAAGAAACCTTGAGACAAACCAGACTCAAAAGGGAACCCATCTTCATTTGGGTGATAACAGATAGTAGGTATTGATCAGCAGTCATACTGTGTGTTAGGAGGGCTGGAAGTTCAGTATAACAGGAGATGTGTTTACGTTAACATGGACTAAGACTGTAATGAGGCTTCTACAGTCCCCCTGAGCTAAATTGAGTTGGAATCTTTCAAAATTATGCTGTATTTAGTAGAAATTTTACTATTTTCTTTCCCTGGAAAAGACTTCAGAGAATTTGTGCCAAAAAAAAGCAAATGGCTGCCAAAATCAGATTGGATCCCTATGGAGAACTGTAAAAATGGCAGCAGTCAGCATGATGCGAGTTGGGAATTTGGATTTGGCTAGTTCCTCAACCTCTGCTACATCATTCCAGGTCATAATTAACTAGAAATGCATGATTCACATTATTATTATTATTATTATTATTATTATTATTATTATTATTATTATTAATTAATTAATTAATTAATTAATTTATTTATTTATTTATTTTTATTATTATATGCCTACTGTAGACATTTCTTCTAAAGTTTAGTTAGTTATCTCTTAAAACAAACAAATAAATAAATAACACACAATCATAGCACATTTTACAACACCGCAATAATTTATTTCAAATTTGTTCCCTTCAATTCTGAATTCTGTTTCCTATGGGATCCCAGTTCAGCGCTCATCTTCAATCTCAACTGGTTTCTGCGAGGGAGTTGTCAAGTCCCACTGGTATTCTTCACCATTTAGAAATATAGAACATAGTTAACTTTATTTCTTTCTATATTCCTGTGTTACACTAATACACATATGTAGGTGTTTTACTACTGTCTAAAACACCTTCCTTTCTCAAAGTCCTTTAATGGCCCAAGCATGGGGTTTGGAGTGAGGTCAGAACTGTATGGGGGAACTTCCAGCCAAGTTCCTGTGATGTGCAAATGGTGTTTGTGAATGATTGTGTGTAAAGTTACAACAGACAGATGCTTCTCTTTTGCAGGGTTCTGGCAAGTTATCCGTTGATTTTCAAGAATTACGCTGTCCATTTTCCTGAAGTTCATGGGCACGACTGCAACAGGCTCTGAGTCACCTTGGCCGAAAAAGACGTACAGCTTTGATTGAAATGTTTGCACCATTCAAGCACAATTTTACCGCAGAAAATAATCTCATCACTGTACTGTGCTTGAAGTCTTCTGCTAATGTCAATCATTTTTACACCTTCATAAAAAAAAAGAGAGTCCCGGTTTGACTTGAACATCCCTCATACTTTCTGTAACCAAAAATTGAGTATGTTTTCATGGCTGTACATGATAACCGTCAATTAACCTGCTGCCCTTAGCTTAATAGAAGCAAAGTAACTTTATTATTAATATTGTAGTGGAACAAGGTCTCAATTTTCCTGGATTGCTTTGGATTTAAAGAAATAAACCTTGTGTAAACCCTTGTACACGTTGCGGAATGCAGTTGTGAAGTTATTTCTCTGACCTTCTCTGAGGATTGTTAAGTTCTGAGACTGTGCTCCACTGGAAATGAGAAAACGTAAACGGTTATTGATTTCACCTCATGTTTTTGATCAGCCTCAACCTGTTGCGAACCTTGGCCAGAGAGGTTCCTCAACAGTTATCATTTACACACACACACACACACACACACACACACACACACACACACACACACACATATATATATATATATATATATATATA
>JAQMYK010000037.1:27183859-27203003 GCA_030014345.1 Clarias buthupogon
TATATATATAGCAGAAAAATTCCCTCCCGTACCCGTCCCATTCCTCTGATCTTACACCACCTTATGCCTACTTGTGGGGAATATTAAATAAGTGTGTGTTCAATTGTGAAGATCCTCTAAGAATTGTGCCTGCATTACACGAGCAAATTGTCTCCTTTGTTCCGGCAATTCGAGTTACAATATGTGAATGATATGCACATTCTCGGTGCACACACTTCGAACACTTATATTATGCATACAGTGGTAAATCAACAAGCTAATAGTGTGTATGTTAGTCACTTTCAGGAAAAATAAACTCACAGTTGACAACAAGGTATTATTATTTGTCTATTTATTTCAGTACTGTATATTTTGGCACAAACTTGATATATATATCAAGTTTGTGCCAAAATATACAGTATATTTATATCCTTTTTTTTTTTATTGGATTGAGATCTGATGAGGAAACCATTTGAGTTCAGTGAACTCACCGTCATGTTTAAGAAACCAGTTGATAAGATAATTTTAGCTTTGTGGCATGGTGCTTTATTCTGTGGTCATAAAGGGATGAACATGATCAGCAACAATACTCCAGTTAGGCTGTGGCAAAGTGTGCCAAGTAAATATTCTCCACACCATTACACCACCAGCAGCCTGATCCAGTGATACAAGGCAGAATGCATTCATGGATTCATGTTGTTTCCAGCAAATTCTGACCCTACCATCTGAACGTTGCATCAGATATTAAGACTCATGCAATGATTTTCCAATTTCCTATTGTACAATTTAGGTGAGCCCATACTACACAAAGTGTAGCCTTCGTTTTCACTTCTTAGCTGACAGGATTGGCTCGTGGTGAGGTCTTCTGCTGCAGTAGTTTATCTGCTCCAAGGTTTGACGTGTTGTGTGTTCAGAGATGCTCTTCAGCATACCTCAGTCGTAATGAGATGTTACAGTATATGAGTTACTATTGTCTTTCTATCACCTCGAAGCAGTTTGGCCATTCTCCCCTGGACTTTTGTATCAACAATGCATTTTCACCGAGACAACTGCTTCTCTTAAGGTATTTTCTCTTTGTCAGACCATTCTCTGTAAACCCTAGAGATGGTTGTGTGTGAAAATCCCAGTAGATAAGCTGTTTTTCAAATACTGTGAAATACCAGCCTGGCACTAACAGCCATACCAGGTTAAAAACCATTTAAATCACATTTCTTTCCAATTCTAATGCTCAGTTTGATCTTCAGCAGATCATCTCGACCATGTCTACATTAATAAATGCAGACATGTGATTGACTGATTAGATATCTGCATTAACAAAGAGTTGCACAGGTGTACCTAATTAAGTGGCTGGTGAGTGTATACTGTTGATAATTCATAATAATGAATGATTATGTTGATTATGTCAGGTTATCATTGTTAGTTATTCTAGTCTTGAAGTCCAAATGAAACATTTCTTGAGGTCAAATTTGTGCAATCACCCAGGGTGTTGCGAAAGCAAAGTGGTGGCGTGGTTTTGACGTGTGATCACACTTAAACAGAGGCCATGTGGTTCTGCTCACACACTGGGTGAGCAGACTTATTCATCAGCAACACATGGTGCTACACCACAGCATGTGTGATCCAAACAAATCTGTGCCACGGCTGAAATGTCATTTGAGCTGATCCTCTACTAGCTGGGCTCCATCTTTTGATTCCATGATGTTCTTAATTGATTAAAAGGATTAAAAGACAAGTGCAGAAAAATGACAGTAAACAAAACAGATATTGGTGAGTGTGTAGATAAACATATTTCATTTGAATACAATGGGATAGATGTAATTTGATTACTTGGCTGTATAGATTTTGCCTTGAATCCCATTGAGAACAGACTTTGATGGAGTAAAGTCTGTCAGTGGAAGATAATAGATACCACAGTGCGCCCTGCACACATACTAAATAAATGCATGTTTGGTTGTTATTATGCTTTAAAGCAAACCAGAATGAACAGTCCTTGTGGGTGTGTATAAGTACAGCTTTGTTGAGACACTGAAGTCTACGTAGCTGAATGCCAGACATTCTTTGATGTTACATTAGTTCAGAAACTCAGATGATAATACTGTGCTCATGCTTTCTTTCCTGCTTTTGATGGCGTGATGGAACAGGCATCTTTCCTGTGATTCTCTTTGGATTTGTCCTCAGCTGACAGATGTCATGCCACCTCCGTTTTACCTCACAGGCCCGTACACATACATTTCCAATTTGTTTATGGGAATCCTATGTGATTACATATGAAAAATGTAAAAAATGCACCTGGTATCATGTCAGCAGTGTGTGAAAAACAATACATTATGTGATAAAATCATGTGAAAAAAAAACATGTGTAAAACTAAATGTGTAAAAAAATGTCAAAATAAATAAATTGTGAAAATTTTAAACATGCACAAATATTGCGATGTAAAACATCGCAATATTTTTTTGATGTTATGTAAAAAATCAAATGATAAAAATAGTCTATACATGCAACATGTGATAACAAATGCCATATGGAAAATTCTTTTTACTCAGAATTCTGAATTGAATCTCAGACTTTAACTAATTAATGAGTTTAACTCAGTTTAAAGAGGTTAATATAAGAAATTCAGAAATTATGGTCAAAATTCAAAAGTCAGATTTTGGAGAAGAAAAATCTAACAAAAGTCTAATTCTAAGGAAAAGATTTATTTTTATTTGTATTTATTTATTTTTCTATGGCGGCCCTAATTTGATTGTACAGTGACAATAATGGCTTCTTGTTCTTCTATAGTGATAGAAAGTTTGAATGATTTTGACTCGGTTCTTTGAATCTTGTTCATCAAAATGAACAAATGTTTTTCAATCATTTAGTTCATTTTGTTCTTTTGATCAGAATTAAATAAAATGTTTCATCTTCAATAGACACACAACATGTCTACATACACAAATTTTGGCTATAGTTACAATAATGAAAATACAGCATATTACAATGCAGCTAAGTACGTATTATGATAAACAGAATGAGTAGCTCACCTCTTATATCTTCTGGTCTGAGTCGTTCGATCTTTTGAATCTATTGCACTGCATAGCGTCTATGGGAGTCACATAAGTGACATAAGATGTCCTTCTAAAAGAGGTTATGTGTGAAGGAAAAGACCAAGACCGCCCCCTCATATTTACATTTACATTTAGGCATTTGGCAGACGCTCTTATCCAGAGCGACTTACTTTTATCTCATTATACATCTGAGCAATTGAGGGTTAAGGGCCTTGCTCAAGGGCCCAACAGTAGCAACTTGGTGGTTGTGGGGTTTGAACCTGGGATCTTCTGAACTGTAGTCCAATGCCTTAACCACTGAGCTACCCCTGCTCATATGGAACGATATGGATGGTGTTAATAATATAAATGAACGATAGAAAATGAACGAATCACTCTCCAAGACTACTCGTTCTCCAGAGTCACATTACAGACTCATTCAAAAAGAATGAATCAATCATGAACGACCCATCACTATCTTCTTTAACTGTTTTTCTTCTAATCCTCTTCCATAGAACATAAAAAAATTTTATATGTAAAAAAAATAAATAATGCAATATACAGTATAAATGGCCAAAACTCAGTATTGGTGCTGATTTTATTATTATGTTTTTTTATGTTATACAGGTACATGTAATACAGAAAGGGTATGTGCCAAAGAAAGTACTTCTGAATTTATGCAACATGATGGAAGTGGCCAATCTTACTTTTCAAGTTGATAATTTCAGCTGTTTTGGAGAGATAATTGTGCTTCAAAGATGGTCATTTTTAGTGTTATAATGTCTCCCTTCAAACAATAACAAACATGAGAAAATGTTAAAAAGTGTAAAAAAAAAAAAAAATCATATTTGAAATAAAAAATTTTTAAATCGTGTAAAATTCAGATATATTTTAATGGTGGACATAATTTTCTTTCATATAAAATTTTACAATTTCAGATAAAAAAAAACTAGGTAATATCATTGTAAAAAGTTTAAACTGTTTCATAATCCTGTAAAAAAAAATTACATACACGGATAAAAAAAATCGCATGCACTACATGTGAAAGCACATGTGAAGTGTCTTAATAGTCTATTGTATTGTGTGATTTTTCACATGAAACCCCTCCCTTTTTTTCTAATTTGTTGTTCCAGTAAATCATGGTAATTTATCTGCTTCCACCGCCCACACTTCACAGACATTGGTGCTGGATCATTTTGCCATAAAATTCTTACAGTTGAGTTATTATGTAAATACAGGACAGCTTGCACTTCAAATGAGAGCGACTGAAGATCTTTGTTCATTTTTTGTTTTGTCTTTGACCTGTCTGAAAGCAAGCCAGCTACAGCCTTAGAGCTGTTACGAGAAAATGGAACAGAATTGCTTTGTGGGGGTCAAAAAATGCAGCCAATTATGTACTTCAAATTCGAATCTCCACTTTTTTTCAGCTAATGAAGACTGTCTCTTCAGACTAATATTATGTTCTGTTTTTGAATTTGAGCTGTATAGAGCAGTACACACACACACTGACCTCTTTATTAGAAACACCTGGTCATGCAATTATCCAATCAACTAATCCTGTTGCAACAGTGGAATGCCATAAATTATGCAGATACACACGCAGGGTGTTCAGTTCACATCAAAGAGAATCAGAATGGGGTGAAATTGTGATCCCTGTGACAGATTTGTCTCCAGATCTACTGGGGACTTCAGGACTCATTAAAGCCCTAACATGTTAGATGATTTCAGCATTTCCTAAAGTTTTCATTCTAAAGTTGTCCTGAAGATGACCTAAAGACCACTTATGGAAATCATTCATCATCATCAATACTACTTTATCCTGGGCTCCCAGGAGACTTAGGGCAGGAGGCGGGGTACACCCTGCATGGTGTGCCAACACATATACATACACACACACTCATTCACGCACTAAGGGCGATTTAAAAATACCAATTAGCCTAATCTGCATGTCTTTGAACTGTGGGAGGAGACGGAGTACCCGGAGGAAACACACCAAGCATGCGAAGAACATGCAAACTCCATATACACATTCCTGAGGCGTGAATCAAACACGGACCCTGGAGGTGCAAGGCGTCAGTGCTAACCACTATGCCACTGTGCCGCCCAACTTATGCAGGTTTAGGTTTTAAATATAAGGATAGTTTTTGTCTAGGGTATTGCATTCTCTATACACAGAATGGCACAAAAAACTAAAACTTTTGCCTGAAATGCCCTGTAGATAAAAGATCCAGGTAAAAAAACACCAACCAATCTTCACAACAACAATAACTCTTTTAAACCACTTTTTACAACCATGGTGAGCAGAAAAGCATCTCAGAACTCTCAAGCATATGAAGCATTCAGAATGATGAGCTACGACCATATCAGAAGCAGAGGACTATATCAGGTGTTACTCTTGTAAGGCCAAGGACAGGAATCTGAAACTACATTTAATGCACTCTCAATGGAACATAATGGAACATTTACTGAAGCTTTTGATTTGTACCTGTGTTTTTTGTATGCATTGTGTGTTGAGTTGCTCTACCATGATTGGACAGGTGGACAGGTGTACCTAAAAGAGTGGGGAGTGATGAAATCAAGAGAGATTTCCTTGTGAGAACATTAATAGAAACATTTAAAGAAAAGAAAAAAACTGTACTATTTGACCATATCTATATGAGACAAACAATATTTATGTTCTACATTATAGTATTTCGTAATGTTACAGTAGAAAGCCTTTTCTATACACAGACATGTGCGATGGACAGTACTGATACTTTAACATGCTGTGTGCTTGATGCTGTAGGTCTCTGGAACCAGACTCTGGGGCAGTACTTATCCCTAGCCATCTGCTCCGAGCCCAAGGCAAAGCTTGCTGTGACAGATCCCGCAGGTCATAAAGGCTGGATAGAGGTCTGGCTCCATCTGTCTGAAGAGGATAAAGCTCTGCGTTCTCTGATTGTGACCTGTCTTTTCCCCCTCTGCACCTCTAAAGATCTGAATTACGTTCATGGCAGAAAATTGAAAGAGTAAAGGAACGTAAACCGTGCCACCCACAGCTGTGTATTTTGATAAGATTTTTTAAAAAGACAACAGATAGCACCGCATTTCCGTTATGCAGTAATTTTATTTTCCATTTTCTCTAAGATGCGATCATGATCTTCTTTTCCTGACTTGTCAAAAAAATTTTAACCCTGGCATGATGGAAGGCCCAGAAGCATGACTTCGTGTATTTATCAGCATTGTGAAGTCATGCGGTGTTGTGCGCCAGCACCAGCAATATCAAACCATCCCTTTCATCTTTGATAATGTCTTATATCCTCCACTGTATCAAAGATTTATGGCTTACATACTGTAGGTGCACCGCCTGAGGGGATATCTAGAAGCATATACATTATTTAAAAAAAAAAAATTATAATAAAAAGTGCAGGAAACCATGTGCTGTGAGCGAAATTCCTTTAAAGCAAACAGGAAGAGCATCGCAGCGGTGTCTGACTTTCGTGTAATCAGAAGCTTTTAGAAGCAGTACTGCCGTCTTCCTCAGTCTCTGTGTCTAGAGCTCTGCTGGAGAAGCACTGATCCCTGGAAATGCACAGATGAACATTTTCAAGAGGTTTAACTCATTCACACACACATACACAACAAGGCGACCCACAAACCCGGCACATAAGTGCCTGAAGTGGAAATCTCACTTATTCATGTGCTAAATAAACATCCAGGAAAGATGAATGACCTGCTTCCTCATATCTCATGCTGACGTCTTGGAACATCCTAAAGAGTGACAGGTATCTAAATGAAATGGATGTAGGACGTCAGTTCGCGTGAGACGAAAAGATTTTATAAGGATGTGATACGATCGCAATTTTGATACGAAGGTTATTAAGCAAAGCTCAGAAATTGCATTTTTGTGGTTGTCGAACAAATAAACACCATGAAGCCAATTGCCCGAGATGTGTAGTGAAACTGTCAGTTGTAAAGAAACAGTGGCAGATGTGAAATATGGATGGATGGTAATAAATCTGCGGATTTGCAATTCTCTTATGCACACAGCATACAAAATATGTCAGTGAACATTTTGCCATTCGACAGCATAACACTTTTTTCTACACATCACAATCTCATGCCTTCTGACTTTGATCAAAATTTCCGGCATATTTATCTTTCCTCTTTTTTTATTTTTTTTAATAAGGAGCCTTATTTAAACCATTGTTGGATAGGTCACTGGGCACGGCAGGTCATCTATGCTGACTCAAATGTATCCTGCATGTGCTTGCGTGTGTGTTTGTGTGTTTGTTCCTGTGTGTGTCATAGAATAATTTTTTTAATTTTTTTAAACAGAGTACTGCAAACTGTATCTTTGCTTTGCTTCTGGTTTTGCACCATATGTCTGCCAAGCCTGTGGCCTCATTAGCAAAATTACACAGAGTGAATGCATAAGATATGAGAGGAGAAGGGGAAAGTGAGAGAAAGTGATTTAATAATTAAAAAATAAATCAATCCTTTTATTAATTAACAAAAAAACATTTGTAATGGAGATGAGATAATAAGGAATAAAACAAGGAATACAGGTTAATTTTAAAACAAAGAAAGCTGCCATTTTAAGGAGTTTCATTTGTTCTGATGGACTTAATTTTGCATGCTATCTTATCTTATCTTATCTTATCTTATCTTATCTTATCTTATCTTATCTTATTTTTGTGATGTAAACCTACAATATAAATGCTGCACCCCTGAAACCAAACCAAAAGCACAATAAGTGACCCAGTAACCAAAACCACAATTAGACATGAATATCCAAATTAGACACAAATAGTCAGTTACTATCGGCATTTATGCATGTGAAATATGTGCAATAGTACTGTTGAAATGAAGGATCATCTGTTCACTACAGTATGTCCACTGTAATGTATATGCAGATTGGTTATACAATTAATAGAGCTGGAATATCAGTAAGCGAATAGAATAAAGTTGCTTTACAGTGACGCTTACAGTAAGTCAGCAAGAAGGTTTCATTTTGTAAATGAGTCCATTCATAGAGCAAACATTTTTAATCATTGCAATCTATCTCCACTTACTAGCATGGAGGAGTCCATGCTTGCCCACATGCACATTGTTTTTTAGGTCCTTATTTTTATTTATTTATTTTTCACTAAAGTGTAAAAGGTTCTGTGTTGTTTTATGTAGCACCATAGTCCTGGAGGAATGTTGTTTTGTTCCCCACTACTGTACTGTACAGTATATGCTTGAAATACACTTTGACTTTAAAGAAGCCCCCTTTTTTCTTTGTTTCATAGTTTTTATTCGTCTTGTTTCTACTGGTCCTTTCACTCCTTCCATCATTTATTTATACCTGTCTTTCTTTATTTGTTCATATTTAGATTTTCTTCCTTACTTCCTTGCCAGTCCATCCTTCCTCCTTTCCTTCTTCAATCCTTCCTAACCTCCTTCCTTCCTCACTTGCTGCATTTTTTCCTGTCTTCATTCATGACACTTTCCATCCTCCCATTATGTGTTCCTTCCTTTCTTCCATCCTTCCTTCCTTCCTTCCTTCTTTGAACTGGTTCTTCTCTTTTGTTGGTTCATTAATACCCTGTGTCTCCATTCCCCGCTATTTTCCTTAGCAGTGTTTCTTCATTCCATTATGTTTTTTTCTAATTTCCTTATTTCGCTTCTTCCCATTTCCAAACTACTCCCACTTTTCATTTTGATTCTCCTGTTTTGCTGATTCATTTCACAGACTTCCTTGCATTTTATGTTTTTTTTTTATTTTTTTAATGTTTTTTTTTATATGTCACTGCATTCTAATCTTTGTCTTTAACTTTTTCTGCTGCTTTCTTTCATCACTGTTTTTTTAAATATATATATTTTCTTTCTTATAGACAATACTCACGCCTATTTGTCTAGTGTTATTTCTTTTCAGTATAGATGAATAAGTGACTGATACATTTGCAAGTACAAATACAAATAGAATGCTTATTGAGGTACATTTACACTACTGGTTTGTTTATATTTTGCAAAGCATTTTTTTTAAATCTAGCAGCCAACCGCACATGCTGGCATATTATAATGCTCTCTAGTTGAGTACAATTATGGATTTGAGAGATGTAGCTGAGTTGGGGAAAATGTCAAAGCAAGAATTTGCAGATGTAAAAAATTTTTGTTTCCTCACATGTTTCCAGGAGCTCAGTCATACGGTAAAGCAAAGGGAAAAAAAACAAATAAACCCAGATATCTGATTGACAAGTGACCTCATTGACTCATGCTGAGGATCATAGCTATGGATGTGCCTGAGTCGGTCAACCCCAGCGTGCTGACCCTTGTTTTGGATTTTGAGGATGACTTCGGGAATTGCTTCAACGAATAGACTCAGCACATGTCTGCAACTGCCTCAGGCTCCAATGTGTTACAGTAATTGTTCTTGGGAGAAATAGCAGGGCAGACCGTATGGTTCAGTTTCAAGTCAGGATTATAAAAGGAAACCTCCCTGCTGATTTGCAATTATTGATGTGTGTACTAATGCATTTGAGGTGAGAAACTGCTGAATCAATGGCTCTCCCAAGGTGACAGAGCTACACGGGAACACTAATGGCTTTAAACTTTAATAGAAGCATTTAAATATACCACATTAGCTGCTTTCCTTGGGGATTTTTTTTTTAAAGGTTGCCAAGATTTCTTCCTGTAGATATAGTTGTAGTTGATCCCACACTGTCCAATGCCATAGCAGCAAAAATGCCACTGAGCGACATTTTCCAGGCTTCAGATTACTACAAGACGTGCATTTATCTTGCATTACGCTCATGAACGCAGTTACACGAGCACTGTGCTGTTAGCAAGACCCTGGCTTATGCCTCACAGATTTCCAATGAGCTTAGCTAATGGGGCGAAGTATTCGGGCACCGTCTATTTATTTCCGTGTTTACTTAATCACGAGCTATCAGCACATTATTACAAGTTAATGGTTAAAACAGGCTTTTGTAATCACATAGAATCTCTGGGCTTATTTTATTGCTGCTTTACTCTTTATGTACTAATCAGGTGGATAGGGCCAGAGGTACTTGAAAGCCGTTGTGCTTTTAATTCCAACCGCCAGGATGTTATTATTATCAAAGGGTCACGCCGAGGTTACCTCCTGCCTCCGGAAACAATTAAAAACAGTGGTGATTTTCGAAAGCAGGCAGGCTGCTGCCGCTGAAGCCTCGTTGGAAAATAAAAGAAGTGCTCGATAAGGATTCTGCAATGCTCCAGTGAGTTATAAGCCCATGCTCACAACTCAGAGGCTTATTACCGAGGTGCAGATTCACACTTTTCTGGGCCTTATTGACAGAACCGCTGACCATTTCAAAGTATCAGCAATCATAAAAGTATTGAAGGTGTGATATTTTCCCCCCCTTTTCAAAACTTGCATATAGAACCAGTGGTCATGTGCCAGGAGGTTGAGGTGTGAAACTAATGGACATGATTTCAGCTGGCTGAGCAGAGCTAAATAGATCTTAAGGTGCATGGCCTCAGTTATACATGACCAATCAGTAGCTTCAAATCCATTAAATTCAATGCTAAAAAGGGTGAAATCACTCTACTTGAGACAGTAAAACTAATGATAGGATATCACGATATCCTTACACGATAGGATTTTACACAATAGTATTGAAGTTTCTAAGTAAAATTCACTTTTAGTCATTTTCAGATATTCAAATGGGTCTCTGGTGTGTATGTACAAGTGAAAAAAACAATAGAAAAAAAAACTTCCTGCTTTTTACTTACTGCCTAAACAAGCCAGTTAGATTTTCCCTAATGCAACCTCATATATGAAAATACCAAGGAGTAACCTCCGGTTACATAAAATGAAGCCATCACAGAATTGCCAAAATGTGCAGTTCCTCAAATGTCCACTAGGAATTGACTCCAAAAGTGATTCACTTCCCATAAATCTCCATGGTAAAATGCCTAACTTTACAACAGAAATGAACATGTTTGCGGCCTGAACAAAAAATGCAACCCATAAATTAAAATAATATTAATTGAGGCATTTTATACAATTATACATAATTAGGAATCAAAAGCTGATTTGAGTGAAAGCTGCAATGCAGGTGTCAAACTGCTAGCTGTCTGCTACATATGCATCACAGCTAACTGGTGTTGTTGTAGTTTACTGTAACTTGACACAATAAATGTAGAGTTGACGACATGTAGGTTTGGTGATGGAGTTCAATCCAATGCAAAGTAACGTTAGCATATTACAGCTTGTGGAAACTGGAAGAAGTAGGCGTGTTCCAGCCAACAACCGGACACCGTTCTTTCCACCCAATGTCCCAATTTAGTCAGTGTTAGCCCATGTCAAGATGGTGACTACCAGCGCTCTCAGAGCTGGCCTTTAAAACCGCTCTTCAGAAAACCCATGGATGACATCACAGAGAGTTCTTTTGGTACCATTTATGGAAAAATACCTTCCCCTAGCTGTTTGTTTCTCTGAGGGGGTGTGGCTCTGTAGTAGCTCATTTACATGGACACTGAAACTGAGTGTTTAGAACAGGAGTAAAACAGCAGTAGTTTCATACAGTATATGAAAAATTTATAACCTAAGGGCTCTGCCATCTGAAGCACCCACACCTTGGGGGAGCTCTGAGACTGTATTACCTGGTTAAAAATAAAATATGCAACCTATTCATACATGCACTGTCCCGAAGTATTATTATTAATGTTCAAGACAACAAAGTTAATTATTATCTACTTAAAATAAACCTAAACAGCTTATTTAAATGTTTCATAATTTATGCCCCCCATTTGCTATTTAGACAACACTTACTGATCTATGAGAAAAATGAAATAACTGTATTCAGCTCACTTACAGTATGAAGGAACAATAACATTGTAAGTTATTACACACTCCTTCACTCACTCATTATCCAGACCGATTATCCTGTACAGCGCTGGCTTTCTGATTACCCTTATGATCTGTTTGTGTCTGTCTTCTTTTGTGAAGTTCCTGTCATGTTCTTCTTGGCTCACTCATTTTATTCTTCTTTTTTGGCTCTGTATTGCCTGTTATTAAATAAAAACCTTGACCTTGCACCTATCTTCACCACTACCATAACATTTGTTAGAACAGAGCACAAATTAACCACAAGTTTGCTACAGTTTTAATTAATTGAACTTACTTTTTAAAACTGAGTGTAAGAAAAATATTATTACTCTTATTACTTGATTACTGGGGGCTTAAATGCAGTAGCATGCTTTAACCTCACCTTTCCTTCTTTCGATTTTTCTTTTCTTTTTTTTTTTTTTTTAAACCAGGATTAAAAGCACTGCATTTCTAAATTAATTTGAGGTCATTGTTATGCCCTGAGGGGCCTCACACAGATGGCCAATAATGAATTGCATCCCTTAGTCATTTTCCTTTCAAGCACTTAAGGGTCAGGTACTTGAAGAGATGCATTTTTTTCATTACTGATTGATCATCTATTGGACTTTCCATCCATTTCATGCCTTATATACACTCTGACCTGCTAAAAAAAAAAAAAAAAAAAGGTCACACACTTAAGATTTCAATCAATCAATCTTTAGCTTTGATTACAGCACACAATGTCATGGCCACTGCATGGGTGAAAATAATTCCTCATGCTCCCAGAACCACTCTTTCTCAATTTAAGTCCTATAGGAATATACCTGTGCTAGCAGGGAGGGGAATAAATGCATAGATGGGATACCCTGGTCATTCTGCACATTCAGCTCACCCGCTAACTTGCCACATAATGTTGCTAAACCTAGACCTGATCAACTTAAATAAAAAAAAACCTTACACTACAAATGAAAATAGCACATTAGAAAAATACAATTAAACTAAAGATAGAAATAGAAATTTGCTATGAAATAAAAAAGCTGGAAATTAAGTTACAAAAAAATGGAATTAAAATGGAAATTTAAACTACACAGAAACAGAATTTACAAAATGAAAGTGCAAACTGTAAAGTATAAAATGTCAAAAAATCATTCATTAACAGCACTTCAGATTAGAGCCATTATGAAGGCTTTACAGAGCATAGGAACATCTCAATATCAACTGTTCAAAAGAGATTATTACATATTTTGAAAGCCATCTGTATTGTTTTTACAATGTAGAAAGAAATGGAAATCAGGGAAGACCATGCAATTGGAAGCTGTGTCCAAACATTTGACTGGAGCTAGTAGTGGTAGTATGTATACATGTACAGTATATACAGTATATATACACTACTGTATATTGGCAAATGTACTGTATTTGCTCGTCTGCCTTCAAATGCATATTAACTTGAGTATATCCAATTCTTAATCCAGAAAGGGTTTAATATGATTTTGGCCCTCCCTTTGCAGTTATAAAAGCTTCAACTCTTTTGGGAAGACTTTCCCTAAGGTTTAGGAGTGTGTGTATGGGAATTTTTGACCATCTTTCCATAAGCGCATTTGTGTGGCCATACACTGATGTTGGACGTGAAGCCTTCGCGTCCGACACTGATGTTGGACGAGAATGCTGTTCAAATGTGCTCTATTGGGTGGAGGTCAGGCCAGTCAAGTTCTTCCACACTAAACATGCTCATCCATGTCTTCATGGAGCTTGCTTTGTGCACTGGTGTGCAGTCATGTTGCAACAGGAAGGGACAATCTCCAAACTGTTCTCTCAAAGTTGGGAGCATTAAATTGTGCAAAATGTATTAGTATGCTGAAGCATTAAGCGTTCATTTTACTGGAAGTAATGGGCTGAGCCCAATGACTAAAAGATAAACCCCAAACCAGTTCCAGCATGACTGCACATAAACAATGCTCCACGGGGCACACAGCAGAGGCGGAGCACCTTAACTCACCATGGCCAGCAACAGGTTCTCACCTACTGTTCCATCCTGGTGTCAATGGTGCTCTATAAAAAGACCGGCCAAAGCCATACTGAGTACATCGTAGAATGTTTTGGGAGTAATACTCAAAGTTCATCTTTTCTACATTTTCCTCCACAGACTCAGGAGACACTCCTACCCAGGATCATCCAACAAGACATGCCATACCACCTCCTCATTGTTGTATTTCTCAATCCATCCTTATACCATTTTTGCATTTTGGCAGGGCACATTTTTCTTCTTTTAACACAACTTTATAACAAAAAAACAAAAAAACAAAACACACATTTTTACTTGCTGCCTAATATATCCCACACACTTCCAGGTACAACTTTAATGAGATAATCAATGTTATTCACTTCAACTCTCAGTGTTCATAATGTTATGGCTGATCATTGTACAGTATATACTGTATGTAATATACACATATACACATGCATATACATATATATAATACATTTATATGGTATATACACACACACACACACACACACACATATATATATATATATATGGAATTTTGAGCAACTTTTGAGAGTGGTGGCAGTAAGAAGTCTGGGCAAGCTCCTAATTAAGTGTGCTGTTATTAGCATTAGCACTGTTGTGTTGACTGCCTGCATGCCCCAAGTGAGTTTCTGCACAAGCTACACACTAATTACTGCAAATGTCTCCACTGTCCAGTGCATCGGAGAAAGTAGAAATGACTACAAAAAGCGGAAAACTTCCTAATTTGCAGTCTGTGCTAGGGAAAGAACTTTCATTTCATTCTACACATGAACCTTTCCTGAAATGTTAGACATAAACTGAATGGAGAGTCCGACGGATGATTGATGATTTAGCTTTATTTTAAATCACATTAAATCTACATGATGTTGGAATTTCAGTCAATAGTATGGAGGTTTCGTCCGGAAGAACATTTCATACCATGGGATGGACTTCACTCTCTTTTCATCGTGTTCATTAATCTAGCACATCTGAGTGCACATATTTAAAGAACCGTTTAAACTAAATGACTTCGACTGCTTTTGTGTATATAGTAGTGCACACACAACTCAAATGATCACAAACGAAGATCACACTTGACTTTATCTTTCTACTCTGAGAAATCTAAGCTGAAGCATAATCTTACTTTCTCATCAAAATAAACACAAGCTGTCCATCATTTAATTTAGGCAATATGGAATTTAAGCAACTAACTTTATTTAAAATAAGTTTTATTTACTATTTTGCATTGAAATGAACAAAAACAATAAACAAACAAAGAAAATAAAAGAAACTAAATGTGAAGGATGGATTGGTTGGACCAATATATTTTTTGTTCTGCAAAAAAGGAGGATAACGAATTGGAGGTAAAGATACCTAGCTGTTTTTATGTATAACAGTACCTAGCTGTTTTATGTATAACATTTTAACAGTTTGAGTATAATACACAGCATATATACACTGATCATTCATACCACTAACACCACCACTAGGTGAACTGAACAACACTGAGCACCATCAGAATCATGGGCACCCAATGCTTACCCATGCCTTGGGGACCAAGGGCTAGCCCACCCAGTGTAATCCCATAGAAAAGCTAATGTAGCACAAACCCAGTCCATCCCTGCTCACCATTTCACGTTTGGCCCAGTAGGCAAAGATCCCAACGCTACCAATCCGGCTTCCAAGCTCCCCAGCCCAATCCAATCACGTACCCATGGGATGCATTGGACAAACAAGTCTGATCCACATAGTCTCCATCCCGCAACCTGGAGCACCTGCAAGACTTGCTGTCAACTCACTCTTTCTCATTGTGGCCTCACCAACCTTTTCCTGATTCCATCTTGTCCTACAGTAGCTTTGGACAATTATGTTGTCAGTTGAGTCACTGTTTGTTGAGCAAAAAGGTCTAAACAATGGTCAGAAAGGACACAAAGTTTGTGGAAGGGGTCTCTAAAAATGCTGAAGACATCTACTGTACTGGTGCAGATGTTCAAAGGCTGGTAGTTGGGGCCAGTGATGTGCTGACAGATCCCATTCTTTGCAGGGCTTTTCTTTTGCTGCGATACCAGATGGTGATAGAGTTGGTCAGGATGCTCTCAATTGTAAAATAATAAAAGCTCTCTAGTATCTGGGGAGATCGATTAATTTTCTTCAGTCTACTTAGGAAGTAAAGATGCTGTAGCGAAGTGTTATGGTGCCAGGACAGATTCTCGGAGATACAGTATGGACACCTATGAACTTGAAGCATGGGGCATGTTCCACTTCAGTTCCATTGATATAGATGGTAGATATAGTGTCTGCAGATTTTTGTTTTCTGGAAATCCACAATGAGCTTTTGATTTTCTTGGGGTTCAGAGTGAGGTTGTTGGAGGAGCACCATGCTGATAGGTGCTCTTAATCCTTACTAGCTACGGTGTTTTCTCCAACTCAGCAAAATTTCAACTTGGTAATGATACAAACTCAGGGATTTTTCATGACCCACGCAGTGCACACCGAGGCAGAATTGGGAGTGAATATGACCTAGATGGAGTGTGATTGAACATTAGATCACAGTGAGATGGAAAGGCAGAGATCTACCCAGAATGAAGATCCTGTTTATGTGATGTAAAAAGAGCGAAGCTGCTCTGGCTCATCAGTTACAAACGTTTGACGGCAGCATTTCAGCTCGAAGTCACCGCACTTCAGTAATTACACCCTGACGTGCGCGCAGGCACTAAATTGATGAGATAATTGTAAAATAGTCGGGTTGTGTTATCAAATTACTTCTAGGGAGAGTTTTCAGGCGTGGAGGCGGCACCAAGTGTTCAAAGACACTGGCTATTTGTAAAAAGCTAGGAATCAATTGACGGATAGCTGGAATTAGGCCGCATTGGGAATGGCCTAAATAAGAGTTATTTATTTATTTTGTTAGTTAGTTAAGTGGTACTTGCAAATAAATAAATAAATAAATTTAAAAAAGCGCTTAACTCTCACTTCACATGTTACTCCGCTTGACAGCTTTGCGAGACATGCTATCATAGCAATTCTTGTTTTGACAGAAACCTGTATCTGAATCTGTTTTGAGCGTTGATTATTCAAAATGCCACTCTCATTAGTTTCCACCTGGCCTTAATCACTGCCAGGAAAGTGTGAGTTTTGACAGAAAAGCTGAGTGAGCCGGAGCGGCGGTTTATTTTGCATGTAGCTTGTAAACACTGGCTTTACTTAACCTTCTTGCGGGTCCGAATTCCATTTTGTAAACATCACACACTCTGCATACAGCTGGTAGAGGTTGTACACACACCGACATCACACATCTGTGTTATTTAGAGCTTTTTTTTTTTTTTTTGCAATGACAGACGGGTCAACAGACGACACGTCTGCATGCATATAGTACATTTGTATGTGGTGCTTGCAGGAGAGATACACAATGCCTACACAGCTGCATTCATAGCCCTCTTTCTCTCTCTGTCTCTCTCTCACACACACACACACACACACATTGACACGTACACGTGTACACACATCGGTCTGCTTGCAGTAGGGGAGCATGAGTAAACAAGTCTACAAAGATGCATATGTATTTATGCACGCCTTCTTACACACACACACACACACACACACACACACACACATGCATAGACAGTGGTAGCCCAGCAATGTGGTAGAAGAGCACATTAACATTCAGCACTACATGTCCGTCCGCCTGTCCTCCCTTCAGAGTAAACACCAGCTGTGAGCAGGGACAGAAGTGTTGCTGGGGAGAGAAAGAGAGTACGAGAGAAAGAGAGAGAGAAAGAGAGAGAGAGAGAGAGTGAGAGAGAGAGAGAGAAAGAGAGAGAGAAAGAGAGAGAGAGAGAGAGTGAGAGATAGAGATAGTGAGAGAGAGAGAGAGAGAGAGAGAGGGGAGGGTCAGCACAGTATTATGTTTGTTTTTTTCCTCTTTTTTGCCTTTATATCCTTACAGATTTTGAGATGGGAATATAATCAATTCGTGAACTTGAATTCACAATGTAGGTCTCCTGGTGTGTTCCTCCAACTCTTCTGCCTGGAAAAAAAAGAAGAATTATTTAGTAGAAGCTGGGAGATTTTCTTTTTTTTTTTTTAAGAAAAAGTTAGCACTTTGTAAAAAAATAAATAAAAAGTTTTATTTTTCATGAGAATTATGAACCCATTAATATCATCTCCACAAATTAATTATGAACTATTTTTATACTCACTAACTGATCCTCTTTCCTTTTTTTTTATTACTTTCCTTCTATTCCTGTTTCCCTGTTTGGTCTACTGTTTATTCATCTACACTTTTACTGTCTGTACTTACAAAGCATGACATCCTGCCATAAACCTGGGCACAGCATCAGAAACCGGTTTGTACGGTAAATCTTTAACATTTCACAGTCATGATAAAAAAACACATCGTGTCAAATGAGGAACCTCGGGCATTGATATTCTGGGATGACTTTGATACTTGGTTGTGGGGTGTCAATAAAGGAAAGTTGTGATAAATGGCGTTGGAGCAAGATTTGACAGATTTGTAAGGAAGCTTTTTATTTATTTAGTTAGTTAGTTTTTTTACTTTTTTTTTTTTTGCCATTTATATGATCGACTGGTGCTTTGATTGTGCTAAAAAAATAAAAAAAAGATTTCCAGCTTAGAAGATGATGAAAATTCTCAGTTGCTTTTGTAGTTGTTGCCATGTTCAGTATCATGTTTAGTATCATGGGCAACAATACAGCAATTTGGGGTTTGATTAACTTTTCATGCACATTTTTAGAAATGATTTGATCTCAACCCCAACTCAACCCAAACCAAAACCTTGGTAAGATAACTAAATTGGAAAGTGCATGATTCTTGGTCTAATTTAGAAATCAGTACAACAAGGGCAACAAGTCAGTCAAATATGTGCTTTTAATGACATGCCTTGTAAAAAAAAAAAAAATAACATCAATGCCTGATTTATTTATATAACTACAAGAGACAATGCAGATTATAAATGCTTTATTAGGTCCCTGGTTCGAGCCCCGATGCTGCTGGGCTGCCATTGTTGGACCCTCGAGCAAGGTCCTTCACCCTCCCCAAATTGTTCAGATACAATCGGGCATCGAGCTGGCAACCCAACCCTGTACAGAACTGCCACGGAAACAACAGGTATATTGCCGGGGTGGGGTGATTATCCGTCGCCCAAGGTGCCGGGTGGCACTTAAACGACCATCTATCCATTCATGCATTCTGGTAGATATACAGTACAGGCCAAAAGTTTGGACACACCTTCACTCATTCAATGTGTTTTCTTTATTTTCATGAGCATTTACATTGGTAGATTCTCACTGAAG